>JAKSZU010000006.1:27673736-28073736 GCA_026018925.1 Tupaia tana | reverse complement strand
TTTCCCTCAGGAAACCTGTTCGACTGTCCCCCCGGGTCGGGACACGTGGCGCCCGAACAGGGACGGGACACATTAGCATATAAAAAATTATTTATCTTAAAGATAAGGGGAAGGGCCCAGACAGTGGCAGAGAATAAACAAACAAAGAAAACTATTAAATGTGTCAGTGGTCAAAAGTGTTATGAAAAAAATGAAATGGGGAAGTGGATCGATGATGCTGGGGTTGGGTAGGGCCACAGTGGTAAAACATGACACTCTGTGAGACAATACCATATGGGAAGGTTCTTAGTTCAAGGCTAGAGACCTCATGAGTACGCTAGGCAAGCACTTCTGTATCTTCTGGCTTCTTGTTGTTTTTGGTCAATGGAAGGCACTTACAAGAAAGCAAAAAGGAGAGAAAAGCAAAGTCAGGGTTGTCTTTTTCCCCAGCTCAGGTCAGGTAGCTCCTTTGGTATATTGAGTAATTTAACTAAATATTGGGTTTTCAGAAAAGTTATGATATATTTTTGTGTAAAAAAAAAAAAACAGAAAAATACATCACAACTTTTCCAACAGCCCAGTAGATTCTAGTCACTGCTCCTACTCCAACTGCTTGAGGACTATGAGTGATGGAATAACTATTGTTTCACAGTGTTACCAGTCCTGGCTGCTATATCTTAATCTCTCATTAGCCCCTTTGACCCTGTTCACTCCATTTAACTCTCTTCAATTACTGCTTCAATTTATTTCATCTTTCTGCTACCAGGACCCTAAAGACAAAATAGATCTGGTAAAAATAGTTGGGAGGTGAACTCTGAAGCCAAATCTATTATCAATTACTGATTATTATTTGATAATTATTAAGATTTCTATATAAGTATTAAAATTATTATTACAATTTAATTTGCTTCATTTTATTATGTCTTCTAACCAAATAGATTAGAACTAGCATATTGGAAGAAAGAAACAGTTTAGACTTGTACAATACATGACCTAGGGGAAGTCGTGTCACTTTCCTGAACTTCAGTTTCTGGATGGATAAGTACACATGGTAACTACCATCACTTAAATAATTAGTAAGTTCTTAAATAATAAACTGGTACCTCTTCCAACATCCTTGGAGAAGTTTGGAGAGGAGGACAAAGGCCGATTGCCTACTTTTAAATTATTCTAAAGGTACAGTCTTGATATCTAAAACCAACAAATACTAGCTTGGTTAGAAGAGTAGGAGCAGAAATAGAATAAGGCTGTTAACCTGCAATGCCAAAAGCCATTTTCAGTCGGTTTTGGTTTTTTTTTTTGTTTTTTTTTTTTGTTTTTCTTTTTTTGTTTTTTTTTTTTTAAGAGAGAGATTTTTACTATAAGGTGCATGTGCTCACTGGAGAGACAGAGAGAGAAAGCGAGAAATCACCCCCCAGGGACAATGGCCATACCACAATCCTTTCTCCTCCACTCTCTTCTCAGGATTTTGGGCACGCATACATATGTGCCCAGTGTGAGTTTTAAGCACCTCAGGGTCCAGGACTCAAATCACTGTTGACTACGTGGGAGTCCAGCGACACAACCATTTCACCATCTGTTAGCCCCCATTTTTCTTTTTCTATCAAAATAGATTCTTTTGGTCTAAGTCACATGAGGAAAGGCAGAAAACAATCTAAATACTTAGGAATGACAGTCTAAATATTGACTGTTACCAGCATGTTTCCTTTAGTTCTCCTTACTGAAAGCTACATCTAGGAATGATACACAGTCACGCAGCCCTGGAGTTTGGCAGCTGAGCGCCTCTGGATCTCTGGCCTTCAGCACCTGGAGGATAATTCTTAAATCTACAAACTGTCTCGTGCAACATTTTTTTCCCCTTCTCCTAGAATAAGATCCAATTACTGAGTGCTGGGCTGGGAGAACCTGGGGAAATACTAGAAGGAAACGCAGCTGAGAGCCACTGTGGTTTGACAGCTCTCCAGCTACTTTGAAAGTATTTTGGCAAAAACAAGAGTTTAAGTAAAACTGTTTCCTTTGGTAACATACCCAAAACTGCAGGTTTTACATTTTCAGTACTATGATTTGGCCTGAAAGGAGAAAAAGGAAAAAAAAGAAGAAAAAGAAAAGAAAAAAGGAGGGATGAGGTGTAAAACTTCTTGAGAGAGGAAGATGGAATTCAAGGAAAGAGGGAAAGACTGTATGAAATGCAGGAATGAGGATAAGAAGGAAACATATGGGAGCATATTTAACATTTTCTCCTCACTTCTTTTCACTAGTAAGGAATTTCCCCTGTTAAAACATAACGTTCCCTTTTGCCCTAAGATGACCTGGAAGGGATTCTCTGGGGATAACCAGGCTAGTATTGTGTTATTGCTTATTATAGGATGATTGAAAGCAATGGGGGAAGGTCAAACCATGTATCTATCTGCTTTATTTCAGACCGTCACGCATTATAGCAGACATGGGAGGGGATGAAATGAATAATATTCGTCTCAACCCATTAAGTGGTCCTTTAACAATATGTGTGTCTTCTCTAGCTTCATTTTTCTCCTGATTGCAGTTGCATGGAATCAGTTCTTTAAATACTAGCCTCACTCCTATCCCAGGGCCTTTGTAAATACTGTTTTCTCTACCCAGAATGTTCTGCCCCCAACCTCTACCACTGTTTATCAAGGAAGCCTCCACTTACCCACCAGAAAATGTTAGTTTCTTATGTTGTCTTTCTGGCTATTTACATATTCCATAATAGTCTGTAAATTCTTTTTTGATTAAGTTTATTTATTTCTTTCTTCCATGAGAAGGAGAAAGAGAGACAGACGGGAAAACTGACAAACAGAGGAAAGGAGACAGACAAGGACAGACAGGCATGCACCTCCAACAGAGTCTGCATACTACAATCTCAACCACCCTAGATTATGGGCAAATGTACACCTGGTGTGCTCAGAGAATCCCGAGACACAATCTCAGGACCCTTCTTGTGTGGGTCCAGTTGCATTACCACTGCACTACCATCTGGCCCAATATTCTATAAATTCTACTGGAGCTTGACCGCATCTTATCTTTAGGGCCTCACATACTGTAGGCACTCAACTAAAAATCATCAGCCAGTTTTCCAACTAGACCTCTCTACTTTACCTTCTATTTCTCATTGTACTTCTTTTCTAATAACTATTTCTCCATTGTTTTGTTTCCCCTTGTATTTCTCTCTCTTGTTTTTCCTATCATCTTTTCTCCATATTTGGGGGCACTGTCTAAAGCAAGGGTTTATGGAAAACATATTCTGAACTACAGAATGTTAAGACTAGAAGGTACTTCAAGTATTATTTAATTGTCCACCCCCAATTTTATAATTGTACTTAGTTGTTCAAGACAACACAGCTAGTAGTAAGCAGAATTTAGAGCCTCATGATCCTGATTATAATTAGTCTTCCTTTCATTATTGTCACTCAACACAAATTATTAGATAAGAGGAGAGGTTCCAAAAGTACTAGTCATGTTTCTTTCTTTCTATTTTTATTTATTTATTTTAGTTTAGAGATTTTTGCTATAGGGCATGTGTTCTCGCCAGAGACAGAAAGCAAGAAATCACCACCCAGGGGGGATGGCCACGCTGTAATCCCTTCTCTTCCAGTCACCTCTTGGGATTTGGGGCAGACATATACACATATGCCTGGCATGAGTTTTAAGCCACCAGGTCCAGGACTTAAACCTCGGTCAACTATGTGTGAGTCCAGAAACATAACCATTTCACAATCCGGTGGCCCCAGTACTGATCATTTTATAACATAACTTTTCTATCATATAAGAGTTTGAAGTATTGGAGAAAAAAGATGAAGTGTCAAGTCCTTTCTAAATAGCTGCTATTAATAAAACTTAAGCCCAAATTCTATCCTCAACTTCCCTCAGAATCAATATTATCCATCTATTAATATCTTGGAGTGCTAAGGGGGAAAATCTAGTTTGGTATTTAGTCCATAAAATTAATGTTTATATGAAAGGAAATAGTTCAACCCGCTCTTAAAAAGAGAGAAGAGGACCCAGACAGGTGGTATAGTGGTTAAAGCGACTGACTCCTACATGGCCGACTGCACTGAGACCCAGACCCAGTGGCTTGAAGAGCATATCAAGCATGTGTGCATGCATGCCAAAACTCTCAAGAGAAGGGATTACAGCATGGCCATTCCCCTAGAGGTGCTTTCTTGCCTTCTTTTTCTCTCTGGCAAGCATACATGCCCTACAGCAAATTAAAATAAAAAGGAAGTAAGAAAGGGAAAAAAAAGTGTGAAAGAGAAATGGCGTTTCTCATCAATAAAGACGGTAACAGTGATAGTGAACACTTATCACTCTCTGTCCAACACTGTTCTAGGAACCTGTTCTAAAAGATTTTTATTTACCCATTTAATCCTCCAACAACCCTGTGAGTTAGGTACTATTATTCGTTACTTTAACAGTAAGGAAACTGCTGCATAGAAATATGAAATAATTTGTTTGATTTCTTTATACCTAGTTAAGCACTTAAATCTCTAGTTCTTTTTAGAGTGATTAGATGGTATATATGTGTGATTAAGTTTATAAATGTAGATCTCCCCCATGTCTTCCTTCAGTAACACTACTTCCTAGTATACATGACACGTTAAATTATTTATTAATTAAGGAGATTTCAAAAACTTTGTGACTAATTGAATTAAAGTACAAGTTTATTGGGGGCCAGCAGGTGGTATGGTGGTAGTGGTGCTGAACTCCCACATCACTGACTACAGTTGGAGCCCCAGGCCCATCAACTGGAAAAATCACGCTGGGTGTGTGTGTATGTGTGTGTCCAAAATCCCAGGCAGAGAATAGAGGACAAGGGATTCAGGTGTGGCCATTCCCCTTGGTGGGGAGAGGTTCTTATTCCCCTCTTTCTGTCTCTAGCAAGTGCACACACCCTATGGTAAAAACCTAAAAAACATAAAAAAATAAAACTTACAAGTTTACTTTGGTGCAAAAAAATTGGAATACATGAATAGTTTCTTCATAATATACATTTTCTATGAATTTTTGAAGACCCACACATTTTTGTGTGTGTTTTGTACCACAATTCCTGGACCACCCTTAATCTTGAATAGAGGAAAAATAGCAGCAGCTGTAGCCATAGAGTGTGGACAGGATGGACTCCAGACTGCTAAGGATTAAGAAGAAAATACACGTTCAGTATGTGGATGCAGCAGGCCTAGAGCACACCTTACTAGGCTGAAAAGATAGGAAGGCAGATTATGCAAGCAACAATTTTGAGAGTTCTTTTATCCTAAAGAAGTGATCATGAGGGAATGACATAGAGGGTACAGGAAGAGAGGTAAGATAGTAAGAAAGCTGGAAAGGATGTGTAAGCACCAGTTTGTACTTTCTAATTATTGAAGGGACAGTTGTGTTGTCTGTCAAAGATAATATCATGTATCAATGAGAAGATTGGCTATGATATCTTACTAGGGAAGAGCAGAAGGAAGGCAAAGTAGGAGTAAGAGATGCTTTCCATTGTCCCTGAGGTCTCATTATACTAGAATAGGGATTGGTTTTATTTCTAAAACGCAAGAATGACACCATTGATAGTTGCTGCCCGAAATCTTATGTTGTAAAAGATTCTAAGGTTGTATTTGAACTCCATCATGAAAAGAGCCGATGAGCAAAGAACAACATCTGCATAGACACAGAAATCTTGCCCTCAGGTCAACTATGCATGTGAACGTGGTTCTCTAAACACCTTTCTGTCTATCTCCCCACAACTGGATCTTTGCCAGCAGCTCCATTATCACCACTCAGCAAAACTTCACCTGTCCAACCTCTCTTTGTTTACCACAGTATGATGATAATGATTTTAGCCTGGAAAAACCTTAAGATCCTCCTAAACAGCAACAGCAACAGCAAGAGCAAAGAAAAATACAGTAAATCTCCCACACACCTTGCTTCAATAATACTACTTCCTAGTATACTTGATGAGGTAAATAATTTATTAATTTAAAGTAAATAAGCTAGTAAATATCAATAAAAATAAATTTGGTTATAATGGAATTAATATATTGATGTCTGTGGGTAACGGGGCCAGTTGTTTTTTTAGGTCATTCTTCTTTTAAGTAATAACATAAAAAATAAAATCAACTAAATTTTCTCCCTTCTCATTGATAAAAGAGAAATACATCCAGTTCTTTAAGAGATACATCAGGTCATTAAGAAATGAATGGAGTAGAAACAGATTAGAGATGAAACGAAAGAGGTGGAAGTGTAGAACATCTTCAGTGTAACCTAGCACAATATTTCATCAGCAAATCATTTTATTAGTCCTCACTCATTAAATAGCAATCAATCATTAAGTGTCAGTTTTAAGTAGAAGTCTATATCGAGTCATGCCCATGGACTGATAAAAGATTTCTGACCAGAAGTAAAAAATCTAGGAATGATGTAATGCCTGATTGCGTTCTTTTTTGAGGTAGTGAAATATCTAATGATGACATTTGATGATATAGCCTGATCTAAAGTCCATCTGTTCCTCATGTAAAATCGTGGTGTATAGTTTGAATGTCTATCCCTTCAAAACTCATGTTGAAACTTGATTGCCATTGTGATATTTATCGTTAAGAAGTGGAACTTTTAAAAGGTGATTAAGCTATGAAGGTTCCACTCTCAAGGAGGGAGATTTGTGCTACTTTAGGGTGAATTTTGCAGTCTCTCTTGCTGTTTCTTGCCCTTCGACCTTCTGGCACAGGATGACATAGCAAGAAAGCCTTTGCCAGATGCTGGCCCCTTGACCAGCTTCTAAAACTTCTAGAACTATTTTTTTTTCATTTTTTATTTCATTTTCTTTTATACATTTCATCACATTATTTAGCTTACAAAATGAATATTTCAACAGGTGAATATTTTTCCCTAGTACAGTTGATAAAACTATAAAACATCTTCAACAGATAATACCACATTTCTTTGTCCCATTAATGCTTTGCCTTCCTATTTTTCTTCTAAATGTCCTTCCTCAGACCCTCCTCTTTGACACACACTATATCTGGTATTTACACCTATATACTGTGTTTCTATATCCTTTGGTCAATCAGTTTTAGTCATAGAGTACAGACACTCGGTATATATTAAGTGGGGACATATACAATGCCTCTCCTTGAAATAAGTTTATATTTGTTGTAAATTATCCAGTGTTAGATACTCCATTATAGAAGCACAAATAGACTAAGACAATTGGTCTTCAAAACCCAGAATTGGGGACCAGCAGATAGCGTAATGGCTATGTCACTGGACTCCCATATAGTCGACCACGGTTCAAGTCCCAGACCCGGTGGCTTAAACTCACACTAGGTGTGTGTGCATGCATGTCCAAGATCCCAAGAGAAGAATGGAGGAAAAGGGATTGCAGCATGGCCATCCACTATGAGGGGTGATCTCTCCCTTTCTGTCTCTCTGTCTCTCTCTGTCTTTCTGGTGAACACACGCACTCTATAGCAAAAATGTCACACACACACAAAAAATTAAAAATAAAAAACAACAATAACAAAATAGAATTGTTGTTCATCAAGTAAACATTTGGTATAAATTTTGAACAGTAGATTAATAGAACTATAACTTTTAAGGTAGTAAAAATCTTTTCTATGATCTGATAAGACATAGCCTAGAATCTATAAAAGCCAGCGTAGGTAATCTTGGTTTATAACGATGTTCTCAACCTTAATGCTATATATTATATTTTGAGTCAGATCATTTGATGTGATCTGAATCTCCTATGCACTGTTTCACAGAACTTTATCCACTAGATGACAGTAACAGTTTTCATAAACAAAAATGTTTCCAGAGATTATCCAATGTTCCCTATGGGAAAAAATATTGTCCCATGTTTATAAAGTAAGAAAAGAAGCTTTCCAGGTATCCAGAATTTAGGTCCACAACGTTGTTCACTGGATTCAACCTAAGGAAACCATACCTTAGAATCTGATCTTTTGACCCAGCTGTAGTGATGTAGGCAGTAGCATGATGACCTGCAGTGCTGGAAGTTAAATGGCTGACCCAAGGTTCAAATCCTCAGGAGACCTGAAACATATCAGGCACATGTGCATCCAAACTCCTGATTAGGTAGAGGGCTGAGGGAAGACTTCACATTGAAGTGTGATAAGACACTGAGGAGGGTGCCTGTCTCACTTGCTTTGTCTCTCTCACTAGAGTGTGTGCTCTCACTGTAGCACACACCTTCTCTCTAGCACGCACTATCATTTGCACTCCTTTTCATGCTTCCTCTCTCTCATGAAGGAAATAAAATACACTTTAAAAAAAAAAGAATCTGGACTTTTTATTACTTCTAAAGACAAGCAAATCTAAGTACTGACATGGTTTGCTGAAGCTAAGCAGTTGAAGCAATGGTAAACTTACGCTATATACAATATATACCATATAAGCTTCATATTGTATAAAGTCTTTGTGGAGCATATCTTTTCTGATTTTGACTCTACTTGATGCTTCAAGAATTTTGTTTGTTTGTTTGTTTTAGCTACCTTGTCAAAGTGTTCCTAGAAGGTTAAGAACTTGGTTTGCAGTCACGTTTTGCAATTAAAACTGCTTTAAAGTTATTTATAATTCTAAAAGTTAGAAATCTCACAATCTCATTACCTGGGGCATATTTTAAATGCTCATTAAGTTTGACACCCTTTAACCCACCTTTCTGTTTTTGGTATTTTAACCTTTCCATCTCAATTATGTATTCAGAAAACATAAAGACAAACAAAAGTTAAACAATTATTTTCTAAATGATTCAAATTGCCCAATATTTAGCCATTTTAAAAATGGTTATAAGCATATTTCAAAACCATTTATAGTGCTAGTTTTCAGAGTAAATTTACCAATTTGCTGTAAGATAGCACTAGATTCTGCTCACTAATGAATGTGTCAGCAATTTCTTCTTTACATTTATGAATTTATCTTTGGAAATATGTTCCACATAGTATCAATCCTCTCATTCCTTAGGGATTCCTAGCATGCCCCCATCAGACCAACTGCCAATTTTGGTCACCACAAATAATTAACCCCACCATGAAATATTTAAAATATGTAAAGGTTAAAAGATCATAAAAATGAGACCATATGTCCAAACATACCACGTATGTTTTGGCAAGGGAAATGTACGTGTTGAGACAAATCTTAAGCAGCCTGCCAGGCGACTAGATCAAAATCAGTACAAAAAGATCTTTTACATATAAACTAGGTATTCCCTAGCACTTACTCTGAGGTTAGCTGAGATGAAAAAAGCCAATCTACCCATAGTAGCCTGGTAAAGCCATCTTCCTTAGTAGCTAAAAAAATAAATAAATAAAAGGCCGACAACCCTGTATTTGGGGAAATGAACAGCCTTGGTCCAAATCCTGGCTGCAAAACTGATTCTGTCAACATCTTATCATGAGGATAAGATACTTAACAACAATTGAGCCTCAATTTTTTCATCTATACAATGGAAATTATCACTGTATCTTTCTTCTGGAATGTTTTAAGGGAACACAAGATAAGCAAAAACGTTTAAAAGTTCTAACACATAATGAGGGGTTGTTCTTATTAAGAAAAAAAGTGTTCATCTGTTCTCCTCAGAAATACTAACATTTATCCCACTTTTGCTTATTTAAGATTATGTTCCAAGAATACACTGGATTTGGAAAGATACATGCAGTTTTGCCAGGTGGCTTCATCACCAATCCCAGCCTCCATCTCTGACAGATTAAAGGAAGAGCAAATATTACGAGCCTGTGTGCACCCTGGGTGAGCCATCTGTGCTGGTGTCTGATTGATATCACGGATGGGAAATGGCCAAAGGAATCTTCCTGAATATCAGCACCAGGAAGAGCAGTGAAAATTAGAGATGCTGAGATACGTAGTCAGTGGCTTCCACCATACAATTTAAGTATTCAATTTCTAGAATAGCTTGTACCTCCCTTATTTTGATGGCATAAGTAGATCATAAAGCTGTCAACAAATAGGAAGAAATTACTTCTATATAGTCAGTGTTTGGGATTATCCATGTCTCTCCCCATTCTTCAGAACCACTAGGCTCACGTCAATCATACCACTATGTGTCAAAATTGTTAAATCAAAAATTGTTAGATTATAATTGTATGTGTGTGTGTGTGTGTGTGTATATATATATATATATATATATATATATGTGTGTGTGTGTGTGTGTGTGTGTATATATATATATATAGCTAGGAGAAATTATTTTAAAATGTTCGAACAACTAATAATACATGTTTCAGGTGAAGGGTGTGTTTATTGATCATTACACAGGGTACTCATGTATTGAAAAAAACAGACGGTACCCCATAAACTGTTGTTACTATTATGTGTCAATTAAAAATTATGAAAAACACTAAATTTTAAAAATTGTTAGAATATGGGAACCAGCAGTTGGCATAATGGCTATGTCGCTGGACTCCCATGTAGTTGATCGCAGTTCAAGTCCTGGACCTGGTGACTTAAACTCACACCAAGCGTGTGTGCGTGCATGCCAAAGATCCCAAGAGGAGAATGGAGAAGGGACCACCAGGTCTGGGACTCGAACCACAGTCAACTACGTGGGAGTACAGCCATGTAACCATTATACCATCTTCTAGTCCCCCTTTTAAAACTTTTAAAAGATTATAATAAAATATTCAATATAAAGATGTTTAAGGAATAATACAGAAAACATTTTCTGGGGGTGAAAGTCTTTAGGAGTCCCAGTTTTATCTTGGGTCTCAGGCCCCAACTCCACACTTCGCTATCTATGCTTTAATACCCAACACCTTTAACACCAAAACCTCTGATCATAGAGATTGTACATGCCTTGGAGGCAGCTAAAGATTGGGCATCATCTTCCCACTGTACTTTCTTTGTGAATTTAAACAAGCCATATGTTGTAAAATGTATGTAAAATATTTTATTCAGCACTTAAGAATTTCCAGTGGGAAGTTATCTTCAGGATATCTAATTCCTTTTTTTTTAATCAAAAAGTACTCACTACTATGATTTTTTAAATTTTCAAATTTTATTTTATTTACAAAATGCATTAAAAAATTTTAAGAACACACAGATCTCCATAGTAGAGAATAATTTTGTGTTTTGATGTATTTTTAATATTCCAAAATACATTATCTAAAGGCAAATTACCCATTTTTGTTGTTAATGAATGCATACGCCAAACCAAAATCCTGCTCCAGTTTAAAGATCTTCTAGGCTATTTCTCCAAATTATAAATTCCCCCATTCTAGTATGAATTTGTTTTAGAGAACTAACATGCTTTATAGAATGGAATATGTATACTGGTAAATCTATTAGTATTCTTCAGTTCACATAAAGTATGTTGAGTTAATGAGAATAATCAGTCTCTCTCTCTCTCTCTCTCTCTCTCTCTCTTCCTCTGTCTCATGTTTTAATTAAACTTTAGAATTCCAACACTTTCAATTACTGGGAAGTAAGTCCCAACAGAAATTCGTTGTAGATACGTTTTAAGAAATAGTTCTCATAATTATATATTAATACATATTTTAAAGTGTGGGTTACTTCTTTCCCAGTAATTTCTGCTGGGAAATACATTCCTAGTGTAATGATTAGCAATCATAAACACTGAATCACTGGCTTTAATTTCTCAGAGTTTGGCTGAACCCTGGATTATCATTGGGTGGCATATCTTGCATTGGTAGCTATCTTTGGTGAATATACTGACTTATCCTTCTTTGGCTGAACCCTTGACCAACTAAAAGTCAATACTTCTTGCCAAAGACTTCCTCAAAGACTCAAGCTCCAGTTTTAATGCCTTTGGTCATCCCATTCAGACCTGCTTTGGACCCTCTGCAAGAGAGATGAAGATTACAGAGGTATTATATCCAATATCAGGATGAAGAAACTGAGGTTCAAAGAGGCTCATTTTTCTGATTCCAAGTTGTAAATGATAGAACCAAACTGATCCCAAAATTTATATTTCACTAAACTACATTGCACACATGAAAACACAGTTTTATAAAGAGCTGACAGCCTATGGTTTAGTAGCTGACTTTGAAGATATTTTAAAGTGATTAGAGTTAGGATAACTACTTGTGGGAGGCCTAACTTGTTTACAACACTGCCTAACACATAGCAACTATCATATAAATGTTATTTGCAATTGCCACAACAATGGCATGTTCAGAACTGAGCATATCAAAAGTATATCATAATTACTATGTATATGGTACTATTTCCTGGATCCAGACTTGAGAAGGAGACAATTTTCTTAAAATACGAGCAATTCTAAGCCAGTGAGAATTTCTGCCGTCACACTGGAGTAGTATTTTCTGTAATGCTCAGTCAAGTACAGTAGTGAAGAAATGGCGCTATTTATTTAACCCTACTCTATAAAACTAAATCTTTGTAGTACTCATTAACCTTGCTGTTGACCTTTGGTCCTTGATACAAGCTTTTCATCTCTGCCTATGTAAAGATATCAACTCTAAGAAACCAGTTAATTTCAGACCAAGATACCCATCATAGAATCTGCATTATGTGGATAAGGATTTGATGGATGTATTCCTGTATAATGTCTATTTTTTAAAAAATCTTTGAAAAGTAATAATATAAACAATGTTAAAATTATATGAATTTTCTAAGATAACACACACTTTAAAATATTTTAGTTCTCCAATAACAACATAATATGTAAATATGAGATCTATTTCTTAAAACAAATCTACAAAAAATTTCTACTGGGAAATACTTCCTATTAGCCTGACTCTACCTTTTCCCCATTACAGATTTTTAAATGTGTTAAGACCTACCATATCAAGAATATGTACCATAAAAAACTTGTGTTATTTAAGTTTTAGATGGGGTGTTTATAAAACTGGTGAATAAATTAACAATTACTTATTTAGTTCTAAAATGCACTTATCCACGTGACTTTAAAAAACACAAAAATAAATTAAGGAAACCTGAGGAACACAGTAATATTCCAGTAATCATCTCAAAGAAATGGAGAGCTATGATTTGCCTGACAAAGAGTTTTTATAATTATCATTTTAAGGAAGCTCAGCGAGCCACAAGAGAACTCAGACAACTGTATATCAGACCAAAAAAAAAAAAAAATCATAAACAAAATTAGAAGTTCAATAAGGAGATAAAAATCAGGCCAGCTAGGTTGCATGGTGGTTAAGGTGCCTGGATCCCACATGGCCAATTACACAGTTCAAGTCTAGATGTGCAAATTTGAAAAATCTGCTGCATATGCATGTGTGCCCAAAATCCTGAAAGGAGAATAGAAAATGGATTGTGACATGGTCTTCCTCCCTAGGGGGTTATTTCTCACTTTTCTTCTCTCTCTCTCTTTCTTTCTTTGGAAAGTACACATGCCCTGTAGCAAAACTACAGAGAGAGAGAGAGAGAGAGAGAAATCATTTAAAAAATTAAAATTCTGGAGCTGAATAATACAATGGTTGAAACAGAAAAATGCAGTAGAAAGCATCAACAGCATACTTCTTGAGCAGAAAGAAAAAGAATGTGTGAAGTTAAAGAGATCATTTGAAAATATTCAGTCAGAGGTGGAAAAAAAAAGATTGAAAGGAATGGAAAAAAATCCTCATGAAAGAGTCCAGCAAATGGTGTGGTGTGGTGTGGTTAAGGCACTGAATTCCCATGTGGCCAGTTACAATCCAAGACCCAGATCCAGAAACTTGAAAGTCACACCAAGCAAATGTGCATGCATTCCCAAAATTCTGAGAGGGGAATGGAGGAGGGCATTGTGATGTGGCCATTTCCCCTGGCAGGTGATTTCTCACTTTCCCTCTCTTTGTCTCCCTGTCTTTCTCTGGTGAGAAACAAAAAAAGTTCATGGGAATTATGGGACATCATAAAGAAAACGAAAGATAAACTAAAAAGAAAGGACAAAAATTTATTTTTTAAAATAGCTCTTTCAAAAGGGAAATATAGGCATCATTTATTAAGGTAATAAAATGGAAAGTTTCTATTCATATTCTTCCCAGAGAAGACGTTACCAAGACATATTATAATCAAACTGTCAAAAATCAAAAAGAGAATTTTGAAGACAGCAAACACGAGGCTCCTAACATACAAGGGAACCTCTGAAAGTGTATCAGCAGATTTTTCAGCACAAATTTTACAGACCAAGAAGGAGTGGGATGATATATGAGGAACACTTCAAAAAAATCATGGAGATCGAATATTATGAAAATATTCTACATAGACTTCAATTATTTTGCCCAAAATAAACTTATTCTTTAATTCCATTTTCCACAAACTTTTGAAGTGCTCTCATGCTTAAAGTACTGAAAGGAAAAAAAAAAAAAAGAAAAGAAAAGAAAAACAATAAAAACTATCAACTAAGAATGTTTTACCCAGAAAAGCTGTCTTTTCAAAATAAGGCATGAGAAAGAGTTTCTCAGACAGACAAAAGATGAGGGGTTTCATCATCACGAAATGTATCTTATAAGAAATAATAAAGGGAGTTCCTTAAGCTGAAATAAAAGGACATTAATTAGTAACATAAAAACATATGAAAGTATAAAGCTTGCTGGTAAAGTCTATAGTCAAATTTAGAATAATCTCATACTCCAGTGATGGTATATAAACTACTATAACTCTGGCATAAGAGTTAAAAAAGATTAAAGTAAGTATAAGTACAATAATTTGTTAATGGATACACGATATAAAAAGATTATAAATTTGACATCAAAATATAAATTTTTACATCAAAAACATAAAATGAGAGTATAGTTAAAGTGTACAGTCTTGTTTATTATCAAAATTTCATCAGCTTGGGGCGAGTAGATGGCATAGCAGTTACATCACTAGACTCCCACATGGTCAACTGTGGTTTGAGTCACAGATCCAGTGGCTTGAAACTCACACCGGACACATGTGCATTCATGCCCAAGATCCTGAGAAGGGAATGGAGGAGAAGGGATTGCAGCATGTCCATCCGTTCTGAGGAGTGATTTCTCACTTTCCCTCTCACTGTCTCTCTCTCTCTCTCTCTATCTCCAGCGAGCACATGTGCCCTAAAGCAAAAACCTCTCAAAAGAAAAAAATTCATCACTTTAAAATAGACCATTATAAGATAATTTATATATGCCTCATAGTAACAGCTAAGCAAAAACTGCTAGTAGACACACAAAAGATAAAGAAATCAAGGGATATCAATAAAAAATCATCAAAGCACAAAGAAATATAGCAAGATATGAAGTAAATAACAAAGTATCTATACAATGGCCAGAAAATAATTAACAAAATAACAATATTATATTTTTACCTGTAAGTAATACCTTGAATGTAAATTGATTAAATTCTCTCATATAGTACCATTCTGGGATTTATTATTATTATTATTATTATTATTATTATTATTATTATTAAAGAATCCTTGCACCCAGGGCTAGCAGATGGCATAGTGGTTAAGGCACTTGTCCATGTGGCTGATTGTGGTTTGAGTCCCGGACTGGTGGCTTGAAACTGACACCAGGCACTTGTGCATGCATGCCCAAAATCCCAAGAGGAAAATGAAGAGAAAGGATTATAGCATGGCCATCCCCCCTGGGAGGTGATTTCTTGCTTTCTTTCTCTCTGTCTCTCTCTGGTACACATACCCTATAGCAAAAATCTCTTAAAAAAAAAAAAAAAAAAAAAAAAAAAAGAATCCTTGCACCCAATACTCTGGCATTCTGAATTTAGAAGTTTCAAACTCAAGAAAAATTGGCCCACTTCAAGGATACTGTTGGGGGTAAATTTAGCTTTTTACTGGGTCCTTTACATTTATTTTTCAGCTGATACAATCCAAGGTGTTTAGCCAAGACTATTCCACCTGCCAGACATTCTGCAGACTGGCAAAGGCCAAACATTCTCAAGTGGTAGAAGAGGTAACGAAAATAAAAGGGCATGCAAAACCTGATGTTTTTCTGCATGCTTCTCTTACCATAGACACTTAAAAAAACAAAAACAAAAAAAAGTAATTACTGAAAGCTATCACAGCATGATTTGCTGAGTCACTCAATTAAGGTTGGCTTTTTCTTTTTTATAGACCTGTTTATTTCTGTAGTAATATTAATTTTTAATGGAGATGTTACTATTTAAATTCAAATGTTTTTGTTTATTTGTTTTTTCTTGTCCACTTATGTAGCCAAAGCGAAGGTTGTGCTGATTAGCAGTTAGCTGTATGTCAGACACAAAGAAATTGCAAGAGATACAAAGTTTAAGGGAATTCTGAATTTTCACAAAGTCCCTCAGTTAAAAAAATCAGGTACTGAAGATATTACAAAAGAGCTTTAAAATTTGAGATCAAGACACAGATTTCATTCTTGCTGCCCCATTTAGTAGCTATGTGATTTGGTTTGGTCACTTGATGTTGTTGATCTCCAGTTCCTTTATCTGGAAAATAAGGATGAAAATGCATGTCCTTTTATCCTTTAGGTCATTGCTGAGAGACAAAATGAGATCATGTCTGGGAAATACTTCTAAATTATCCATTGCTTTTCTATAGAAGAATATAGCCAAATAAAAAGATGCACTCTTTGTCTGGAATTAGGCCAGAGGCCTTAAAATTCTCAGATACCTAAAACATGAAATCAGCCTCTTCCCTTGTCTTCTTAAGTTTTCTGTAAGTAACTCATAAAATCAGTGTACTGAAAATAAAATCTGAATTGAGGAGTAATTCACATTTAGAAGACCCTCAGAGGCCAGAGATTTTCTCTTTCGCTGGCTCTATATAATAATCTCTTCTGGAAATCACTCTATTGTCTCACATCTTAAGACTGTAGGGATTTGGTTTGGTTTTGCTTTGTATTTCTTTTGCCTTTGATGTTACTTTCCCCTTCTTTCTGCTTGTGAATTATTCTCTCCTGTCCAAGTCCAAGTCACAGGGTTGCTAGTCACTCTCACATTTATTTACATGTGATGCACAGAGCCTTCTGAGTGTTATCATTTTATTAAACAGAACTTCTCTAAACTTAGTAACATGACAATGAGTCGACCATATAGGTGGAATTTTGTCAAAAGATTTAAATCAGAATAACATCAGAATTGACTTCAGCAATTATCTTCCCTACTGGTTTGAAATATTTTTTAGTATAACAAAACACCTTTTGCAAAATGAAATCTTGAGTAGCACACCATGTGTAAAATAGATTTAATTAAAACTGCTATGGTTGCAAAAGGAGGTACATCCATAAGTATATTACTCTGTCTCCTGTTTCTTTGCAGATACTGTTTTCACTGAAACATTTGAAAACCACTTTATATAGTTCATACTATGTAAGTCTGCAGTGCTTCACTCCTTTCTATAATAACTACCAATGAGTTGTTCAGTCTTTCAACATTTTAAATGATGCTTATTCTTCAAAGAAAAGCCATCACATTTTGAGACAGCATTAACTGCTTATTTATAAAGTTCATTATTATCTTTTGATGACTTCCTTGTCACTTCTATTTGTCATTTCTAGAACCGAACTAAACTGTGCTTTATTCTAGATGTATTTGAATGATCTTATTCCTCTAGAAACTTTTTTTAAACGAATTGAACATCTTGATTTTTTCAAATTTCTCATAATGTGAGAATATGTGGCCCTAATCCCTTTAATTCAGTTGCTTTCCTTTGGACTTGCTTCAGTGTGTCAATGTCAGTTTTAAATTGAGTATGCAGAACTATAAAAGGTCATTCCTGGGACCAGCAGTTGGCGTAATGGCTATGTCGCTGGACTCCCATGTAGGCGACCACAGTTCAAGTCCCAGACCCGGTGGCTTAAACTCACACCAGGGACATGTGTGTGTGTGCCCAAGATCTGAGAGGAGAATGGAGGAGAAGAGATTGCATTGTGGCCATCCCCCCCACACACCCTGGGAGTGATTTCTCACTTTCTGTCTCTCTGTCTCTCTCTGTCTTTCTGGCAAGCGCACGTGTGCTATAGCAAAGACCTCTCAAAAAAAAAAAAGGTAATTCCTATGCTGACTATAACCACCAACTTTCTCATCTTGCACATTCTACCTCTGTTAATGTGGCCTATAACTGCACTGATTTGGAGGAAAACTTGTGGCGCTTAGAACTAAATCCCCAGTACTATTCTTGAATATGCTGCTGCAGAACCACAAAAACTTATAAAAATGTTTTTATGGTGTCATGTGCTCATTTTCCTTTGCTGTGGCCCATGAAGTTAGCCACATGATTTTGATACAAAGTTTTCAAGGTTCTTACATTGACAGGACCTAGATAGTGGGATTTGGTAAATCAATGTCTGCATTATTTGTTCACTTTCTATTCTGTCAGTTACACAGACACCATTTTTTAAAATAATTTCTCATGGATCTTCATTGGTATAAATTTTATTGGGGAAAAAATGGTCATTGTGTAAGATCCAAACTATGCTAGCAATACCACTCATTTATAACTGATTTAAAAACTTTTCTACTATAGAATTTTTGAGGCTTAAAGAGGGTTCATTAGAAGCCTGAAAGGATATGAATGCTGCTGAATTGATTTGGTTACACTCCAGTGGTCCTCTGATTGTGATTTCAAAAATCAACCCCCAAACCAGGGGTTTTATCTACTGTGAAATAGATGAGTTTTTAAGAATCAGAATATCAGTCTGAATATTCCCTAGGAATTTTCTCAACATTGTGGGTTTCAGCCAGATACTTTGCCTTCCTTGAGCATATTTTCATGTGGTTTTATAATATTTATTCAACATTATTTTCCATTAGTTCTCTAATTTTAATTGTTGGTAACCAGTTCAGTGTGTAGCTATTACATGGTGCAGAACTGATTTATCCCCGTTAATGTTTGAGGAGACCATGACCCATTTTATTTGCTGCGTGGTCAGCGCTGGTATTCATGGCAGGTTTTCTAAATATTTCTAATGAAGTCTTTAAGCACATGTAATTCTGAAAACACATTCCCATTCAGTAAGACTTACACAGGACGGTAAGCCCAACATGGTAAAAGGTTTCTAAAAAATTCCATAAACATTAAGCATATTTATGTCATAGCATCAAGTTTGGTCAATTTGAAACTTTCTGTATTGTAGTATAAGAGGCATTTTGTTTGCTTGTGTTTACTTTCCCAGGAGTAAATGCGTTTTGGTTAACCACAATGGCAAACTTAGTCAAGACATTTATGTCAACAAATCCTGCTGCTTAACAAAGTCACATTCTTAGTTTCTAGGACAGCAGACTGGATTCTAAGTAATAAGGTGTTTATAAGGCGTGCTGTAAATCTGGGACTATAAACATGTCTACTTTTCTGTTAAACTTGCTGCTATGCATAAGGTACAATAAGCTCTCTTTTCAGTTTTATGATGGCCAGTATGCTGGCTTGCCAGTTTTGATTGCTGTTGATTCTACTGTTCCCAAAGTCTCCTGCCAAGCTCTTGACCCAAGTCACGCTCCCTGGTGATGTCATAATGCCGCTAAGAATTTGCTCATTCACTGTACATGCAGGGATGCCCCAAGAGTTACATACCTTCCCAGTTAGTCACACACTGGTTGCAGAATAACACCTTGAGAAAGCAGGGCTTCTCCTTCCCCTTATTTCAAAGGTATCACATGTTTAGAGCTTTCATGAGTCTATAGCTATAGTAGGATAATTATCAATAATTACTTTTGTGAAGATTATTTTAATGTGACTTTCTCAAAAGTTAACAGTATTAATTTGTTGTTTACCAAAAAAAAGCTTCATAATGGTATTCATAATCAAAATTTATTGCAATTAAACACACACTTAGAAATTATAATGCCTCATATTTGAAATCATCACTTTGGTTCCTATGCCAGACATCTGGAGGAAAAGAAGAACTGGTTATAGATCTGGATATTTAAATTACATGATATCAAACATATTTGGTTAAATATGACCAATTTTAAGTTCTTCACTTTTCACCCAAATACTACATATTTACATAGAAAAAACTTGCATCTTGCCTTATTTTCACTTTAATTCCTTGAAACTGTTCACAACATAATGTCTCAGAGATCCTATAAGTTAGACCAAATATAAAAACAAAAACAAGAAAAACTCAACAATGTCTTTTAAATTATACTAGTTTTGAGATTAGTTCAAAACATATAGCTCATGTATTTGTGCTTTTTTTTTTTTTCCCAAATGAATACTACCATGACAATGGTGTTTTACCCAGACATGAACGGTGGCTCAAATATAAGTAATTAAAAACAACAATTTAATTTCTCATGGACTCTGGTAGACTTGGAGCTTACACTCTTGTCTTTTGATATAAATCAGCAGTTTTCCTCTGACTTGTTACATTTAATAGAAGAGGTTTTATTGTAGATAGAACATTTTATTCTGCAACCTTCGGGAGGAAACATGATCAGCAACTAAAATCTTTTTTTGAGAGGTTTTTGCTTTAGGGAGTGTGTGCTCATCAAAGAGATAGAGAGACAGAAAGTGAGAAATCACCTCGGGGCAATGACCATGCCACAATCCTTTCTCCTCCACTCACCTCTTGGGATTTGGGGTACACAAACACACACACACACACACACACACACACACACCCTGGCACAAGTTTTAAGCCACTGGGTTTAGGACTCAAACTCCAATCAACCATGTGGGAGTTCAGCGTCTCGACCACCACGCCACCTGATGGCCCACCAACTAAAATATTTAACCAAAGGTTTAGAGACTACTTAGCTCTTGAAATGATTGTGTTTGTAATTATACCTACATTTCTGAGATTCAGTTTTAAAATGAACAGGAATTAGCTTAACACCATTTCCTTAAACTGTTTTTCAAACTTGAATGACATAAAACATTTTGCAAACAAAAAAAGTTCTCAAAGTTCCCCCAGTGTTGAGACCAGCAGTTAGCGTAATGGCTATGTCGCTGGACTCCCATGTAGTTGACGGCGGTTCCAGTCCCGGACCCAGTGACTTAAACTCATGCTGGGCGCGTGTGCGTGCGTGCCCAAGATCCCAAGAGGAGAATGGAGGAGAAGGGATTGCGGCATGGCCATCCCCCCAGGGGGTGATTTCTCGCTTTCTGTCTCTCTGTCTTTCTCTGTCTTTCTGGCGAGTACACATGCCCTATCGCAAAAACCTCTCCAAAAAAAAGTTCCCCCGTTGTTAAAATTCTTACACTACAGTGTGAAGCAACACAGTTATTTTATATCATTAAACCTAAATAAATAATAAATAAAAACAAATTCATAAAATTCATAGTATTCAAGTTAGTAGAATTCATTTAATGTGACTTTTATTGTTGTTTATTGTTACCAAACTGCCATGTATTATGATATGAAAATCTCTGTCATAAACTAGACTATAAGCTACATGAGAACAGAGATTATGTCTGGTTTTAGATTACTGTGAGATCTTAGGAACTATTTGATGAGAAAACAAGTTAATGGTCTTTATTAATATGGATAACTATTTAAAATATTAAGCAGGTCAAAGATGTACAACGCCTTCTACTGAAAACTGCAAAATATTATTGAGAGGATTTAGGAGAGGCTACATAAATGGAAGTATATCCCAGCCTTATAGATGAGAAGACTGAAATATGAAGATTTTTATTTGCCAACAAATTAATCAAACAATTTCATGTAATTTCACTTGAAATCCCATTTTTCAGAAATCCACAAGCTGATTTTAAAAATCATATGGAAAAAAAAATTCATATGGAAATGCAAAAGCCTCGGAATAGACAAAGCTTTAAGAAGATTAAATTTGGGGCCAGCAGGTAGAATGCTGGTTAAGGTACTGGACTCCCACGTGATCGGCCACAGGTCAAGTCCCAGACCTGGTGGCTTAAAACTCATACCGGGTGCATGTGTGTGCATGCCCAAGATCCCAGAAGAAGAATGAAGGAGAAGGAATTGTGGCATGGCTATACTCCCTGGGAAGGAGGGAGTTCTCAATTTCCTTCTCACTGTCTCTGTCTCTGTGGTGAATAGTCACCCTAAGACAAAAGAAAAAAAATTTTTTAATTCAATTTCAGATTTTTTTTTAATGGCAGAGGCTACACATGTACACATGAGAGAAAAAGAGAGAGAAAGCACCCCCTAATGGGTCTGATCATGCTGCGACCCCTTTTCTTCCAATTGTCTATCTCATCAGGATCCCAGGAATGTACATGCATGCTCAGCATGTTTGCAATCCAGCAGGGATGAGACTTGAATCCTGGCTATTCTTGTGTGAGCCTGGTCCCTCTGTGTTGTACCTAACCACTACCCTATGGAGCCAGCCCTTGAATCTAGATCGATTGCAGATATGGATATGTAAGTTAAAACAAACAAAGCCTCTAAAGTGAAAAATAAAGAAAATACCTTGTGACCTTGGAATAATAAAAGATTACTTAAACGGGACACCAAAAGCCCTAGCTATTTTTTAAAAAGGGTGATCTATAGATCTATAGTAAAATAAAAGCAACATAACAAAAACATGACTTCTGTTCCTAGAATTAATAATATACAGATATACCCTCTCACATGAAATAAAAACAAAGAAAACAAAATGCATGATACATTTTTAAGCCACTAGAAATATCAGGGAACAAAGGACAGTGATTCCTGAAAAATAGGTAACAAATGCCTTGCTATTGTCCGAGGCTATTGGCTGGAGAAATTCAGATGAAATCAAGAGCAATCACAGAGGCTGGAGTTCACAGGACAGAGGAGAGAGCTGCACAGAGAAATAATTCCAGAGAAAAGTATTTAACTGGGTACCAAATGACACATGTATATGAGGAAATCCCCTGAGACCACAGAAAGACAAGAAAAGATTAGATAGCATGGTGACCAATGTATCCACAGTCAGAATAATACCTGTTTGCACTAACCAGACTGGTAAACCTGATGAGTCACAGGACATGGGAAATAACTTTAAAGAGAGTTTCTTTGGTAAAGGGGAAAAAAAAATAGCTATGGCCTAAATGTTCCTCTGAATTTCACCTAACAACTTTTTGTTTTTTTAAATTTATTTTGTTTATTTCTTCCATGAAAAAAAAAAAAAAAAGACATAAAAGAAAAGCAGAGAGACCATCACGCTCAACGGAGTCCTCATGCTGCAGTCAACCTAGTTCCAGCCAGCCGCAATGGCACATTCGTTCACCTGCCCAGCATGCAGAGGGAGGCCCTGGGACATGACCCCAGGACCTTTCTACATGGGGCCAGTTGTGTTACCACTACACCACCATCTGGCCCCTCCCCCTAATAATTCTTAAATGCAAATTCCAAAAGACCAGTTTTCAAGTATTTAACTGCATTCCAGTACAATGTCTGAAAAAATATTTACTGTAATATAATAATATCCATAAAATAAGAAGATAAAATCACAATGCCTGGCATCCAATTAAAGATTACAAAGTATGCGAATAAGCACAAAAATATCTCCCATGATGAGAACAAAAATCAGACAATTCAGCCCAGTTGTGATAGCGCATGTTGAAGACATTATTTTTTCTTATTTAAATAGATCACTTAAATATCTTATTAAATATAATAACCACAGTATATTGTGGGATATATGCATGTAAATAAAATATATAATAAAAGTAGCATTAAAGTCAGGAGGGGAGAAATAAAAATGTTCTATTGAATAGTCATGTGAAATGATACCGTATCACTTGAAAATAGACTGTGGTAGGTTAAAAATGAATGCTATAAACCTAAAGCAACCACTAATATGACAAAACAGAGTTATAATCAGTAAGCCAACAGATGGGATAGGGTGAAATCATAAACATTTAAATAAAGACATTAAAAGACAAATATTTTTATAATGTTATTTTTTAAGTATACTCAACCATAAACTGCTTACCAAACTATTTTCTTTAAATATACACTAATAGGGACCAGCAGTTAGTATAATGGCTATGTTGCTGAACTCCCATGTAGCTGACTGCAGTTCGAGTCCCAGAGCCAGTGGCTTAAACTCACGCTGGGCGCATGTGCGTGCGTGCCCAAGATCCAGAGAGGAGTATGGAGGAGAAGGGGTTGTGGCGTGGCCATCCCCCCCCTGGGGGGGGGGGGGTGATTTCTCACTTTCTATCTCTCTGTCTCTCTCTGTCTTTCTGGTGAGCGCATGCATCCTAATAGCAAAAACCTCTCAAAAAAAATACACTAATAGTTAAAAGTTAAACAAAAAAATAATATACCAAACATTAGTCAGACAGAAACTAAATTAATTATAGCTTGGTTTTTGTTGTTGTTGTTGTTTTATTTTTTGGGTTTTTTTGTTTTGTTTTAAGGTTTTTGCCATAGGGCATGTGCACTTGTCAGAGTGGAGAGAGACAATGAGAAGAAAAGTGAGAAATCATTCTCTCCAGAGGGGATAGCCATGCTATAATATGTTCTCTATTCTCCTCTTGGGATTTTGGTAACACGCATATACATTTGCAGCCTGATTTTCAAGCCACCAGATCTAGAATTCAAGGTAGGCCATGTCCACACCTTCACTACTCCACCAGCTGGCCTGAATAGCTACAGTTTTACCAAAGAAAGTAGATGTCAGAACAAAACTTGTTTCCACAGATAAGGTCGTTTTATAACCTTAAAGCAGTCAGATTATCAAGAAGACAATTCTAACCATGTATCTTCTGAATAAAGAAAGCTTCAAAATACATGAAGCAAAAGTCGATAAAAACTACAGGTTGAAACAGACAAATCTACAAAGAGATTTTTAGCACCCTTCTCTCAATAATTAATTAAGCAAATAACAGAAAGTCAACAAGGCTATTCATTTGAACAACAGTAACAACCAATTCAACACTAATATTTTCAAACACTCTACTAGACAGTAGCAGTACACGTTCAAGTTCACCTAGGACATTTACTGAGATAGACCAAATTCTGGACCATAAAGCAAGCTCTAAAAAAATTTAGAAAGATTCAAGTTATACAAAGTATGCTCTCTGAATATAATGCACATACATTAGAGGTGAATTTTTAAAAAGAGATCTAGAAAATCTCCTAGTATTTAGAGCTTTACTAACACTCTGATTTGACCCATGAATCAAAGAATAAACCAGTAGGGAAATTATTGGGTCATTGGGAAAGTCAAGATGCATTTTTGCATAGGAAAAATATGACTTTCCTGACAACCTAACAGATAGTTCTTTCAATCTAATTAAAATAAAGAACACAATTATGGAATGCTGCTAAATCATCTGTTTAGAGGGAAATGTATAGTACCTAATGCTTGCAGTATAAGAAAGGTCTCTAATTAGTAGCCTCAGCTTCCACCTTAAGAAAGTAGAGAGGGGGCCAGCAGGTGGCATGGTAGTTAAAGGCACTGGACTCCCACATGGCCAACTGTGGTTTGCATCCCAGACCTAGTGGCTTGCTTTCTCACTTTCCTTATCTCTCTCTCTTTCTTCCTCTGGTCAAAGTAAAATAATAATGATGCTGAATAAAGTTGAATAATTCTTTTTAAAAAAGAAAGTTGGGAAGGAAGAGCATATTAGAGTTAAAGTAAGCAGAAGGAAGAAAATAAAAATTACAGTATAAATGAATTAAAAGAAAAACTGCAAAGAATGTTAAAGAAACCAAAAGCTGGTTCTTTGAGAAGACCAATAAAATTGATAAAATTCTAACCAGACTGACCAGGAAACAAGAAAGAAGCTACAAATTACTAACCTGAAGAATGAGAGGTGAGATCACTACAGATTCAGATTCTATAGACATTAAAAAAGATAAAGGAATATCTTGGGACCAGCAGATAATGTACTGGTTACATCACTGGACTCCCACGTGGTTCAAGCCCCAGACTCGGTGCTTTGAAACTCATGCTGAGTGTGTGTGTATGTGTGCCCCAAATCCCAAGAGAATGGAGGAGAAGGTATCGTGGTGTGGCCATCCCCCCTGTGGGTAGTTTCTCATTTTCTGTCTCTCTGTCTCTCTCCAGGAGCATAAACAGCCTATAGCAAAAATCTCTCTTAAAAAAAAAGAAAAGATAAAGGACTATTATAGATAAAGGAATATTATACACAATTTTAAAAAGATAAAAGAATATTATATACAACTTTAAAAAGATAAAAGAATATTATATACAACTTTATGTTTGTCACAGATAAAAATAGACAAATCAGTTGAAAATACAAACTACCTATACTTAATTAAGAAAATATAAATAATCCAAATAGTTCCATTATGACAATGGACCAGAAACCTTCCTGTAAGAAAAACCTCAGGCCCCAATGATTCCACTAGAAAACAAATTTTTTTGGAAGAAATAATATCAATTCCATACAAGCTTTCCAAAAACATTAAGAGATTGGGTAGTAACCCTACTGCCAACCCTCACTGGGATATAAGTGAGAGATAAGTCTTCATTGTGTTAAGCACTGATATTTGGGGCTTGCTTATTTCAGCTATTAATATTATTTAATCCTTATTAATAAAACTGTAGGCCTTAGATAATAATGATATGTCAATGTAAGTTCATCAATGTAGGTTAAAAAAAAAAAAGTATCCCTTTTGATAGCATAAGGGCAGGAAAATATAGGAAAATCTCTGTACATTACATTTATTTTTTGTGTACCCAAAACTGCTCTAAAAGATAAATTCTATCTAAATTTATATTTATAAATTTTATCTATAATTTTTATAGCTATAAAGTGTGTGTGTGTGTGTGTGTGTGTATATATATATATATATATATATATGAAATTATAAGGGCTGACATATATATATATATATATATATAAAATATATACATATATATATTTTATAACCACCATATAATTTCTTATAGGGGCTGGCAAGTGGTGTGGTGGTTAAAGGTGCTGGCCTTCCACATGACCAACTGTGGTTCAAGTCCCAGACCTGGTGGCTTGCTTTCTCACTTTCTCTCTCTCTCATTTTGTCCCTCTCTGGTCAAATTTAAATAAATAAATGAATAAATAAAGTTAAAATAATAAAAATATTTTTGAAAAAGAAATTATAAATATATATTTATTATAAATATATATAATTTATATGTATATATATATATATATATATATATATATATATTAGATATCAGGGACAATTTATAAAATATCTTATGTTGAAACTACAACATAGCAGGAACCCATGACAGACATTTATAATAGAAGAAAAGAAAGAAAATAAATTTAGTTACAAAATGAAAAATAGATGTTTTTTATGCTTCATGTTTATATTCTAGTTGAGAGGACAAGACAAAGCAAAAATAAAACAAATAGCTAATTTAGCTGTACCTTCCCCTTGTCCCCACCAAGACCCTCTCTAGCTATATGACACTTGTTTGCAACACATGACTTCGAATTTTTTTCAGTAACCTCTAAAACACATAAAATTACTAAGGAAAGTAAAACAATGGATTAGAAGCTCAAGAGACTACAGAGGCCAGGCAGGTTCTAGAAATTAATAAAATAGACAAGTCAAGAGCATAGTAGGGACTTGGGGAGGTCAGGAAAATCAGAAGGAGTTGTGGTCAAACGGCAGTGTGCAAATTTTGCCTAAAAGAAGTCAAATTCATATTAAAAGCCAAATCAAACTAAAACAAAAGAAAATAAAAGCTCATGCCTACTAAACAAAGCCAGCCATGAGATGTAATCTCTGCCCTAAACTACATTCTTTAAAGACTAGAACAATGAACTAAGCAATACATATTTACTGAACACTTTATTAGGGAAAGAACTGATGGAATAAATAACTCATAAGAAGTTGAAGCCTAATAAGGGCTCGAGTTCAAGTTTTCATGAGTTTAGAAATAAGAAAGTCCAGTGTAGACTTAGAGGGAAAGATCAGTAGGAATTAGAAGGAAAACAGTGGAAAGGACCTTCCGAAGTCTTCCCTCACCGTTAACTAATAAACCAGTAAAGAAGGACCCACTTTGAGAAGTCTTATCTATTAATGGATTAGAGTATCCTCGCCCCAATCAGTGGATAAGTAGGAGTACTCCTGTGCCTCTCTAGGAGGTTAGTGAACTTTTTCAGAAGAAAACATGGAGTTGCCTCCAATGCTGAATTCACTTGGAAATGCTCTGACCTCAGATATCTCATTTTGGCAACTACCTCAAAACCTAGGAACAAACTCTACAGGTTGGCAGTTTATTAAGACCAAGCAGGCACAGGAAGATTTTTCAGTACTTCTGAGGTCCTAAGAAGCATCATGAAGAAGGTGCAAGGTGGACAGGGAAGGGAAAAGGAATGAAATGTACTAAAAAAGGAAAGTGAAAACAATGACTCATGTTTGGAAAGAAGTATTATTATGTCTTTCCTAAGCCAGATACTTTACTTCATTACATTTTTTTCATCTTTCCTGCTGCCTGTTCCCTTTATGTCTGCTCCTATCACCCCCTCAACACTCAGACCAGGCAGTGGGAGCTTAGGAATGAGGTATAAAAGAGAGAGAGGAGAAGGACCAGAGGTGGAGTAATGGTTACATTGCTAGGCTCCCACATGGCCAACCATGGTTTGAATTCCAGACCTAGAGGCTTGAAATACGTTGGGCTCATGTTCGTGCATGCCTAAAATCCCAAGAGGAGAATGAAGGAGTAGGGATTGTGGTAGGGCCTTCCCCATTGGGGAGGGGCTTTTCATTTTCTCTCTCCCTCCCTCTCTCTCTAGTGAGCACATACACCCTGTAGCAAAAATTTCTCTTGAAAAAATAATAATAAGGGAGAGGAGGATTAAATTGCTATATGTATGTAAGGGAAATCATTTGGTATAATGAGTTTAAATTTTCCCATTTGATTTCCCTCTGGAACTGTTTGGTGGTCATTGTGGGTGCCCCCTTCCCCACCTCTGACATGCACTATAATGTAAACCCATGCATGTCTGACTACAAGAGGAGTTACTCTTGCCTCTTCTGTAGACTTTCAAGTAAATAATTTGTGTTGTCTTCCACAAGAAATATTTTTCCTGGGTACCAAACAGGACAGATATATATTTATTAGATTTGAGTAGAATTTTAATCCCTGATAAGCAAGGTTCCTTTTGTCTTCAGGCCAGATGAGAGAACAGAAGAGACTTTGGGCTGGTCTAAGCTGCTTTATTATTGGGTTGTCAGGAAAGTCATGATGCATTTTTGCATAGATAATAATATTTCAACTTCCTCCCTCTACTGTAGGCTTTGGGAACAGAAGTAAGGTGGGGAAGGCAGGAGGAGGAAATTAGACTAGTGCTAGATTGCTCGCACTTGGAAAAAGGCATCTTTTCAAACAGCATCATAGGGCCTGAGAAGTTCTGAGTAATTGGCAAGGAAGAATCAGGAATGGAACTCAAGACTCAGATGTAGGAGGCTTCTGAGGAGTTGCTCCATTATGGGTTGACCAATTTGAATCTGTTATCCATTCTCATGGGTATAATCATGATATAGAACAGTAACAGCCAGAACCCTGGACTGGAACTCCCAGCTCACGGGTGCATCTCCCAAGCTGAAAAATCTATCCTGTACACCCAGAACTGTCTGCTTTGATAATGTGTTGCTCTAGATATTTTGAACATGGAATTTAAGGTCAAGATTGGGTTACACAGATGATTAAAAACTAAGAAACTGAACAGAGGTGAGGCAGCCAACCCAGAAGAAGATTAGCAACAGCAGGAAAAGTCTACTTCAATTTTTTTCAAGTCTTGAGGTAAAAAGAGATGAGGCCCTGACATTGATATGAAGTGGATGAATATAAAAGATTTACACTAAGGGAGGCAAGCCAGACTACTAAAGACAGACCTTGCATGTCCAGCAGCTTGAAAAAAATAGTGGGCATCTGGGTGTGTGTGCCCAAAATCCCTAAAGGAGGGAGAGGTGGAGGAGAAGGGACTGCAGCATGACCATTCCCCAGGAGGGGTGTTTTCACACTTTCCCTCTCTCCTTCTCTTTGTCTCTCACCAGTAAGTGCATATGCCCTCTGGCAAAAACAATTTTTTTAAATCAAATGTTTTAAAAAACATGATTTAGTTGGGGCCAGAAAGTGGTGTGGTGGTCAAGGGTGCTGGACTCCCAAATGGCCAACAGCAGTTCAAGTCCCCAGATGTGGTGACTTGCTTTCTCACTTTCTTTCTCTCTCTCTCTCTCTCTCTCTCTCTCTCTCTGTCCCTCTCTGGTCGAATTAAAATAAATAAAGTTCAAAGAAATAATTTTTTACAATTTTTTTTAAAATGATTAATGGAGGGACCAGCAGTTGGTGTAATGGCTATGTCGCTGGACTCCCACGTAGTTGATCGTGGTTCGAATCCCGGACCCGGTGGCTTAAACTCACACCAGGCACGTGTGCGTGCGTGCCCAAGATCCCAAGAGGAGAATGGAGGAGAAAGGATTGCGGCATGGCCATCCCTCCTGGGGGGTAATTTCTCGCTTTCTGTCTCTCTGTCTCTCTCTGTCTTTCTGGCGAGCTCATGCGCCCTATAGCAAAAACCTCTCCAAAAAAAAAAAAGTGATTAACGGAGGCCAGCAGGTGGCATGGTGGTTGTGGCACTCGACTCCCACATAGCCATGAACCAAGGTTCAAGTCCTAGACCTGGGGCTTGAAACTCACATCTGGTGCATATGAAAATATGCGTGCCCAAAATTCCAAGAAGAGAATGAAGGAGAAGGGATTACAGCATTGCCATCCCCCTGAGGGGGCAATTTCTTGCTTTTAGTCTCTCTGTCTCTCTCTCTCTCTCTCTCTCTCTCCAGAAATCACACATACCCTAATGCAAAAAAAAACTCTCAAAAAAAAAAAATTAGTGACTAATATACAGGTCAGACAAGGCCTCTTGATGTTCCTCAGACAGGAGTTGTTTATTTGCTTGTGTCATGGAAGAATTTTGCAGTCTCATAAAGCATAACTGCATAAAAGATGTAAGATTGCAGAGAAAATATATTCTAGTGGAAAACAGTAATTAAAATCTTGAGATCACACAAAAACATATTTTGAACATAGCTATCAAAAATACTAAAAAAAATTAGCAATGTAGTGATATGTGTGTTATCATTAAAACCTCGACTAGTGGCAGTCCTATTATCTACTATGATTTTTTGCAAGTGATGAGTATAAATAACAGTTGCTAGGAAACTGAGCCACCAGGAAAGAAAAAAATCCCTGGTCTCCAAGCTATACCATCTAAAAAATGCATAGTATCCTGCCCAGAAATGGTTGATGACTAGCCCCTTGGCAGTGCCAAGTAAAATTTTGTAGGTAAACACTTAGACGTATTCCCCTAACAGCTTTCTGCGTTTTTACACAAATTTACCTGTTGACGGTATCTGTCAGTGCCTCCCTCCCAGAAGAGCAGTCTTGGCCCCACAAATCAGTATTTTTATTTACAGAAAATGGGGCCTGGCAGCCATTCAACCACAAGTAATCTGAAAACATTTACCTGTCTAAACCGATCTTCCCTTTGACACACCAGCTGGGTGTTGCCAAGTTTGGAGACATCTCAAACAATGTGTTTTGTTTCTGAAAAACCTAATTAATCTACCATGATTAAAATCTGACAAGATCTCCTCAAGCCATTATTTCGTTTTATTATGAGCCACTTATGAGCAACTAAGCAATTTAATATCAGAAAATCTGAAATAAACTGAATTCATGGCAGCTAGTTGAGTGGAGTCTATTTGAATTTGACCAGATACTTCCACCTAATTACTAATTCTTGGTAATGCTATTATGTTAAAAATACAGATCTGTGGATGTATTTATATATATATATATATATATATATATATATATATATATATATATACACACACACATATATTCTCTTCAAGAAGAAATATGCCTGGGCTTGCTGAATATCAGTGTACTTAGAAAAACTTGCTGTGTATAGCCTTCAGAAGAAAAAAAAGAAAAAAAAAACTGTTAAGAATAAATCTTGTGCATTTGAACCATATTTTATGATTTACCCAATTATTTTACAGATGTGAGTCCTTATCTTTTTGACTTAACTAATAAATACATACTGAAATATAAAAATGATCTTGAGTGGCTTTTTAATTTTCTTCGATTCAGTGCTGGGAACTTAGTAAACGCATGCTTCATTAGTGAATGAACTTTCTACCTCTCCTTGGCAAGTTTTATGCTGGTGCCAGAGGTGTTCCTGTGAGTCGCCCCCTCTCCCATGGCTTCAGAGTCTATATTTGTACATGATCCAGATCATTCCAGCTCCCACCCCAAAATGAATGAACTTTTTCTCTTCTCCTAAAAGTAATAGGAAAGAATCGGATTCTCAGTTTTCATGAGCTTATCTTTAATGATACCCACTGACTGTCCTCTGTGGAGCCAGAGTCGGGATTTGTAAGAAACAGAGTCTAGCTGCAGGAAAAGAGCCAGAGGCTCCCGCAGGAACCAAAGGCCTGAGCCAAGCAGGCTTTGGGACCAAATAAAGGCATCCCCTTCAAATTCCCCATACCTGTGGGGGCTTTCAGGTCCCTGGCCTGCACTGGGTTGTAATAGATAGGAATGTATGATACTGATTATTTTCCTCTTCTTTCCAAAAAGAAAAAAAAAAAAAAAAAAAAACCAACTGTTAAGAATAAATCTTGTGCATTTGAACCATATTTTATGATTTACCCAATTATTTTACAGATGTGAGTCCTTATCTTTTTGACTTAACTAATAAATACATACTGGGAGCATCACTGAAATGCCTACTTTTAACTTTGCTAAGTTAAAAACATTAAAAATATCACTAATCTCTAGTATCACTTTCATTTCATGAAAAATAAAAGAACATTCAAAAATAAAGGTAAAGAAGGACATACTCTAAGAATAAAGAACAGTTGCTATAGTAATTTTAGCTTTATGAAAAACTCATTATGATTCCTTTTTATGGTTTGTTTTGGTCTTTAGTTTGTTTTTTAATTTTACCACTGTCTAGTCTAACTTTCAGAAATTATTGCTTTAGAGTGTAATTTGTCTAGGACAAAATATCAGGAAATAGTGTGCAAGCCTGTGGTGACCATAAAAACGTGCCACTCACATCTCCAGCTGTAAGAGTAGGACTGACAGAAGGCCCTGCTATGGCCCTCTGGACCCACACCCAGGCCACGTTGCCCACTGGCTGATCCCATCCCCTGACTGCATGCAGAAGGAGTAATAAGGTAGGCCCATTATGGCAAGATACACAGCTCCTCCAAAGAGTGACTTTGGCTGACCCTAGCAGCTAGCTAAAACCCTTTTAGAACTGAGCTGTACTCTGAGTGTCTTCCTACCTCTCCTCCCTTCCTCCTTTCCTTCTCTCCTTCATAAGGATCAGAGCTGCATCTCAGTCTCAGGGTTCTCCACACCTCCTCTAGCCCTCTCCCCTTACCTCCTTATAGGCATTGTCCCCTACCTCTTACAAGTCAAATCCTGTCTGGGTGATTGTTTCTCAGAGGACCTGAACAAACACAAAGTCCTATCCCACCTAACACTTTGTTTACTCATGCCTCCCACTACCACTCAGAAATAAAAAAAACTTCAACCATGCCAAGGCTAGGACTATAAGCAAGAAATTTTGATTGCTGGAATAAGCTCTCCATTGTATCACAAGATGTCCCCTAAAGAAACCACTTCCAAAGAGCAGTATCCTGTGTGAAAAGAAATAATCTAGGTTAGAATTATTCCAGTGAATTTACAATAACAATTTCCAAGCCTTTGTTACATTTCTCCACACGGTGGTTTTCAATGTTTTTAATCCATCAACTTCATACGGCAAGTTAAGTCAGTACTGATGATCAGAAAATACTAGCAGAGACAGACTCAAGCATGGTTGGGATGGGGAGTAAAATACCCAAATGGAGACTGACATCCACTGCTGGGCCTCTGCTTCCTCACTCCCATCCAATGCTGCTGAGATGCCCTGTGTAAGACCCTCTAGGCTCTACTAAACATGGCAATAAAATCCCTGCTTAGACGTCTGATGTCTGATCCGTACATGGTTTTTCATAGAGAGTCCTTTTTTGAAATCTCCTGGGGGGAAAAAAGGGTCAAGCTCTGGCTCCCAGGTTATCTCAGAGAGAGATGCTTTGCTTTTACCTGTTAGTCTATAATTCCCCACGAGATTTCTTTTGAAAAAATTGTTCTGTAGGAAAAAAAAAAAAAAGAAAAGAAATGAGAAAGAGAAAGAAGAAAAAGACAGAAAAATGAGAGAGAGAGAAGAAAAAGACAAGAGAAAAAGAGAAAAAAGGAAAGAAAGAAAAAGGAAAGAAGGAAGGAGAAAGGGAGAAAGAAAAAAAGAAAAGAAAGAGAGAGAGAGAGAGAGAGAGAGAGAGAGAGAGAGAGAGAGAGAAAGGAAAGAAAAGAAAAGAAAAGAAAAGAAAAGAAAAGAAAAGAAAAGAAAAGAAGGAAAAAAAGAAAAAAAAAACGAAAAAGAGAAAGAAAGAAATGAAGGAAGGAAGGAAAAGAGAAAGAAAGAAAGTGAGAAAGTTTGAAACACTTGCTCCAGGACACTTACAGAGAGGACCTCTTATAAAACGTAGTCTTTTTTTGCTTACGTTGTGGCCACATCTATGCATAACATACAGACTGGAGCACAATTCCATCAATTTGATTGATTCCAGTGTGGTCCTACTTCAGACAGAGAATTAACCAGCCCAACTCTTTTATGTCCCAGTCAACTAGGTGTTTAAGAAACAAATGTGAAGCATCTACCATGTGCCAGACATGGGCTAGTTGCTGAGAAGGTCATTGTTTCGGAAAAGGAAATATTAAAAAGTACTAAACAGTGTGATTCAAGTGTAAGAGAAGCCCAAAAGAAGGGTCCCTTTCTGCCCGATATCGAGTATTTGCTCTTCCTGTTTGTAGCGGGCTCTGCGCCAAGTGCCTTACAGCTGAGAATTCCTTCCTGCCTCACACAACTCTATGAGATAGACACAGCTGTTGTCCCCATTTTAAGGATGAGAGGTTGAAGGCACAGAAAGATTCAACAACATGCCGGAGGTAACATCAATAAATGGCAGAGCCAGGAGTGCATTACCCTGTGTTCATCCTCTTATTCTCTATGAATATTGCTGTTTTGATGTCACCAGATTTACGCAGCTAAATACTAACAAGCCAGCATTGAATCAAGGTGTTCTGATTCCCTCACTAGCATTAAATTCTAACTCCCAAGACCCCAGAGTAAGTGTCTATTTTTTTAGTGGTCTGTCAGAGGCTGATGACTCTCAAAGTAGCATCTTTAAAAAAGACATTCACTAGAATAGTAACTTTGGGGTCCTTGTTTATAAGTGCTGGGGCTTGGGGTAGGGGATTATGACACATATAAGACTGCACTTCCATTAGACAAAAAAGTACTGTAAGCAAAAGCCTAGTGTGTTTGGGTGAATAGTGAGTTTCTACCACATGCAAGGTATAATAATAATCAGGTTTTCAAAATACTCAGCCAGACTCCGCTGGCTTCTCTAAGATAGAAATGCACAGACAGATAAAAGACTGTGTTCAGGTTTTATTTTAATCTTTGCCTCCCTGCTTGTGGTCTTAAAGGCCTTAGTATTGAAAGCAAATGATATTTCTACCTCCTCCTTCCCAAGGCAGGAATTTGCATTTTAATTTTAGAACACTTAGAACAAAATCAAATGAAATGCTGTGTTTACTTTTTTAAGTTTTTTTTTTTTTTTCTTTCCAGGAATAAAGCCTATTGCTTACTGACTTGTAGACCAAATACCGTGAGTCCCAAGGCAGAACTAGTTACTGCAGCTTCAATAAATGTCTGTGCTTCACCCAGGAAGGAAGAGCCAGCTTCAAGAGGCTCCAGAATGGAATGAATTTGTATTAGAGCATAGTGGTTGAATTTGCCTTGAACTGGATTGCACATCTGGAGCTTTACACCTAAATAAGCAGAAAATATACTTTAATAAAAATGTGCTGAGAGCCTTGCGTTGGTAAGGAAAGTTAATTATACGTACTTTTGTCATCTGATTTAGCCATTCTGAAGGTATCTAAACTATTAAAATGACTACTTAGCTACCAGTATATAATTAAGTTTGTCTCCCCATCCTCACTGCTGCTCACCTGGGTAAGGTGGGGCCTTACAATTTAGCAGCCAAACTGAACACTTTGAAAATGAAAGTGGATGATGTTATTAATTACACCAAGACGATAAGCATAAACCAGGACTGGACCAGAAAAACTAGCATGAGAGATCTGCCTGATCGTGAGCAAAATCTCTCCCTCCCATAAAATACCTTCTACAATTTCTATCAGCTCTGCCGGAAGGGACATCTTTAGTTCTCTTTGTTGAAGAACTAGTAGAAAATGGGACCAGCAGTTGGCGTAATGGTTATGTCGCTGGATTCCCATATAGTTGACCGCAGTGGGGCACATGTGCATGTATGCCCAAGATCCCAAGAGGAGAATAGAGGAGAAGGGATTGTGGCATGGCCATCCCCCCAGGGGGTGATTTATCACATTCTGTCTCTCTGTCTCTCTCTGTCTTTCTGGCGAGTGCACATGCCCTATAGCAAAATCCTCTCCAAAAAAAAAAAAAAGAAAGAACTAGTAGAATATAACACTGGTGTTATTAGGCCAGCCAGTGGCGTAGTGGTTAAGGCAGCGGGTTCCCACATGGATGATGGTGTGGTTTGAGCCTTGGACTCAGCAACTGGAGAAATGTGCCAGGTACATGTCATAGACACCGGGAATATCGGTCTGGAGCTTTCTTGCAATATCTTTGCCCAGTTATGATACCAGAGTAATACTGACCTATGGAGTGAGTAAGGACCTTTTCCCTCCTACTATATTTTTTTGGGAAAGTTTATAAAAGATTCATGTTATATGAATTTCTTTTATTATCTTTTAATTCCAAGAGAAGGACAGAGAGAGAAAGCATCCCTCAAAGAGTCACTTCATAATCCTTTGTCTTATATTTCTCCATCCTGCCAGAATTTGGAGCATGAATCCAGCGTGTTTTTCCTACTGCCAGGGCTAGAACGGATCCACAGCACACCACATGGGGTCTGACTCCCTTGATGACTAGGTTATGGAACTGGCCCTAAATAAATCTCCTTTAAGATTTGGCAGAATCTGGGAACCAGCAGTTAGCGTAATGGCTATGTCGCTGGACTCCCACGTAGTCGACCGCGGTTCGCGTCCCGGACCCGGTGGCTTAAAACTCACGCCGGGCGCGTGTGCGTGCATGCCCAAGATCCCAAGAGGAGAATGGAGGAGAAGGGATTGTGGCGTGACCATCCCCCCTGGGGGGTGATTTCTCGCTTTCTGTCTCTCTGTCTCTCTCTGTCTGTCTGGCGAGCGCACGCGCCCTACAGCAAAAAACCTCTCCAAAAAAAAAAAAGATTTGGCAGAATCTTAAAGTTTGGCAGAATTCACCAGCAAAGCCATCTAAAGTTACACTTTTCTTTGTAATTAATTTATTACTCATATTACTCACCTAACTGTTTACTTGTAAGTCTATTGTGATATTCTATTTTTTCTTGAGTCAGTTTCTGTTGTTTGTGACTTTTAGAAATTCATTTGCCTTTTTAAAAATTTACTTTTAATTTAGATTTCATAATTGTACGTCTCTAAAGCACACCATATGCTTTTTCAACATGTAATACATGACGACCAAGTTGAGGATATTACCATATATATCATTTTCAACTGAGAACTTTACATTCTTTTTTCCATCAAATGTTTCATTCATCTTAATCTAGAGTATCTGATTTGTGGGCAGTTACTAATAGTATTTTCCTATTATTGTTTTCATTTCTGCAAAGTAAGTAGTGATGCTCCTTCTTTATGATTTTAACAATTTGAGTCTTTTCTCTTGGTCAGTCTAGTTGGAGACTTGTCAATTTTGTTGACATTGTCAATGAACCTATTTAGTTCCATTGATTTTTTTCTCTGTCATATTTCTATTCTGTCCTTTACTTTTGCTCTAATCATTATTTCCTTCTTTTTGTTTGTTTTGAGCTATTTTTTTCTCACTTCTCAAGGTAGACGGTTAGGTTATTTCTTGCCATATGAAGATGCTGAAGTCTCTTCTTGGTTAACTTAGTGGTCACCTAGCACTTAAACCCGTATTTCCTTAAATACCTTAAGCCAATAAGTCTTAAACTCTTGCCAAGGAGCTATGTGTGTTTGTTATGGCACACCTCCAATATTCCAGCAATCTACAGCTCTGCCTTATTCTTCACGTCTTGTTTGCATTCAGCCTCAGTGTAAGAGTTGGGAGAACTGGACCTTCTCAGTTTTTTTCCTGGGCCTTCACATAGCCCTGCACCTGTGCGTGGCTTTGTAGGTCCTCAGGAATATACCAAATCTTTTCAAAATCCTTCCCCTCTCCATGGACATTGCATTGCCCAGACAGACCTTCCTTTTACTTTTTTATTTATTTATTTTTTTAGCCAGCTTCTTAATTGCCCCAGCTGATATTGCTGCCTCAGACAACTGCAATAATAAAGAATTGCCACAGATTACTTTCAACAAATGCCCTGAAGCTAGGGCTTTATCCCAACAAGAGAACTTCAGTTCAGGTCAAGTAATGACAAGCCCTGTGTCTTTGCCAAAGTAGTTTCCACATAGGTCAAATAGTGACAATTTGGGTCAGCCAGTGGTGTGGTGGGTATGGTGGCTAGATCCCTCATGCCAGCTGCAGGTTCATGTCCAGATTCGATGGCTTGAAAGCATGCTGGGCACATGTGTATGCATGCCCAGAATCCCAAGAGAAAAATGGAAGAGAGCAGACTGTAGTGTGAACATCTTCCCAGGGAATGTTTTCTTCCTCTCTCTCTCACTCTCTCTCTCTGGTGAGCACATGTACCCCATAGCAAAAATTTTTAAAGTAGTGACAATTATCCACAAACATAAATTTTTCAGAAGCTTCAAACACAGTCTTTTTCTTTCAGGGGCTCTATGCTGCTACTTTCCAAGTCTCCCCTAGAGCTGAGGAGAGGAGAATGAAAATAAGGCAAGTTAAAATGCCACAAAGCTCATTAGTCTTAGTGAGATTCAGTTGCTTTTCTTGAAGAAATTGATTTCAAATTGTTGCAAGCCTTTGACCAATTTCCAGAATTCCAAAAAGGTTGATTTTGACATTTTTTCACTGCTTTTATAAAAGAGTAGATTTTCGGAGGACTTTACCATTCTATAAGTCCTGCCTTCACTCCGGCTTTCTTTTTATAAGTGACAGTATTTTTATGTCTTTTTACTTTTAACTATTTTTGTGTTTATATTTAAGGAGGGTTTCCAGTAGGTAGCATATTTTGCTTATTTATCCAATGTGAAAATATCCATCTTTTCTTGGTGCCATGGTGTGGAGGGGGTGGCACACATGCATATGCACCCTGTGTGATTTTCAAGCCACCAGGTAGGGGACTTACTTGAACTGCAGAGTAGATTATGTGGGATCCAGTGCCTTAACTTCCACTCCACCTGCTAGCCTGAGAAGATCCACCTTTTAGTGAGGTATTTTACCATTTACATTTAATGTAATTCTTGATATGGTTAGGTTTAAATTTACCAACATGTCATTTTTTTTCTGTTTGCCACACTTATTTTTCCTTTTTTCTTCCTTCTTTTGGATTAACCATGTTCTTTCTAATGTTTCCATTTTATCTTCTTTTTTGGCTAATTAGATGTAAATCTCCAGGATATTTTTAGTGGTTAATTGAAGGTTTATATTTATATTTATTAGACCTTAACACCTGAATTATTATACCACCTGAATGTAGGCTCAGACCTTTATAATGGTGTAATTGTGGTCCCCCAGCCTTTGTGATGTTGTCCTACATTTTACTTAGAAATCTTAAACTATGCTATACTTTTTTTTTTGCTTAAATGGTCAGTTATTTTTCAAAGAGAGTTTAACATTAAAAAAATATATGTAATCCCATATTTATTACTTCTGATGTTCTTCATTTCTTGAAATGATCCCTGTAATAAAATTTTTCTTCTTTGTGAAAGATTTCCTTCAGCATTTTAGCTAGTAAAGTTCTGCTGGTGATGAATTCTTTCAGCTTTAAGTGCCTGGCAGGGGGGATTCTTTGCTTTCTTTTTTGAAAGATATTTTCACTGTTTATAGAATTCTAGGTTTGCTTTTGTGTCTTTGTTTTTAATACTTTAAAGATGCAGCTCCATTTTTTTATGCCTTTCATTGTTTTTGACAAGGGTGCTGCCAATCATATAATTAATTTTTTCTGTATAGAATGTCTCTGCTTTCGCTACTTTTAAGGTTTTCTATTCTTCATTACTTTTAAGCAATTTTCCTATGATGTGCCTTGGTGTATTTTCTTGTGTCTCCTATGCTCAGGGTTTATTGGGTTTCTTGGAGTTTTCATCAATTTGGAAAAACTTTAGATATTATTCCAAATAATTTTCATCTCTGGTCTCTTCTTTTCAATTACATTCATTTAGGCTATTTAAATTTGTCTCACAGTTCACCAGTGCTGTTTATTTTTTTAGTCTTTGTGCGAGTGCATGTACAGGTGTTTTATTATGGATCATTTTTATTTTGTGCCTTCAAGTTTGCTGATTTTTTTTATTCTGCAGTATCTAATCGGCCATTAATCCTATCTCAGATATTGTATTATTCTTATCTCATATATTGTATCCTTCATGTTTGGAGGTTCAGTCTGGGTCTATTTTATATCTTTCATATCTCTACTTATTAGACTCAAATCTTTTCTCTACCTTGTAGAATATGGAATTATATGGAATGATAGTTTTAATTTTTTTTGGTCTTGATCTACTAATTCTAGCATCTGTTTCATTTGGGGTCTATATACATTTTTCTTACTATTGTCAATTGTACTTCTCTATTTCTTTGCAAGATCAATGATTTTTGTATTGAATTCCAGACATTATGAGTTTCGTTTTCATTTTGTTCTGTGTGTGTGTGTGTGTGTGTGTGTGTGTGTGTGTGTGTGGTTTTTGCCTTAGGGCACCTGTGCTCACTGGAGAGACAGACAGACACAGTGAGAGGGGAAGTGAGAAATCACCTCCCAGAAAGTATGGCCACACCACAATCCCTTCTCAATTCTCTTCCTGGAATCTTGGGTACACACGCACATGTTCCCAGTGTGATTTTTGAAGCCACCAGGTCCAGGACTTGAACTATGGTTGGATATGTGGGAGTCCAGCAACGTACCTTCTATGCCTTCTGCTGGTCCCTGTGCTTAATATTTTTAAATTCTCTTTAATATTCTTGAGATTTGTTCAGTTATTGTTAAGTTTCTTGAAAATGGTTTGACTCCCTCAAGGCTTGCTTTTAAGTTCTGTTATGTGTCAACCTAACAGTCTTCATTCCAGAACTAATTATACCCCGTTATTAATTCCTTCTGATTCAATAACCTTCTAAAAACTATATCCATTGCCCTGTTTATAAAGTTTAGCACTTTGGCTGGTTTGGACATGAACTATTTTAAGTCTGAAATCTGGAGATTTTTTTCCTCTACTCACTCACGTAGTCCTTCCTTTGGCTTTGTGTAGTTTTCTCATACTGCTGTGCTGCTTAGTATTCTGCTGAAAACTTGAGCAAGATCTTCTGTAGATATTCAGAGCTCACTCTTTTCCATGCAACTCATTCTTCTATAGCACTCAGCCTTGTAGACTTTAACTGCCTTGGCCTCGCCAGACTCTCAGCTGTCTCTTCAATTCAACTATTGAATTAGGCTCTGCCAGGTTTCTCTGTCCTACTCTGGGATCTGAAAGCTCTGTCCTGGATGTGATCTGGGACAATGGTAGAACACACACCTTTGTTTTCCTTCTCTTAGGGATCACAATTGTCTGAAAACCATTGTTTATATTTTGTCCATTTTTTATTATCTCAGTGGGTAAGACCAGTCCCTATTATTCTAGCTTTGTGGGAAGCTGAAGTTCTATTCAACTGAATTTGAGTCACTTTTAGGACATAGACTTTACAAAATCTGGCAACTGATTGAATATAAGGACAACATTGCACTTTGGACTGATTCTCTGTAGAGAGATATTTGCAGCAAAGTCCTTTCACTGAGTAGCATTAATAACTTGCATTTAGGTGCCACTTTGTTTTTATTATCTCCATACTATTTTCTTCTTCCTCACTAGTTTAAGAAGTGCCAGTACAGTTAATCAGTAATAAGGTACTTACTATTAGTCAGTTATGTGCTGGCATATGCACACACACACACACATACACACACACATACACAGAGACAGTAGTGTCACAATTTTAACCTATGAAATATTCACAGGATGGTGGGAGTTTCCTCTTTCCTACACCAAAGTGATTTCCAACTCCACCATGCTCCTTGCCAAAATCTATTCAGTGATCTTTCTCCTTTATTCTCAAATTCTACCCTCCTTCATATATTCACCCCTTTCATAATCATTAGAAGATTTTTAAAAAATCCTTCTTTAGTCCTTCTTTTCTCTTTAATAGTCTTTCTATGGATTATATGTAATTAATTAATAAACAAATATAATACTGCCTGGTATCCCTTAAGGAGGTAGCTATATACCACTCCACATTAAAAGAGTGGAACATGATGGACTATGGTTGTGGAATTAGAGATGTGGGGGTGGGGGGAGCAAGTCCTGTCATATCCCTTTCATAGATGTAGAATTAAATTATGTGAAAAAAAGAATAAAATATATAGGTCATATTTGTTGCAATCATGACCAGATCTAGTTTTTTTGTTCTAACATTTATTTCTAACTATTTTTTACAATATGTTTTGGAAAGTTTTTTTTTCTCTTAGGGAATGTATATTGATTTTCACACATGCTTCCACTCTCAACCTACATAATTCTAGTTCTTGGTGAGAAGAAAATGTTCAGATGCCTAGTTTTGGATTTTTTGGTTTGTTTGTTTTATTTTGTCTTTTTTTTCTTTAGATCTCCGTGTTTAAAAAATAATAATTTAGCTCTGCCATTGGTATCTGTTTCTTTTATGCTCTGGGAGGTCATTGCCCAGTGGGATTGCCTTTGAGGTGGTAAAACATACTCTGAATTTTCCAAGGACTCTCATGTTAACATATGGAATTATTTTGAGGATGTCTTACAATCTCTTCTCCTCTTAGAATAGTTCTGAATTATCTGTCACTCTGCAAAATCTCATGAACTTCAGCAAATGCAGACATATTCAATTTATAAAAAGACTTCAGTCCAGTATTTTGTTTTTGCATTTTTTTTTTCTTCATTGGGATTCTTTTCCCCTAACAGTTTCCAAGATGTGAGGGACTCTTAGTTCTTTTTATATTATTTTTTTTTTTTTGAGAGGTTTTTGCTATAGGGTGTGTGCTCGCCAGAAAGACAGAGAGAGACAGAGAGACAGAATGTGAGAAACCACCCCCTAGGAAGGATGGCCACGCTGCAAACCCTTCTCCTCCATTCTCCTCTCAGGATCACACGCAACATGAGTTTAAGCCACCGGGTCCGGGACTTGTACCACGGTCGACTACATGGGAATCCAGCAACATAGCCATTACGCCAACTGCTGGTCCCGAGGGACTCTTAGTTCTTTGCTCAAGAAACAAGCAAAATGAAGTAACTTCTTACAAGCAGTGATCCTTTTTAGTCAGCCACTGACTTCTAGGACTCTTGTTCATTCCTTTTAAAAGTGGATAGCAAATGAATGATTACATGTATATGAAAGCTTCCTTAGCATGAATGGGGCCAATTTGTGCTTTCAATTTTAAAAGTTGAGATTTCTTAAATTAATCTTTTTTTCTCAATATCCACAACCCCTTCTATCCTTTTACCCCTGCTGTGGCTAACTTTTACCTCTCCAGGAGCAACAGTATATTCCAGAATAGGCCTCACAGCAAGAATCTCCTTTAGTCTTTCATTAAAACCCTTATAAAGAAACTGGATTCAAGAGAATCCACTCAACAAATTTATTGAGGCAGTCCAAAGCTAATGGAAATAAAAATATCAATGACCCTTGAGGTTGTTCTAAGAAGTAACGAAGAAGAAAGATTTACAAAGCACTCTGTGGAACCAGCAGATGGCATAGCAGTTTTTTCTCTGAATTCCCACGTGAAGACTCCCACATGACTGAACACTGTTCAAGTCCCGGACCCAGTGGCTTCAAAATCATGCCAGATGCATGTGTGACCATGCCCAAGATTCCAGGAGGAAAATGGAGATGGGATTACAGCATGGCCATGCCCCCTAGGAGGTGATTTCTCACTTTCCCTCTAACCGTCTCTGTCTCTGTCTTTGTCTCTCTCTCTCTCCCTCTCTCTCTCTCCAGTGAGCGCACACACCCTAGGACAAGAACCTCTCAAAAAAAAAACACTTCATAAATATTATTCCAAAGTCTAAAATATTCTGCCTTGCTATATTTATGATATAGATGTGTGTGTGTGTGTGTCTGTGTGTGTGTGTGTCTGTGTGTGTGCTACTTTACTTCACAAACCCTGTCCCATCTCCAAAATGCCCTTACTCTACGGTAAGTTTGTGGGGTACTGTGATTTTTTTCTACTTATTTCTGTAACAGAAAAATGTAAGGAGGAATTCAATAGAAGTTTCTGGGTTGATTTGATAAAAGAAAACTCAGTCACGAAGTAGTGAATCTGCCTTCACTAGAGAAGATCATTTTTAAGCAGGATTGGAAGATTTTGTTTGCTTATCTGGGAGAAGGTGTCTGCCATTCTCATACATAACAGGAGCCCTATAGAGTATAATTTGAAAGAAAACCCTGTCCCACCAAATAATCCTTTATTGGTGACTGAAATCCTGCCATTAAAAATTCATTTTTCAGGGCTAGCAGGTGACATCGAGATTAAAACAGCTGGATCCCACATAATTAACTGTTTGGTTTGAGTCCTGGACCCAGCAGCTTGAAAAACATACTGGGTGCATATTCGTGCATGCCCAAAATCCCCAAAAGAGAATGGAGGAAAAGGATTGCAACATGGCCATCTCCACAAGGGTGATTTCTCACTTCTTTCTCTCTCTGTGTGTCTCCCACAAGTACAATTGCTCTACTGCAAACAAACAAACACAAAAGAAAAATCACTTTTCCATCAATTTGATAAAGAACATCTACAATAAACCCTATACCTAACATCATATTAGGTGAGAAACTAGATATTTTCCTGTTAATTTCAAAAGCAAGGCAAAGATATCCAATTTTGCCATTCCTGTTCAACATCATTTGTAAGGCCTACTGGATCAATAAGTCAAGAAAGAAAATAAAAGGAATACAGATCCAAAGAGAAAGAACTAAAACTATCTTTATTCACAGATGACAGAATTATCTATGTAAAAAATCCCAGAAAATCAATGAAAGAAAAAAAAGCTGAATCTAATAAATAGTAATAACAAAATTGTAGTATACAAGGTTAAAAGACAAAAGTCTGTTGCTTTCTTTATGCCAGAAATGAGCACTTAGAATTTGAAATTTAAAACATAATGCCATTTATGTTCACACAAAAAAATTTAAATGCTATGTGCAAGTCTAATAAAATGTAGAGTCTCGAAAAATGTATTAAAATGTGTATTATGAAAAAACTATCCCTGGGTTTCAAAAATTTTGCACCAAAATAAATTCATACTTTAATTCCATTTTTCCATACAATATCTATGTGAGGAAAAACTAAAACAAAACTAATGAAAGAAGTCAAATTAGATGTAATGGAGAAGTATTCCATATTCATGGATAGAAAGACTTGCTATTGTTAAGGCATCAGGTTTTTTCCCCCATCTTTATAAAAAGATGCAACACAATCTAAATAAAAATTGCATCAAGTTATCCTATAGATATAAGCAAGATGACTTTAAAGTTTCTACAGAAAGGAAAGAGACTCAAAATAGCTATCACTGAAGAAGAGCAAAGTCAAAGAACTGACACTACCCAACTTCAAGACTTACTATAAAGCTACAGTAATCAAACTGGCTTGTTGGCACGAGAATGGACAAATAAATCAATGAAACAGAATAGAGTCCAAAAATAGACTCATACAGACATAGTCAATTAATCTTTGATAAAGGAGCAAAGGCAATTTGATGACAAGAGAATAGCTGTTTTAACAAATGATGGGGAACAACTGCACATCCCTCCATGCAAAAAACTTAATCGAGACACAGATCTTACACCTTTCACAAACTAACTAAAAATGGACCATAACCCTAAATGTAAAGAGTAAAACTATAATAGTCCTAAAAGATATGTAAAAGAAAATCTAGGTAACCTTGGATTTGGCAATGACTTCTTCAATAAAACACTAAAAGTACCATTCATGATAGAAAAAAATTGGTATATAAAATTAAAAGCTTTTGGCCTAGTCTGGTGGTACAGACAATAGCAAACTAAACTGCAGGACTGAAAGCCACATGACCCACTTTGGATTTAAATCCCCAGGTCAACTTGAAAATATGCCAGGTGTGTTCATGTGCCCAAGATCCTAATGTGCAGGAATACTTGTAAATGTGACAAGTCTCCATCAAGGATGACTCTCTCTCTCATGCACACACACAATCTATCATAAATAAAATAAACTTCAGAAAAATAAGGGTCAGGGGACCAGCAGTTTGCGTAATGGTTATGTCGCTGGACTCCCACGTGGTCCACCGTGGTTCGCATCCCAGACCCGGTGGCTTAAAACTCACGCCAGGCGCGTGGGCATGCGTGCCCAAGATCCCGAGAGGAGAATGGAGGAGAAGGGATTGCGGCGTGGCCATCCCCCCTCGGGGGTGATTTCTCGCTTTCTATCTCTCTGTCTCTCTCTGTCTTTCTGGCAAGCGTACGCGCCCTATAGCAAAAACCTCTCCTAAAAAAGAAAGAAAAAAAAAAGGGTCAGCTTTATGGCAGAGCATAATATATTGCTCAGGAGAGACTTGAGCCTACATAATGACGACAGTTTCAATACCCATTCTTGTCCACCTGAAACATACCAGATATGTGCACAAGTGCCCAGGATTCATCTGGCTGGAAGACTGGAGGAAAGGGATTATGGCATAACTATCCCCTATGGAGGGTGTTTCTCTATCTCACTCAATCTCACTCTCATAACCTGCACATACACATGCTATATTATGAATAAAGAAAACAAAATCAAAGGTTTGAGCTCTCTGAAAGACCCTGTTAAGAGAAGGAAAAGATAAGCCACAGACTGGGAGAAAAATCTTTGCAAAACACACAAGGAGACTTCAAAAAGTTCATAGAAAAATAAAATTAAAGTACAAGTTTATTTTGGTGCAAAATTTTTTTCAATTCATGCACAGTTTTATTAATAATACTCATTTTCCCTGAAATTGCATATGCGGTACCTTCATAAAAGTACAAATGGCCAGTATTCACAATATATAAAGAATGACCAGTACTCACAACATATAAAGAACTCTTAAAATTCAACAATAACAACCCAATCAAAAAAATGAGCAAAGAAAACCTTAACAGAAACCTCACCAGAAAAAGACACTCAAGTGACATCTAAGCATATAAAAAGATGCCCAACAAAAAAATGAAATTAGAGACTTACAAATTAAAACAAAAATGTGATTCCACTACATACCAATTAGAATAATTAAAATCCAAAACACTGACAACACCAAATGCTGACAAGGATGTGGAACACCAAGAACTCTCATTGCTGGGGAAAATACGAAGTGAGACAGCCACTTTTAGAAGACAGTTTGTCTAGGAGCCAGCAGGTGGCATGGTGGTTAAGGCGCTAGAAGCTCCCACATCACCGACCACAGTTCAAGTCCTGAACCTGGTGGCTTACTTTCTCACTTCTCCTCTCTCTCTTTGTTCTCTCTCTGGTCAAATTAAAATAAATAAATGAATAAATAAAATTAATTAAATAATTATTTAAAACAAAAAGAAGACAGTTTGTCTGTTTCTTACAAAACGAAATCTACTCATACAATCCTGCAATCTCACTTCTTAGTGTTTATTCAAATGAGTTGAAAACTGTCCCCATGGAAGCTTGCACATAAATGTTTGTAGTACTTTTTTTCATAATCACCAGAACCTGGAAGCAACCAAGACATCTTTCAATAAGTGAATGGATAAACTATGGAATACATTTACTACAAAGTATTATTCAGCAAATAGAAGTAAATAATCAAACCACAAAAAATATGGAGGCCATGGGAACCAGCAGTTAGTATAATGGCTATGTCGCTGGACTCCCACGTAGTCGACCGCGGTTCGCGTCTCGGACCTGGTGGCTTACAACTCACGCCGGGCGCGTGTGCGTGCGTGCCCAAGATCCCGAGAGGAGAATGGAGGAGAAGGGATTGCGGCGTGACCATCCCCCCTGAGGGGTGATTTCTCGCTTTCTGTCTCTATGTCTCTCTCTGTCTGTCTGGCAAGCGCACGCGCCCTATAGCGAAAAACCTCTCCAAAAAAAAAAAAAAAAAAAAAAAAAGAGGCCCTTAAATGCTTATCGCTGGGAAAAGCCAATCTGAAAAGGCTATACACTGCTAGATTCCAACAAGATAACATCGTGTAAATGGCAACACTACAGCAGCAGTGAAAGGATCAGTGGGTTTGAAAAGAGGAAGAAAGAGATGAGAAGTAGATCAGATGAGAATTTTAGAGTAATGAAATTTTTCTATATGATAATGTAATGGTGGATACATGGCATTATACATTTGTCAAAACACAGAGAGCTCTAACACAAAAGAACTGGAATTTAAACTATGGGCTTTAGTTAATAAAAATATATTGTACTTTTTTATTAATTGTAACCAAATGTACCACACTAATGCAAGATGTTTATAATAAGCACTCAGGGAAGGAAAGTGGGAAAAGTATGTGTATGGAAACACTACAATTAATCTAAAAGTGTCTGAAAAAATTTATTACTTTTAAATATCTATTACTTAAATTTTTTTAATTAATTTTCTTAGATAATTCAGAGGCACTTTCAGTAATTTTCACTTATAATGCAAAATTCCTATGGATAATAATATCTGTATGCTAATAAAAGGATCACATTGATATTTTTCTACTGAAGAGTTTCTGGACAGAATGAAAGTACCACATCCAATGAGACTAGGAACTACAGAAAGGGAAAATAAGATTCAGGAAAGATCCCTATCTCAAATGTCCCCTCTATATTCTAGTTATGAGCTGTCACAATACTGGGTCTTCAGAGTAGAAACTACTTCTCGTTCTCCCATTTGTGACCACTTTAGCATTTCTGAATAGAAGGCTACATGGAGAATTTAGTTTGCCTGATTTTATAATTAATGAAAATTCTACTACCTTGGTACTTGAAGGTAGCAAAATAGCATTAGTAGGTATTAATAGAACTTATTCACTTAATTTTGCACCTTACTTAGTCAAGTTACTTTAACCTCTCTCTAAGATAAAGGTGATAATTGTTACTTAAAGCAAAGGGTTGTTGTGATGATTAAGTGAGATAATGCAAGTACTTAGTGAGATCTCAGTAAAACATTAACACTTATTGCGACTACTACTGCCGTTGCTGTTATTTCTTATCATTAGAATATTTTCTGGAAAAATGAAATGTAGATTTAAGAATGTCTGGGGGCCAGGTGGTGGTACAGTAGTGATGCAAATGGGCCCACATGGGAAGGTCCCAGTGTCCTTCTGTACATACTAGGCACATGTCTGTGCCCATGATTTAGACTGGCTGAGAACAGTAAGGAGCTGAACCCTTTTTATTTTCTCTCTTTAAAATCAAACAGAAAACAAACAGCAATTCTGTTGTACACTAACATCTTCAAAGTACAGCATTTGTACAAAAGAAAGACTAAGAACAAAAATGTGTTACAGAGATCCAAACATAGGTGAGTGAGTGAGTTTCACAGTTTTCCAATGGTGATGGTGATCCAGGGGAGCCACTTCATAATGCTGGCACTAAACAAAGTTGCAGAATTCAATTTAAGAAATTGTGAAGATAATTCAGCAATAAAGCAGGGCTCTCCTCATCAAGGGGTGTATAGGCCAACATCTCACCAATCCATACAAATAATCTCAGTAGATGAGGAGCTCCATACACCTGGGACATGGGTGCATCAGGGTGATCTGCGAGGACCTCAGCATACTGTGGTCTCTCAAACTTATAACGTAGCTGAGTGCCCAACATGACGTTGAAGTATTCTTTTATCCCTACCACAACTTCATTAACAGCATACTCCTTATTATCATGTTTCCTCAAGATTTCTTATAATTTGCATAATCCTCCAGAATGGAATCCACATTCTTCTTAGCAAGAAGATAAAAGAGCTGTCCTAGTCATCAATAAGCCATGGTTTTAGCTCTTTGGGAATCTTTAACTTCAACTCTGTTCATGAATGTTTCCTCATGTTCAACAGTAGGATCTACCCAGGCCCTTTTCTTCCAAGGAGGCTGAGATATCTCACTGCTACTACAATCATCTCCATTCCCAGGAGTTTTCTATGAGGTCTTTTTTGTTTTCACTTCAACCTTTTTCTCTTGCAGACCAGATGTCTTCTTTCCTTGTGCAGCCCCTCTCATCTTGTCCTCTACATACTGCTCCTGATAAGCTTTTTGAAGTTCTCACTGTTTCTGCAGATTGGTATCCATGTATTTGAGTATTTTTCTCTCTGAAACTAATTCATTCCAATTTTTATTCCAACCACTGTAATGTAGAGAATATTTCACTTGCACATTCTTTATGGCAATTTCACACATTTTGCTTCATAAAGAAGAGGTCCATGAAAGCATAGCACTCTCTCACTTTTTTAAAATTTAGGCTTTGGATTCCTGCTTCAGGGCCATTTATAAGTGATTTGCCACCACCTCTTTCTCCCCCTACTCTCCACTCAACTCCAGAAATTTATTTATTTTTAATGGCAGCTTGGTAGCCATAAGTTGAACATTATGTGCTTTGTTATCTTGAGAATTCTCCCAGCATTCTTAGAAGTTACCCTATTTTATAGAGAGAAGAGCTGAGACTCAGGGTAGGTAATTTATCCAAGGCTATACAACTAGTATTATTACAGGTAGTGCTGGAGTTCAAACTCAAAAACTTCTTATTCAAAATTATGTGAACTTCCCTCTATGGCACATGATGCTACCTGGGATGAGAGGAGATTAGGCTCATTAGTTATTTGGACTAATTTACACTGCCTTAATCAAATAATCTTTACTAGGCCTTTTTCTAGTCGGTATTTGAAAAGTATCAAATTTGTTGAGCAGACATTTGAACAAAAAAGAAAGTAAATAAAAAGATTAAGAGAATCAACTATATCAAATGTAGAGAATTGAATATAAATTTGAATTTATTTTCCACCATGGATATATTTTCCAAAAGATGCAGAACTTCTGGAAATGTAGACGTATCTTAAATGCTCTATGTAACTTCCTCATATAATCCTGAGAGTTTTGTAAAAAGAAAATTCCTTTTGAAATAGGAACAATTATGTCCTTATTTATCAGTAGGTTTTTATTTCAGTGCATTGAATTTTTCCAAAAGTGAGGTGCCCTGTAGAGGATTGAGTAAGCAGTCTTAAAGGTTCATTCGAAGGTCACCTCATTAAATGAGCACAGGTCAAAGCTGGATCACTGAGGATTCTTGTTTTCCAAAGCACTTTGCTCCCACCCCATGAAGGTGTACATACTTACACACTGACTCAAGTGACCAGTTTGGTTTTTTGTTTTTGTTTTTGCATTTTGCTAAGTCTCGTTCAAGCCGTTATTCACATTCTCTTTTGTTCCCATAGGAAGACAAACGTGTTACCTTGTACCTAAATCTAACTTGAATTTGTGTTTCTGATGAGAACCGTTAATAAAAGACAATCCAGCTGCTGATGGTATTTTAAATATTCAATTGGTCAACAGGCATTTATGATAACTACTATACGCTAGACAACAGCGACAGAAAATGAAAATGTTCTTCAATAAATTCATGGCCCGATCAGTGGGATGATTAATCACATTTTGAAAATTAACAGAGTTTACAATGAGGGTGGGTGAAGTCATTGGTCTCTTCATAATCTGCACAGACTATTTTAGATATTTCTAAGTGGGCGGTTCCTTTGCATGTTTCAGGAGCAATTTATTGATTAGGGGATTATATGTTAGGCTTTCATTTGGGTCTTCTTTTAGCGATTGTTTGGGGGCCCAAGAGTAGTCAGCCTCAAGTGGGAAAGGGGTAGGTAGTGATGGGAGCTTTTCTGTTGTACTCCTGGGGTGGGTACTTGTTTTGTTTTTGTTTTGTGTTCTACCCCTCCACAAGCCAAAGTAGTTTCATTTGGTTTCCACTGTGTGAATGGTGCCAGAGCATGGCACTTGCTAGAGGGGCTTGGGGCTGGGGAGGCCCCAGATCCCAGACATAGCAAAGCAGAGAAATGTTCTGATTCCTGCCAACCTCAGTGGGGGCAACAGCCCTCTTCCCCAGAGGGAGGAGGGGGTCATTCAGGAGCCAGCCTTTTTTGACAAGAGGCAGCACCCAGGCTGCCAGGGTCTGCAATTCTGTGAATGGCCCCCACATCTCGGCAGGGCCAAAAGCCTTATACACAAACTGTGGAGAAGCAACCATCACCTCTACCCTGCTGATAGAGCCCCAGCTGGGCCTTTAGGCTGGACTGGAGCAGACACCACCAGCTGCCCCTCTGGCCACTGGCAATGCCATAAGTGCCAGAGCCGGTGGAGGATCCCTGTACAGGAGCCAGCTTAGTCTTTACAAGGGCTAGTGCCCCAGTGAAGAAAGAAGCAAGAGAATAAAAGTCCCTGTGGGTCCTCTCTGTCAACTGTGGGTTGTGTTTGACAGCTGTTGGCATTTCAGAGGGGACCTCCAAGAAGCCTCATGGCTTCCTCAAGGACTCCCCCTTTGCCAGGAGTGGATTTCCCCACGTGCCTTTGATTCAGACAGATTGGGCTTCACAGCCACCAGTTCAGTTGCCAGAATCCCTACATACAGGTTAATGTTTTCTGCAAAGGAGGAAAAGCCCTCCCAAACCCTTGCTCCCCACACAATGTCTTGGGGCCTTCAAGACACTCCCAACTCCTACTCCTGCCTTCCCTGATGCCGTGTTCTTGCCTAGGAATCTCCAGGCCTTGGTCCCTCCCGTACACTGATGCCTGGCACCTATAGCAACCTGCTCCTATTCTTTCTTTGTCAAGGGCTATGGTGAGACTGTTTTGATTCTTTTTGGTTCCTTTGTGACTTTTATAAAAATTAAAATTAGTTATTTTCTTCTGCTGGACAGTATTAAATAAAGCAGGATGCTGAGTTAATCTGCTAGACTGCAAAAAAAAGAATATTAGAAAGAAAAAAAAAGAAAGAAAATTATTCTATCTTCATTGTTCTGCTATAATATAGAGAAACATTTGCATGTACAATGCCATGGAGAAGTAAGGGAATAATAAAGGAGTTGGTGAGTGGGAATGATCATTTATTATGTAACTACTGTATTCCAGGCTGATGCTCACTAAATATTTAAATCTACTCTTTGAGATGCCTATTTTCACTCCCATTTTGCATATGGGAAAAAGTACTCATGCCAGTAAAAGGCAAAATTGGAAGTTCAAACCCAGCCCTACTAACTCCAAGAGAATTTTCCTCCCAAAGTAGCCACTTTCTGAATACCTTCTATACACCAGGCTCTGGAGAAAGGAGTTCAATATATGTAGCTGGTTGAGAGAGTAAACTTGGATTTGAACAAACGCTAGTGCTTCTCTGAGAAATAAAGGCTGACAGCCACATTCCAAGTACCAGCCAGTACACATGAGAAACATTCTTGGGGCTGTGTAAAATTATGTTATTTCGCTTGTGCTTTAATGTCAATAAAGATGAACTTAGAGGCCTAAGGGAACAGAAAAAACTAAGACAATGGAATGAAGTCCTGACCTCTTTATTCATGACACCCTTCTTCTACCACAAACCTAATTCGTTGCTTTTCTACCCCTGTATTATTTGGGGGCAGACTCCATCTAATGGTTGGAGTAGCTGAATCCCACAGGGCTAATCCTGTGGTTTGAGTCCCAGACTCTCATCTTGAGAAGCATGCCACGTGCTATGCATTAATGCCCTAAATCCTGACAGAATGGAGAAGTGGAAAAGAACATGGTTGCATGACCATTCCCCAGAGGAGGTGCCTTCTTCCTTTCCCTCTCTCTGTTTCTCTTTCTGGCAAGTACATGTGCCCTTGGGCAAAAAAAGAACTAAAAAGAAAAAAAAAAAGGCAACATGCTTCATGTAAGTTGCACAAAACAACAAACAAAAAAGAAAATAGATTATTTTTTCCATCAAAGTACAAGTGGGACTTGAGGCATAAACAGTGCTTATTTGGCACTCTTGTAACCAAAGTAGATCCAGAATGGGATGGGCCCTTTAATGTTTGTTTCTGCCTTACAAAGAAAGAGGGAACAATATTCTCCCAGAGTATTCGTTTTCTAAAACTATATACCAGACCCTGTGCTCTGTACCAGGCCCTGCCACAAATTACTACAGACTTGAAACAACAAAAACTTATTCTCTAATGCAGGGGTTCCCAACCCCTGGGCCACGTGACCTGTTAGGAACCAGGCTACACAGCAGGAGCCAAGTGGCAGGTGAGTGAGGAAACTTCACCTGTTTTTACAGCTGCTCCCCATCACCTGTGTCACTGCCTGAGCTCCACCTCCTGCCAGATCAGCAGTGGCATTGGACCATGTAGTCACAGAACAACAAGCACAGGGCTGCCACTGATTCTTCATTACGGTGACTTGTATAATTACTTCATTATATGGTACAATGTAATAATAATAGAAATAAAGAGTGTAGTAAATGTAATGTGCTTGACTCATCCTAAACCCATCACACACACATACCCACCCACGCCCTGCCCCAATTGAGGAAAAATTGTCTTCCATGAAACCAGTCCCAAAAGGCTGGGGCCCACTGCTGCAATGGCTGTGGAAGCCAGAAGTCTGACATCAGCTTGGCTGTGCCAAAATCAGTACCAGCAGGGCAATTTTCCCTGCAGAGACACTAGAGGGGAATCTCTTCCTTGCCTCCTCCAGCTTCTGGTGGTTGCCAGCATGGCTTAGTTTGTGCCTGTTTCACTCTAATCTTTAAGACCAGCATCTTCAAATCTCTCCCTGCCTCCATCTTTATATCAGTATATCCTCTTCTTTCTGTGTCAAATATCCCACTGTTTCTGTCTTACAAGGATATGTGTAATTGTATTTAGGACTCATTCTGACAGTCTAAGATAATCTCCTCATCTGTCTAATCATTTTAGTCAAATCTGCAAAGACCTCATTTCTATACAATATTGATACTGTTCATAGGTTCCAGGAATTAGGACATGAATATCTTTGGGACCATTTTTCTGTTTTTTTAGAGATTTTTTTTACTATAGGACATGTGCGCTTGCCAGAGAGACAGAGAGAGACAAAGAGAAAGTGAGAAATCACCACCCAGAGGGGATGGCCACACCACAATCCCTTCTCTTCCATTCTCCTCTTGGGATCTTGGGCATGCCCACACCCATGTGCCCGTTGTGAATTTGAATTGCTGGATCCAGGACTTGAACCACAGTCAACCACATGGGAGTCTAGCAGTGTAACCATTACACCAACTACTGGTTCCCAGTTTTCATACAGCCACATTAGGATCCTTGTCTTCCAAGGCAATGAGTAGGAGCCTCATTGAGGGTCAGCAAGCCAAGGAACTCAACAGGTCTTTTGCAAGTTAGTCTGAGTTCAAGGACCTCGGGCATTGCTCTACCTCCTCCTCAAGGTGAAAGTTTCTCTATTGTCTCAAAGACCATATCTTTCCTCTCCAACTGCCAAGCACACAGCTTTGAGTCTAATAGATGTAACACAGGTGCAGCAAAATGCACACGCTTAGTCATCTCTATGACCCTACTTTAATCTCTTTCTCCCCTAGTAACCTGATTTAATGTTTCTAGAGGAAAAATAAACATATATCAGATTCCATTGATTCTGTTCCCTAAAAACTGACACCAGTTAGCCTAAGAGGCCCTCTCTTATTTCTTTTTGGTCCTGCATGGAATTAACACTTGAGAAACAAAGTCTATTTAGAGACCAGATGCCCTCTGGGGCATTCTTGACGTAAAAACCCTTCAGTAACCTCAAGAACTCTGAATCTAAGGCCATAGCGTCATTGCCCATTTTATGCAGAAAATGTGTTCTTTTTGCCTTTGCTATTTTACTTTTTCTAAAATATTGACTTCAACTTTAACTTAACCTCATCCTTGCAGAAGCAGATGGAAATATTCTTATCTTGTTTAGAGAAAGCATTCAAGGTTCTTATCAGTGAAAATAAACAGAGAAATTGTTTTTCTTAATGTATTGTGTCCTGTAAGTAAGGAAAAAAGAACTTTTTATCAGTCTAATAATATTTTATAGCTTTATCATTTGGATAATAATGTCTGCTTTCTGTGTGTGTGTGTGTGTGTGTGTGTGTGTGTGTGTGTATTTTGGTTGAAGTTTTAGAGATCTATACAGATTCTTAAAATATGTAAGCCCTGAAAGACAAATAACATATGGTCTAATTTAACAGTTATATGACTTTAGGGAAAGGAATTCATTGTTTTATATTGGAATTTTAATGGGTGATAAATGAGATTTGAAGACCAAGTTTCTTTAAAATGAATCCTGGCTAAGGAGTAAAGAAACAGCAGTTTAAAAATTTAAAAATTGACAGTTTTAATGTATACTTTGAAAATGACTAATATTGTCTTAAATTAGATCTGTATGATAAAATACTATTATTTTATAAGATACTAATTGCTAATCAGTATCAATAAAGAATTATAAACTGTAAATCAAAAATTTTAGGACACTCAAATCACTATATTTTAGTGAAATTAATTGAAGAGCTATAAAGCAGAAAGACTTCCAATTTTGCAAATGTACATTTATAACTGATGAGAAGTATAAGCATTATTATTACCAATAAATCTTCTAGTAGTATGTTCTTTCTAGGGATATTAGCCAAAACTGCTTTTAGCTAATGTAAATAGAATGTTTTATAGACAGAGAGATATAAGCTCAAATTCTAAGCTGGCCATCTTCTGAAGATAACTTCAAGCAATTTAATTGACTAGTCTGAGGCTGGTTTCCTCACTGGTAAAAGGGAATATTCCTATGGACCTAGAATGTAAAAACAGTCTGTAAATAAAAGAATGAAAAAAATACGTATACCTTGCAGATACTAACAGTGGTGGTTTTAAAATAGATTCACAGATTCTTTGATACTTCTCTCTTCAAAGGTAGAGACTAATTTCCCTTCTCTTTAAAGTGAGTTATATTCAATAACTTACTTAGAATGAATAGAATGTGGCAGAAGTGAAAGTCTATGACTACTGAAATTGGGTCACAAACTACAGTGCAGCTTCTTCCTTAATCTCATTTACAATTAGTAACATCAGGATTGAAAAGGATGACATCACTAAACATCTTGTGTACATTTAAAACGCTAAGGCTATAACTTCACAGATTGGAATTCTGTCATCTCTCCACCATGATGGTTATATTCCTTCCCATTTTATTTTCCATTTTTTGTGTTAACCTTTCTCGCATCCAAAATAGTTTTCCAAACTTTTCTACAAATTATAGGTTCAATTTTCCTCAATTTTAAGTCTTCTTACAGCCATCATTGAAGATGTTATCTTATTGAAATTTTTTATCCTGTTTGCCTCCCATTTTATTTTGGCATAGTCTTACTAACACAGAGACTATCTTGTTTCATTTCATTTAAAAACAGCCACTTGAGGGACCAGCAGTTAGCATATTGGCTATGTGGCTGGACTTCCACATAGTTGACCGCGGTTCGTGTCCCAGACCCGGTGGCTTAAAACTCACGCTGGGCGCGTGTGCATGTGTGCCCAAGATCCCAAGAGGAGAATGGAGGAGAAGGGATTGTGGCGTGACCATCCCCCCTAAAGGGTTATTTCTTGCTTTCTGTCTCTCTGTCTCTGTCTGTTTCTGTCTGTCTGGCGAGCGCACGCGCCCTATAGTGAAAACCTCTCAAAAAAAAAAAAAAAAAAAAAAAGCCACTTGATTTTTTTTCATATGCTTAGAAAACAGTTGCTTTTGTTTAGAACTTGTGATTGTTGGTAATAAAACTATAGAAAAATAATAGCACTAGTACCTTCTAAAAGCTTCAGTATTATGCTTATATTTTTTACTTAAAATACAATATTTATAAAACTATAAAATATAATATAAACCATTTCTTTATGAAATTAATATAGCAATAACATATTGTCTTAAAAAACATTTCAACTTAAGCAAAATATTAGTGTGTTTCAGTCAGTCCAATATTCTTTCGATTTAGAAGAATGAGTCATGAAGAGGCTCGCTGCTATTTCCAGGAGGTGAAGACGGAAATTCCAACCCTTGGGGAAGGGATTACTCCGGGTCCACCAACCTCAGTGACCTTCAGGTAATGTCAAGGTGGGCGAATGCAGCCTGGTAGCTCAGGAGGCTTGTGTGGACAAGAGAGAACAACATTACTTTAAGACCAAGTTCTACTCCTTGAGGAAAAAAGTAATAAATCAAGGCTGTGTCCTTGGCCTCCTGGCAAGTTGGCAAAAGTTCCCTACAATGTGGTGACTCTCAAGTCTTTGCAAGAATCAAAAATATTTAGTATCTCCACAATTTCTTCTTGTTTTGAGCATTTGGTTCTCTCCTCCTCCATTTCTTCAATCAGGGGGCTTAATTCCTCCCTCCGCACCAAGTTGATCCTCTTTGCTTTTTTGTAATCTTCGGTAAAGCTAGGGATATTTAAAGACTCCTTCTCTAACCTGACACTCTCTAAAGATGACTCAGGCCCTGAATGTTCCTTTCTAGTAGCTCAAATCTTATCTAGTAAGTTGACATTTCTACTCTTGCAGCCACTATTTCTGTGAACTGCTTATCTCTCCTTGCATAAAGTCAACTTCTCAGATACCAAACAAGTCTGAATAAAAACAAGAGGCCCACCAGTAAACACATGAGAGGTGGATACTCCCAACACCTCCCCTTGAAGATTTTAAAAAGTGAACTGTAGACTCAGAATATCAGGCAATACCTCCTCTACCACCTCATCCACCTTCTCAAATATCAGCCCAAAGTTCAGCTTCATAGAGGATCACAGCCTTTCCATGGCTCCACAGCCACTACAGGGCCCTGATCAATAACCGTGGATCCAGCAGCCACAACAAACCCCACGAAACATCCCAACAAACCACCAGAGATGCAGCCAGCACCTGGCATTCTGGATTGGTCAGTAATGTGGTTAGTTATGGGGGGAGATTTGGAAAATTAAATACAAGTATCTCTATTACTATGTAATGCCCATTCTTATTTACATCCAACTGTAGCTTTTACATCAACATAAAATAAAAATATTATGCAATGTGCAAATTTTAAATGTATGAATTTTTATACCTCTTTGCTGTACCCAACACCCTATCCATACATGAATCATGTCCATTAGAATAGAAAATACCCCATGTAACTTCTTAATTAAAACCCACCACCATGAACAGATGTGTCCTATGTTTTGACTTCTATGAACACTAGTCAGTTTCACCAATTCCTGAACATCACAGAATGAAACAAATAGCATATACACTTTGATGCTCTTCACCTAAAGTATTCCCTTTGGTGTACATCACTTTGTCTCTGTGGATAAGCAGTTGACTCTGTCCATGTTTGAGCGATTTGACATTATATGAGAATGTCACATATAGTTGTGGCTACTGGGATTGCTTCAGGTGTAGACTATTAAAGACAAAAATACTGTGGCTACCTACATACATGTCCTTTTTATAAATATATGTTTTTATTTGCTCTTCATGTAGAAATTCTGAATTAGGGTATGCTAATTTCTTTTTTTTTAATACCTAATCATTGTATGTCTTTACAGCATACTATATGGGCTCTTAAAGCATAAATGCATTGCCACTTCATTTTTAAAACTATTTGTCCCTTTGATGTAAATCTATTTAAGGAGTTTTCACATGCTGTTAGTTCCTATTCCTTTCTACTGCTGGGTATTTTCTCATGATTCTTAGATTATTTTTGTTAGTTTACTTTTTGCAATTTGATCTCTTTGAGGTTTTAAGATTTTTAAACCCTGCAAGAGCACTAAATATAAATGAAGGAAGTTGGGTTGGGACCAAGCCAAGGGTAAGCCTTATACAAACAAATGCTCCCAACACCTTTTTCCCTCTTTACTCCTCCATATTCACATGCAGTTTAGTGCTCATACTTATCTCTACCCGGATAAGTAACAGGAAGGCACCTTGAAAGGAACAATAGGCAATGGAAGTGACTGACATGAACACAGTCATATCTGGATTATATCCAGGCTCTATGATTTGCTGGTTATGTGGTTAACTTTGGACAAATTAGTTAACCTTCCCAAGCCTTAGTTTTCTAACCAGTAAAATTGAAATTATAATAACAATAGCCTCTTTATAGGTTCATGGTAATGATTAAATAAAATAATATATGAAAGTAGTTAAAACAATGCTTGGCCCCCAGTTGATGCTCAATAAACAGATGCCAACAATAACAATAACAACAATAAATCCAGCTCCCCCGTTTCCATCTAATTACAGAGATGTATATAGCCTAAGGTCAGAGATAGTAGGAGTAGCTGGAAGCCTAGTTGCTTGGACCCAAAGGCCATAACTAAGACTCTACAATTCATTGGTTGTATTATGACAAAATATAAGGTAGAAAAACTAGCCTTTCAATTGTGCATATACTAAATGTAGAATGATGCAGCTGATATCTTAAAAGAAGTATTTATATCAATAGCTAACTTAAAACCCCTCTCCTTTTACATTTTATTTTATAATTTATTTGCATTTAATTGTGATATATCTTTGTTAAGTACAATGTGTTTTTTTTAAGCATGCACACACTGTGTGATAGTCAAATCAAAGATATTACCATATTCATCATCTTCAACATGCCATCATCATCTTCAATGAAGAACATTACATTGCATTATAAAACTCCTGGCTCCAGCAGTTAGCATAATGGCTATGTCACTGGACTCCCATTTAGTCGACCGCGGTGTGAGTCCCGGACCCGGTGGCTTAAACTCACGCGGGGCGTGCGTGCCCAAGATCCCAAGAGGAGAATGGAGGAGAAGGGATTGCGGTGTGACCATCCCCTCCAGGGGGTGATTTCTTGCTTTATGTCTCTCTGTCTCTGTCTTTCTGGCGAGCACACGTGCCCTATAGCAAAAACCTCTAAAAAAAAAAATTAAAAAAAAAAAAAAACAGACAAACAAACAAACAAGAAAAAAAAAAAAAAAACGCTCCTTAAGGGGATTTAGTGAGAGGTAAATACCAGGCACCTAGTTAACAATACAGTCCACAGCTAATCCTTTCTCTTAGTGTAGCTTCTTTAGCTGTAGGTTGAGCTTCATACTCAATAAATTTCTTCTAGATTTACTCCAAAGAATCTCAGTCATCTAACACAGATTTTCTTTCCCTTTTCCATGGAAAGAACCAATTCTACTTTTTTTTTTTTTTTTTTTTTTTTTTTTTTGAGAGAGCTTTTGCTATAGAGTGCACATGCTTTCCAGAAAGACAGAAAGTGAGAAGTCACCCCTAGAGGGGATGGCCATGCCACAATCTCTTTTCTTCCATTCTTCTCTCAGGATTTTGGGCATGCGTGCATATGTGTCTGGCATGAGTTTTAAGCTGCCAGATCTAGGACTTGAACCACAATTGACTACATGGAAGTCCAGCAGCATAACCATTATGCCATCTACTGGTCTCCTTTCCTACTTTTTAAAGTGTTTTCAGATCAAGAAAATTAAAAAGTGGTGAGAATTGAGGGAACTGCTGAAATTACTAATTGTGAGGTGTGTGTGTGTGTGTCTAACAGATACTACCCTTGCAAGGGTAGAGAAGTGCTATGAGTGACTACCAAAACACCTCACCTACTTGCTCTATCCCCAATGTCAACCCCTTGCATGAGTTATTATTTTCTCTTGCCTACACTATGTAAAAGTCTCCCCATTGTTTTCCTATATGCATGTTCCCTGCTCTACATTCCAATCTTCACATTCAAGTCAAGGTAATTTTTTAACTATACAAATTCAATCCTTAATTATATGTCCTTGCACCACTATATACTTTCCCTTCATAGCATTTATAATATTGGGACATCAGGAAAATCATGATCCATTTTTATGTAGAAAAACATTGAAAAATACATCATAACTTTGCAAACAACCTAATCATTTGTAATTAAATTTACTTATAATTAGTTGTCATTTAACTATAGCTGATACTTCCACCAGAATGTGTAGAAATAGAAACTTGTAAGCTCTAAGCATTTCGTAATGCCTTGGTTAGTTAAAACTGTAGCAAAAATCTTAAGTTGTAAGTTAAAATGTTATTTCATGAGAAGACAAGGACTAAGACCATGATTAAGACAGGTCTTTTGAAATGTAATTAAATGAGTTACTATTCTTTGTTGCAGTTAAGATAAGAAAATAAAGGTCAAAAATATTTATAAATATTTATGTGACCGTGAAACACAAAAACCAGAGAACCAGTCAGGTAGAATGAAGTTCTCATTTAAATTAGATGTATATATGTTCTCTACTGACAACATGAATCTTTTTTGTCTTCTTCTCTTTTTTTTTCTGATAACGACAAGAAGTTTCCCAATGATATTTTCTAGCTATATCTATTAAAAAGCTATCATTGGGGCCAGCAGGTGGCATGGTGGTTGAGATGTTGGATTCCAACATGGCCAATCACTGTTCAAGTTCTGAACTTGGTGGCTTGCTTTCTCACTCTCCCTTTCTCTCTGTCTCTCTGGGAAAAACTGAAGAATAATGATAACAAATAAAATTAAAAATAAATAAATAAATCTTTTTTAAAAATGTACTCAGATTCTTTATTAAAAAAAAAAAAAAAAAGCTATGGTTGGCCAACAGGTAGCATGGTGGTTAAAGCACTACTGTGCATGCATGACCAAAATCCTAAGAGATTGCAGCATGGCCACCCCCCGACCCCTTGGCGGGGGTGTGATTTCTCACTTTCCCTCTGTCTCTCTGTCTCACCAGTAAGTGCATGCACCCTATGGAAAAAAAAAAAGAGAGAAAGCTATGATTGTTGTAAGTATCAACATTTTCGCTTTTTATATTAGTTAGACTATGTTCGAATTTGGTTCCTTAAGTGGTAACGAACACACCAGCAACTTGTTAATTAACCTATTATTCTATGGGCTAACTTACTTTATAATTTTCACAATTTAAGTCACATGTAAAAGTGATATATATTCATTTGCTAGTTAGCAAGCATTAATGATTTTTGTTTTTGCTTTATACAAGTTTGTTTAAAAAAATAAATTGTAATTCTGAATGATTCTACTTTCAAGTAAATTTTTCAGTGCAGTAAAGCAAATAGGAAAATTTCCAAAGTGTTCATCTGTCACATTCCATGTGAACATCCACATCAAGAAATAGAATATTGGGATCAGGTAGGGCACTCCTACATAGTCAACTCTGGTTTGAGTCCCAGACCTGGCAACTTGCTTTCTGTTTTGAATATTACATAAATGAAATCATATAGTTTATAGCCATTCAGGTCTTTATTTTTGTGTTATGCATTATGTTTATGAGATTCATCTCTGAATTCATCTTATTCATCTGTAAGATTTATCCAACTATATGTGGTTGTGCATAATTGCTGTGGCTCACATATTCTATTTTTTATATAGTATATCCATCATATAATGTTAAATAGAAACAAATAAGATTTAGATGAAGAGATATTTTATTCAAAAGGAAAATTGCAATAAAGAAATGTTCTGTTCTCAGATATCTACAAGTGTCTCAAAATCAAACATAAAAAGATTTTACTTCATGTGGTAAAAGAAGACTAGTAGGAAATTTGTGATAAAAGAGAGCACAAAGCATAATACTTTAAAAGAAAATGTTTTTCTCCATAGTCAGCTCATTCTCAGGTGAACAACTATGGGGGATGCTCTGCACCTTAGTACTTTAGTGTTTGTTTAGACTTGGGAGCATGTCAACTTTAGGGACTCGTGGGAAGAGAAAAGCGTGACTAAACTTTGGCCAAGCCAAAGTAGAGAATCAGAAATCAATTGTTATGATTGGTCAGTTCCTTTGGTTGTGTAAAACAAGTGAGTTCCTAATCACTTTTATGAATAGAGTTAATCATTGTAAGGTTGAAGCTGGTCCAAGTAGTTGTCAGAGGTTGAGCTAGTCTTCATGTTCTTATTGGCCTTGAACAACTGTATGATTTTCTGAGTATGTTGCCAAACTGACAAGTGATGGAGGGCCTTAGAGATCAGGTACTTAGCAAAAGATATACTCATAATGTCATCTGCTTGGTTTGAAGTTCTTGGGAAAACTCTCTACTTTGCAGTGAACCATCAGCTTCAAGAGATCTTGAGAGAGCTTCAGTTGAAGATCCATTTAAAGCATTTTTTAAAATTACTTTTTAGTTCAGAGATATAAATTTAGGGTTGGATCCCTAGATTTGGCAGATTTTGCAGTGTTAACTCTTCCCTCAGAGGGGATACCATGACCTAAGTAATGCAGCTGGTGGCAAAAAACAACAACAACAAAAATATCCTTCATCTCCTAAGATTTGTTATGAATTTATTTTATAAAAGGAGAACAAATCCTTTAGGGTCAGGTGAAATAAGCTGGGGCTTCCGGAAATCCTTAAGCATAACTATCCAAGCATATTGTTGATCTTTCTCATGTAAGGGCAAATAGGTACTGTGACTTAGGATGAAGGGGTATGCTAAAGCGAGCAGAGCATAAATCAACAGTAATAGAGTAAGTGGCATTAGGGAGTACAGAAACAATAATAGTATTGGGGTTTGGGACTATTCTAATTTCCTAGGGTTTCCGTAACAAACTAGAACAAATTGAGTAGCTTAAAACAATAAAAATGTATTCTTCCAGGTTCTAGAGGCTAGAATTCTAAAATCAAGGTGTCAGAAAGTTCGTGATCTCTCTAGAGGCTCTTGAGGAATAATGTTTTCTGTCTTTCTCCTAGTTTCTGGTGTTACTGGCAACCCTTGGCATTCCTTGTCTTGTTGATCTGTCATTCCGGTCTCCCTGTCTGTCATCATATAGCTTTGTCTCTTTGTGTCTATATCTTCATATGGATATCTTTTCTCTGTGTGTATCTATGCCGAAATTCTCTTCATATTATAAAGATACAGTTACTGGATTAAGGCCCAACTGGTACCATGATTCCATCTTAACATGATCAATTTGTTAACATAATTATATCTGTAAAGAAAGAAACCCATTTGTGACAAAAACAGAAATGTTTGCTGTTTGCCTGGCTAAAAGCTAATGATAATAGATGTGAAAAGAATTTTCTTAAAGAGCCCTATAGAAACGCCAGCTTAATTAGAAATCGATATTCTGGCCTTCCATTTTTGAAGCCTCTGTTTCTCTCTTGGATCCTATTTTTCATGGCCATGCTTCAGTTGACTGAACCCTTTTCCTTGAATCTCTAGCTAACTGCAATTAGCTCTTTAGGACTTGTTCTTTTATGAGTTTCCTCTCAGGCCTGGAGCTCTGCACTCTTTTGTATTAAACTCATTGATCACTTTGGCTTTTGGGGTACCAGGAATTACTTTTATACTGTGAGAGGGATTTGATGTTTGGTTGTATGCTGATTACTGTATGAAACTGGCTTTCTTTACTTTTTGTTTTCTTTACATGTTTTTGTTAGGAAAAAGTTTTAACTATCTGACTCAGTCAGACAAACTGACAGTAAATGGCAAGTTGCTACGAGAGAAGTAACTTCCTAAATTTGTCAAGAAACTCTTCGAGCTAAAGTCACCTGTCTCATTTGAATGGACTTGTGAACTAGTTCCTACGCCATCTGCATACTTAGTAAAATCTTACAAGAAAGTTCTATAATTTTATGTTCCCTTGGTATCCATTTTGGTCAACATTCTTTATTTGTGTCTTTAAAATGCAATTTTCCTACTCTGCCTTCTCTAGAATTAGATAGGAAGACTTTAGCTGTATGTGCAGATGAATAACTTGTTCCATGAATTAAGTACTATTAGTTCTCCCTTTACTTCCCTTTCTTTTGCTGGAGGATTTTCACAGTTCTTTCATTTGTTCTCTGAAAACTGAGAGCCTCTTTATTGTACAGTTGGTCTTCATACCTTCATCGCATTGATCCTTCTCTTTGGCTACTTTTACGGTAACTTTTCCATTGACTTTTCACTGTGGGTTTTCAATTCCAAATGAGCCAACTAAGCCAAGCAGGTGTATATAGCTAGACCCCTAAATTTGATGAAACAAACCCACTCTTTCACCGCTACTCAGCAGATGGCTATATGGTCATATCTGCTTACATTACAGAACTTTTAGAAATTAATACCAAGACAATTTAGAAGAGCTTCCTAGCACCTCAGTTGCCAGATCCTTCCAAGATGACAGGATTAAGAGGGACCTAATAGGGCAAGCAGGTGCCATGGTGGTTAAGGCACTGGAGTCCCACATGACCAACTATGGTTTGAGTCTTGGACCCAGCACCATGCTATCTCACTTCTCCCCTTCTTTGGTCAAATTAAAAATGATAATAATAATAAATAAAATTAGATGAATAATTCTTTTTTTAAAGAAAGAAGGACTTAGTAGACTGAAGTCATAGATTGATTGCATAAAGAGACTAGCTACCTCTAGATACTGATCATCTGCCAAATCGCTACTAGATTAAAACTCCACATAGACAGAGTCTACCCTCCAAATTGAAAACATCTGTTTAAAGAAAATCACCCTCCTCCGTCCCTAAATTTCATGTCTTTTCTTGTTCTACTTATCTAGTCTATCTTGATGTTTTACATCTATTTTATTGATCGAAATAAATTCCTTTTACTGTAATTTAAATTCCTTTTACATTCCTTTTTCTTAATTTCCACATGAGCCTCTTATGATTAGTAGTTGGTGCATAGCAGTGATGTATGTGTGTTAGGAATCCATGGCATTCAGTGTTTTTAGGGAGAATATAGAGGAGCATGTTATGAGAATCAAACTTTATTCTTAGTAAAGCATAATACTAGATCCTGGAGTGACAAACATAAATGAGAGTAAAAACCCTGACTACCATGATCTAAAGTCTAGTGGAAAAGACAGACAAATAATCATGTAGTTTTTTTGTTGTTAAGGGGAGGTGAGTTTTCTAATAAAGCACAAGGAGCACAAAAATGAATTCCTCGTGCAGTAAAAGAGGGAATTCCTAAAAAAAAAAAAAAGAATGCTTCAAAAAAGAGCTACCTCAGCTGAGTTTTGAAGGACATGTGGAAATTCGATAGAAGTTCTTTGAGTTAATAACTTATTATCTCCAAAGATTTTAGAATGTCCCCCCAATTAGAGATAACAGCTTGTAAATGGTACATGTTCCCCAACAATCTTGTCCAGGATGAGTGTGTGACTTCTCCAAATTTTGACTCTCCAGTTCCTGCTCCACTTGAGCTCTATTCCCCATGTTTTTTGTTGTTTTGTTTGGATTTGGTATTTTATTTATTTTTGTATTTTTTTGGTAGGGGAGGAGGAAGTTTACAGTATGATGTTTCAATACATGTGTGCATTGCAAAATTATCAAATCAGGGTAATTAACATACCCATCACCTCAAAGATGTATTAATTTTTTTTATTTATTTTTTTGAGAGGTTTTTGCTATAGGGCGCGTGCACTCGCCAGACAGACAGAGAGAGATAGAAAGCAAGAAATCACCCCCCGAGGGATGGCCATGCCGCAATCCCTTCTCCTCCATTCTCCTCTCGGGATCTTGGGCATGCACGCACACGCGCCCAGCGTGAGTTTTAAGCCACCGGGTCCGGGACGCGAACCACGGTCGACTACATGGGAGTCCAGCGACATAGCCATTATGCTAACTGCTGGTCTGGAAGATGTATTATTTTTGTAGTGGTATTTAAAAAAAAATTTTTAGCTATCTCAAAATACACATTATTATTAGCTATAGTTTTCTTACTGTATAATAAAATGCCAGAACTTATTCTATCTCTCTAACTGTAACCTTGTACCATTGACCAACTTCTAACCTTCCTCCATCCCCTTCTCATACTATTTTTGTGATGAAGAATGTTGGGATAGAAGCTCATCTGCAACACATTGCAAGTGGACTGGCTTAAACTAGTCTCCCTTGGCCAAGCACCTCTGGTGTTGTGGTAAAGTCAAAGGGCACTTAGCTTTAGGATTTAATGGTCTATGAAAGTTAGTAGTAATTAAGTTTTCCTTTATGTCACAGTGAAACTTTGTGAAACATGAGCCTTTGGTTTTCAGAAAACTGAAGCACTGAGAAATGTACAAGACTCTCCAAATTCTACAGTCTCTACCACCTCGTTCACCTCCTGCCCAAGATAAAGAAGGCACATGGAGCCAACCCTTGAGTACAATTAGAAAACATGGAGAGTCATTTATACTTGTTCAATTCCTATTTAAAAGACAGTATCATTTCGTTTTTTTTTTGTTTTTTTTTTTTTTTTTTTTTTGGTTTTGTTTTGTAAGGGCGGAGGCAAAGTGGGGAGGGCAGGGAGAATGCAAAGAATCTTGCCTTTCTAGGCCAGAGGCCACACTTTTTAATTTCTTTTCTCTCATTTTAATAAAAGGCAAAGGGGTAGCATCAGAAAAGACTGTACATCTGCTGTTACTTTACTGATATAAATGAATCCACATTTCTTTTCACAGAGGGTTAGCAAGCAGACCCTCTAACTAAAATTCTAAGCATGTTACTTTCTTTTCCCCACAAATGATTAGAAAGTTAGTTACCTAAGGTAAACACCCATTCTTTGTCCCCTGTTTCCTGGATCTTAGAGAACATTGGGGCCAGATAATGTTATAAGAGTTATCTTTTTTCCTTCCATAGAATGATAGTTCAAAGTTCCCAATTTTACAAAATAGACCCTAAGGGCTACGAGGTGGAATAGAGCTCTCTTCTAGTTTCCCATAATGATGTCCTATTCATGGCCGGTTCAAACAAAACATAAAATTAAATGTACAAGTTACCAAATTTCCAAACAGTCTCTCAAGACTTCTTGACCCTGTATCCAAAGGGGAAGATCATACCAAACAAATATTCTGTCAAAGCAGAAACCAAATGTCTAAAGGGAGGCTCATAGCTACCCTGCTTTAGCCAAATGGAGGAAAACCCACCCCCAAAGATATACAGGTAAAGATGGGCCTTGGTGTCGTCCCACACAAGTCCTGCAATTTACCAGATGTCTACCAGATCCAATCCAATCCAATGCCATGTTTCCTTCACCACAAAACTGAAATCGCCGTGGGTCAACGGTGCCTGGTCGGCAGCCAATCACAAAAGGACTGTCCCTGAGACAAGGTGCTCAGGTAGCTGCAGGACAAGTTCTGAGGGTGGCCATCGGCCAAGGGTCGCTGTACCTTGGGCAAGACGCCCACGCAGGACTTTAGTCCCATCTGGGTTGCCAATAAACTATTGCCGAACTCAAATCAGGCTCGCTTGCCCAAGTGCTATAAAACCAAACTATAGACATATGGTGTGATGAAGGAAAGTACAGTTTTATTGCAAAGCACAAAGCAAGGAGAATGGGCAGCTCATGCTGAAAAGATCCGGTCTCCAAAAGACAGCATCATTTCAATAGTTTAATTTCTTGGTGTAAAACTAGGCATAGTCCTGAAACTGTGAGTGTTACAACACCCACTGTTGTTAAATCCTTCATTAAGAGTCACTTGTTTTTTGGTCATTAGAATTGCACGTTAGAGAGGGTAGACTAAAACTACCACGTGACCTGGCTGCTACTTCATTCTGTGTTTCTATCCCTGAAGGTGGCTACTTAAAGCATGTTGTGATGACAGTGGGTGAGATACTCTCACACCCAGAGTCAGAGTTATCTTAGGCACAGCACAGTGGTAAGTGAATCACATGTTTATCTTACTTTAAAAAATATAGATTCCATGTTTTCTATTTATAAAAAGAAAGAGGGAAAAAAAAAGAAATGTTGTGTCTAGAAAACTTTCTGCGAAGAAATGTCTAGTGATAATTATAATTTTGATTCCATTTGGCAAATAGCTTGAGAAACCTAATACTGCAGGCAGCATTGTAGAAGACAGCCAAAATAATTTACAGTTCGTTCTGGGTGGTTATCCTACTTTAGGCTGTCCTGTTTCCTGGCTTCACTCCCTTCTCTATCCAAATGCCTATTTAGGAATCATTTAATTGTTCTTTAGCACCTCTCTAAAAGAGCTAGTAAAAAACAATGGAGATAAAACTTAGATCATTGAATGCATTGGTAGTTTTTCTATTCACAGAAGATTTTTGAGTGAAAGAGTTCCAAAGTAACTGTAAAATGAAGTTTGAAGCCCATTGTGGAGTTTAATAATGTATCCTGTTCTTACCTATAGCAATTACAAGTACATTTTATTGTAATCACCTTTACTAGACTCTCTAAGCAAATTTCATAAAATTTCAAAATATATCAGGGTTTCTGATATATAGACTCTTTCTAAGTGCTAAGGACTGGATCATGATAAAGTTGATCACTGCTCTAGCCTATATTTATTCTCCTGATGTCATCCCTGTTGGGTTCTTCCATAAAGCTTTTGACTTCAATATTTTCACAAAGAAAACTGACAAGTATAAGCACCTAGTACTGTATTGTAAAATTTATTTTTTCCATTGTGATCACTTGAGTGTTTGATTTGTTTTCTGGCTTGCCTTCTTTGAGAACTCTCACTATCTGAATTCTTGGCTGACCCACCCCTTTCAAAGACAAGCAGACTATGATGTTTCCTTTCCATAATCTCCACAATCAACACTTCCATTGTGAGGACCAAGTGCATCCACTAAGCCTAGTGTAGAGCGTTTGCTTTACCTTTTAGAAGTGAGGCAAACTGATACCCTGCTATAGCCCTGTTCAGAACTTGTTAGTGATCCGGAGAGAGAACACAGTGTTATTTTCTTTTGGAAATGTCAACACCTTACACATATCAGAACAGAATTTTCCCTCCACATCCTATCAACTGAAAAGTTATCTCTTGGCAGGAAGATATTGCTCTTCTGGGTGGACTGGAAACAGATTGGGGAAAGCTGTGACTACTGCTGTCCTGCTGCTACACCTGCCACGTTACTTCCTTTTGGTATCAGTGTGATTTGTGACCAAATTCAGCTCGTGTGACTGATACTCTTTAATGTCCTTTCTGTTGACAATGGGGAAGGGAGAAATTTTTATAATTATACCCAGAGCAACATTTCAAATGTTCAGCCCTGTGAGATGATTCAGAAGTGAACTTTTCAACTGGACACTTTCATAAACAGGTGATGACATTTCACATTTTCTTATTCCAAATCCCCTATTACTAGCAGAGCTAAGAAAATAAATGAAATTCCTATTAATATATTTTATCATATGCTAGGGGGTCAAGAAAAGTTTCCATAGCTACTATAGACTGAAGTGTGTGCACTAAAAATTCATGTTAAAGTCCTAACTCCCAAAGTGACTATATTTGAAGATAGGACCTTTTAATAGGTCGTTAAGTTTAAATGAAACTGAAGTGAAAGAGATACCATGGATGTTCACATGCACAGGAAAAAGACTACTAGCAGACATAATGTCAAGGTGCCATCTGCAAGCTGAGAAGTCTCAGGAGAAACCAAACTGCCAATGCCTTGATCTTGGACTCCAGCCTCCAGAACAGTTAAGCTATAAATTTTTGTTGTTTAAACCAACCAGCCTGTGGTATTTTGTTATAACAGCCTGGGCTGACTGATACAATACTCAGAAATGTCTTCTTGGACAAGGTGAGAAAGTCAAACCTTCCAGCGTACGACCAAATTTACTTTTTGTGGATGCTGTGGATTTAATTTTGTTGCTCTGAACAAAAATAATTTAATTCTTTTATAAAAATAATATCCAAGTGCCAATATGTGCACAACTTTGAATCCTCTAAGAATGTAACTCAAAGATCACTTGGCCGGTGGGGCGATTTTTAAAAATTTCTATCTTCATAAGTGAGAAAGAAAGAAACAGAGAGAGATAGAAAGGCAGCACCCCAACTGGGTCTTGACACTGAAACCCATCCCCAGTGTCAGCCAGTCCCAGATCATGGGCACACATGCACCTGACCCAATCAGAGATCTTCAGGTAGGAACCTGGAACCTCCCCACGTGGGTCACCCTTAGCATCAGGTTTTAGCACTGTGCCACTCTCTTGCCCCTGGTAGGGTAATTTTTGATGTAGTCACCACTCTGCTAGGGAACTGGTGGGAAGGTGATTGTGATCATTTCAACTAGAAACATCTAAAGAAGGAAATATCCTAGTATCATAATTGTGATTGTGTTAGGTTTATTGTTCCAGGAACTATATCTTTCTCCTTCCTGTCTAAATCTCCCCAAGTTTCTTCAATGTGCTAGTATTTCTTTTATAATGAAAAACTAAACAAATTGGTTAAAACAATTTTATATTTTTGGATCTACATAATTATATATGTAACTTTTTCAAGCCAATTACACATTACTGTTTATGTTTTATATATTTATGTTATTTATATAACTAGAAACAATATGTTGTAATGTCATCTGCAGTTTATCTAGGGGATCAGGAATGTTTCATTGGGAACTAGCAGTTAGCGTAATGGCTATTCGCTGGACTCCCACGTAGTCGTTCGCAGTTTGAGTCCCGGACCCGGTGGCTTAGAACTCACACCGGGCGCGTGTGCGTGCATGCCCAAGATCCCGACTGGAAAATGGAGGAGAAGGGATTGCAGCGTGGAGGAGAAGGGATTGCGGCATGGCCATCCCCCCGGGGGGTGATTCTCGCTTTCTGTCTCTATGTCTCTCTCTGTCTGTCTGGCGAGCACAGGCGCCTTATAGCGAAAACATCTCAAAAAAAAAAAAAAAAACAAAAAACAAGAATGTTTCATTGGGGATAGAGAATGAGAGAAGATACAAGGGATCATGGGAGAATGACATGAGAAGTGACATGGAAGAAAGAGAACAGGGCACACTTTGAGGAAAATGCAGTTTATTCTGCCACTATTGTGGTTAAGATACGTGTATTAGAGAAAATAAGGCTATAAAGGCTGACAATAGCTGATTGAAGACTGAAAGTGGTGTGTTAAGACTTTATTTGGAGCAGCGCAACACCGTGGGTGATAGGACGGTAACACAGTAAAGGCTTAGAATAGAAAAAGATTAGAACTGGGGGCACAGGTTAGGAAGTTACAAAATGTCCTTAAAAGAGAGGTTGTAGGTCCTGAGCAAGAGCAGAGGTGATTGAGAAAAGGGGCTGGATAAAAATAACATTGAGCAAGTAAAATGGACAGAACTTGGGGGTAGATTGGATGCAATGAGAAGGAAGTATAACAAGTAATGCTATCCTAAAGTTTGCAGTTTAGGAAATTGTACAAATGGTTACTCTGTTATTCCATGTAGTGAATCTAGAGAAAGAGGGCAAATGTTCTAATTTTGGACATGGTGCGTTTGAAGTTTTGATGTTTATCCCTATGGAGGGTCAGCCCTGTAGCATAGTGGTTAAGGGAGACAGATCCCACATACTAACTACAGTTTGAATACCAGCCCCAACACTTTGAGAAATACACTGGGCACCTGTGCATGCCCCACAGGATGGAGAAATGAAGAAGGAATTGCAACATGACTGCACCCACCAGGAAGTGCTTTCTTCCTCTCTCCCTCGCCTCTGTGTCTCTTTCTGGCGAGCACACATGCCCTCTGACAATTTTTTTTTTTAAGTATGTATTGCTATAGAAATTTCCAGATGCTATCTGAAAATGTAGAATGGGAGCTTAGGAGACAGCTAGAATCAAAAGAAAGTTTCACCTTTCCAGAGTGTGAACTGATTACAGGAGATAACCAAGGATAGGGCCTTAGGAAAGGTCCCGGTTAGGAGGCCTGGTGTAGAAGAAAACAAGAAGTCATGGGGGAAAAGAGCGGAATTCATGCAGCTGGATGGAAAAAAATGAAGAGAATATGATCACACAGATATAAAGGAAAGCTCATTCTATGTTTGCCATAGCATGAACATGCATGTTTCTTTAGTCTGGCTGAATAAAGAGGTTTCAGTAACCAGGGAAACCCTTTTGCTCACAGAATCAACAATAGGATGGAGCCTTGCTGTCTAAGATAAGATGGGGTTCACTATTCATCCTCAGGCCCTTCCTTCCTGCTTCTTGACCTATAAACTGGCCTCTCTGCAGCATTCTTATCTTCAGCTTGTAGGGACCATGCTCCAGCTAAGAGAAAAACTGCTTCTCTCTTCTCCAGGCACCTCCTGTTTCTATTATCTCTTATCGGCTGTGACACAGTCCAGGATTGTGATTCTGAACAGCAATAAGCTTGGACATTACCTCCACACTTGTAACAAGTCCAGAGGTTATCCAAACAGCCAATGGGCAAAGAGAAACAGCTTTCGAATGACAATACTAAAAACATTAACAATTAAAATAGAGCCTTCCCTGACCACCCAAGAACTGCTGACTGATCTCACTTCATATTCCTGACCACTAACCTCAAATGGGCAACCATCCTACCACACATACCTACTTTATTCACTTTCTTATTCTCCTAAATTACAAGCTCACAATTTTTCCTCCTTCCCAAGTCTTCTACTAGCCCGCCTTTCCCATCATTCTCAGGAATGGCATTTACAGAGATCGTAAAAGCAGTTGCCACTTTTTCACATCAAATCTACCAATTCAATAACTGTGATCTGTATGACTAGAACATCATTTACAGAAGAACTGGATCAGGTGAGTCCTTCTGGCTCTGTCACATTTGAACTCTCCATTTCTTTAGCTATATTGAATTTAGTATCATTGTTTTACCAAAATCCAGTTCCTCCACCTAGCTCCCATACTTTCTCACCCCCTCAAATCACCTTCTTTCTGTTATTCTCCCTCTCTAAAGAGCACATCCATCAGCACAGAAGCATATTCTTTGATGCCTTCCATTAACTTTTTAGAACTTCAGTTCCATGAGTGAAAAAAAGAGTGTAATGTTTATTCTCTAAATATTGAGATTCTTCCATAAGAATGGAAGCCTCATTTGTGTTTGCAGGCTCTACCCATTACTCACATTGTAGCCTAAGCCCTGCCTCCTGTCCAATTAGGAGTAGTACTGGAGTCTCATGAGAGCATAAAGCCTACTGTGTGATTGTTTTCTGGTGTATTGCAGTGTGGTTGGAAGTAGGGTGAATGGTGGTATGTTTGGGTCATCCCAGAACCACCAATCCACAGAGGGATTGTCTCCCACAGGGCTGGTCCTTGGTGCCAGGAAAGTTGGAAATCACTGTTCTAGGAAGTGCTACTAGGAGATGTGACAAGGACAGGGAGTTTCAATTCTCCATTTGTTAACATTTTCAAGCATGCTGACTAAAATCAGGTTGATGGTAAGATTGTTGAAGCTTGGAGAAAATTTTTAAAAATTATTTAGGGGCCAACAGGTAGCATGGTGGTTAGGAGTGTTGGACTCCCACATGGCCGACCGCCAGACCTAGCGGCTTGCTTTCTCACCTTATCTCTCTCTCTCTGGTCAAATTAAAATAAATAAACAAATAAATAAATAAAAGTTTAAGACAAAAATAATTATTTAAAAAAAGATTATTTAAAGATGAGAAAATTACAACAGAAGGATGATTTTAAAGTACTAGAGTTATTAAATCTGGAGATAAGAAAACTGAAGAACAACTTCATAATGACTTAAAAAAAAAGAGGTTTTTACTTTACAGTGTGTGAACTCTGCAGAGAGAGAGAGAGGGACAAAAAACAGTGAGAGGGAAAGTGAAAAAATCATCCCCCTGAGGGATAGCCATGCTGCAATCCTTTCTCCTCTTTTCCTCCCAGGACCTTGGGCACACACACATATGTGCCTGACATGATTTTCAAGCCACTGTGTCCAGGACATCGCAGTGGACCATGTGGAAGTCCAGCAACATAACTGCTATGTCATCTGTTTCCTAACTTTCTTAAAACAAAAGTAGTTTCAAATAATTTTTCTTAAGAATTTCTTTGGCATCTCATGCAGTCAAAATGCCCCATGTAGTGTCTGTTACAAAACTGCAGTTAGAAATTTAGTGTTCTATGACTAACGAAAGAAAGTAGGCTTCTTCTGGCCTTAGCTTGCCAAATGGTGCAATATCTTTTGCCCTAACTTTCCCTCAGTTGGCCATTCTAATGCCAACCTTGGCACTCAGAGAAATATTCAGACTGCATAGCTGAGAAAGTTGGGAAAACAGTCCAGCTGCAGTGTTTTCGAAAGAGTAAAGGAAGTTAGGTCTTTAATAGTGACAGTTTCACCCCCAGAAGCATCTGTTTATTCTCACATTCACTGGACTTTCAAAGACAGACTAGACATATTAATAGTGTGCTTTATTAGACATTAAATTTGTTTCTTGGTGTAGTGTATACTGGCAGTGTTCTCCCTATCATTCCTGTGTGACCCTTCCAACCTCCCGCCTCTGTGTGCTCTTACTACCAACATCTCACACGAAAACTTCCTTTGGAGAGCTACCAGAGTGCTCCTGACCTTTGTCCCCACAGGCAGGGAGCTGGAAGTTCCTCAGACAGCCCTCAGCCAGTCACTGACAAGGGTAAGCAGCAGTGTGGGCTCAGCACCCTTGCCCTGGAATTAGGACGAACCCTGAGAAGATGGCAACAAAGCAGGAGCCAAGAAATTCTACTTTTTTTCTTTGTCATTTATCAACCCAACACAGTGAGCTTTGATAATACACTTCAAAATATCAGCCATTATTCCCTATAATCTATTACATGAAGTTTTGCCCACATTACTTTGTGTGAATGCATATTAATCAATAACATACTTGGAGGATTCTTTGTAAACAAAATTTTGTGCTTATATTTAGATTCTATAAAAGATATGTGAACATCTATCTTGAGGCACACACTGTTAGCAGTATATTGCGTTTGTTCTTTTCTTGTGGATGAAAAACTGGTTCGTTCCTATGAATTCCATTCAACCTTACAATAAATTACAATGCATTTCTTTGGAGAATTCTAAATGGCAATTGGAAGTACAGGATCCAGAGTTGGATTATAGCTAGGTACTAAAGAATGGTTCATTTTCTAGGACTGAGAGTGTGAACAGGTCATAGGAAAGGGATAAGGAGGGAGCTCTCAGTTAAGGGACTTAAGGGAGAAGATAAGCCATGAATTAAAATAAAGTGGGCAAGATACTACCTAAGAAAATGTCACAGAAGATGAAAAGTGTTTTCAGGAGAATTCATCAAGAAAGCTTGTTTCTTTTTCTTTTCTTTTTGGAGAAATTTTTGCTATAGGGCGCCTGCGCTCACCTTACAAACAGAGAAAGTGAGAAATCACCTCCCTGTACCCCAAGGAGGATGGTCGTGCTGCAATCCCTCCTCCTCCATTCTCTTCTTGGGATTTGGAGCATGCGCGCACATACACATGCGCGCATGAGTTTCAAGATGCTGGATCCAGGACTCTAACTACAGTCAGTAATGTGTGGGAGTCCAGAACCTTTACCACTACACTTTACCACTGACCCAAGAAAGCTTGTTTCTTGGTGAGTGAATTCAGTATTATCCCACCTCCTTCACACTACATGGCTGTGCCACACACCACCTCTATGGTTGCTGTATCTCCCAGGGGACTTCCATGTTTCCATTCTTATTCTTGAACCTAATACTCTATATTTACATGGCATAGTATCTGGGAGCAGAAAAAATTATTTATCAGCTCCTCTGAAATTAGTTTGGCAGGCAGTCTTCTCTTGGAAATGTTATCATAAGCACTACTGAGTCATGAATGAGGAAGGCTTGTGAGTCCACCATCCTCTTTACTTTGGCTAGTTCTTTCTTGACATCTAAATGCCAAACAGCAGCATTCATTACGGATGTAATAGCCACCTAATGCACGAGTTCAAAAGTAAGTAGTATAGCAAAATGAAGTTTACAGAGAAGTGGGTGTTGTGTGTAAATAAAAACTGTACTCAATGTCTTAGTGTGTTTCACAGTGTATCTGAGTCAAATCAGCAAGAACATTTTTAAGTTCAGTTCTCTCTGGTCTGCCATGTTTTTGTCCTGTTGCTACCCTTAGAAATGTTCACACTGAGACCAGCAGATGGCATAATGGCTATGTCGCTGGACTCCCATATAGTCGACCGCAGTTCGAGTCCTGGACCCGGTGGCTTAAAGTCATACCGGGCGCATGTCCATGAGTGCCCAAGATCCTGAGAGGAGAATGGAAGAGAAGGAATTGCAGCATAGCCATCCCCCTTGGGGGGTGATTTCTCACTTTCTATCTCTCTGTCTCTCTCTGTCTTTCTGGCAAGTGCATGCACCCTAAAGCAAAAATTTCTCAAAAAAAAAAAAAAAAGAAAGAAAAGAAAAGAAAAGAGAAAAAGAAATGTTCACACTATTGGCCAGCCTGTGTTCCAGTGGTTAAAGTGGCTGAATCCCACATGACTGTGTGGTTCAGAGCCTGGACTTGGAGACTTGAGAAACATGCCAGGTAGATGTGCATGTGTGCCCAAAATCCCAAGATGGGGGAGGAATGGAGGAGAAAGGATTGAGATATGACCACTCCCATGTGGAGTGCTTCCTCACTTTCCCCCTCTCTCTCTCTCTCTCTCTGTCTCTTCTCATAAGCACATCTGCCCTCTGCCAAAAAAAATAAATTTTTAAAAAAGGAAGAAAAATAAAGATAAAGAAAGGAAAAGAAAAAAAAATGTTCAAATTTGCAAAATGGACCAGATACCATTATATCTAATTCTCTCCCTGGGGCCCAAGGATACTCTTCTTTCTCTTCTTTTATTTCAATCATGGAAGTATTTACACAGAACTCATCCCCAACAGCAAATTATGTTCTAATTCTTTGAGTCAGAGCAATGTTTTAACATGCACATCGAACATCAGGGCTGCTGTTTTTCTACCAGATTTGCCTAGAGATTAGGGTATTTTTAGAGATTAGCATAAAACATTTCAAAACCATGTGAACATGAGATAATGAGAATTGGTGATGATTAATTTTTTTTTCAGTCTTGAAAAATTCTTACTCAAAAGATAAGTCATTCACTATTTTCACTTTACAACTAAAAAAAAGCAGACCTAAGTGTAAAGACTTAAAGGAAGAAAATTACGACAGTGAATACTGGATATATGGCATATGTTGGACATGGTTTCAAAAACTAGGTGTGGGAAAAAAAAAAAAAAAAAAAAAAAAAAAAAAAAAAAAAAAAAACAACTAGGTGTGGAATCTTCTTCTAGGGGGATGTTAGAAATGGAACAAATTTGCAACCGTCTGAGAGTTTGAATAAAGAGAGCTTAAGGAGTCTCCATGTCCTTTTTCAAATGTGAACCTCACAGTAATATCAATTCATTATGGGATTCAGGATCACAGTTACTAACTAGCAAAAGTAATTCAAGGGAAAGCATGTACGGTAGTATAGGCACTGCTTTTTCATGGTACTCAAATGCATATTTTGGCTGGCATTCAAAATTAAGTGGAAGTGATATTAATTTTATAAAAATTAAGATAAAATAACTGAGAAACACTACCTGGAATATGTACAGTGTTTGCGATTACATCTAAATGGTACATGATACTGTAACTCCAATTTAATTCATGACATATTTTAGTGGAATTCTGTTTTCACATTCAGCAAATAGTTATTGAACCTTTAATTAAAGAACCTGTGCTAAGTGTTAGACACAGCAACAAATTAAGTAAAATATCTGCCCTTATGGAGCTTACAGTCTTCTGGAAATTGAAACATTAAACAAGCAAACATAAATTACAAATTATAGAACACTAGGAAGGAAATAAACAAGAAACTATGATAGAAAATAATAGAGAAGGCTTGGAATAATCAGAAACAGCCACCTAAGTCATGTCTGGGTTATGTAAATGAAGGCAAATGCTATTGTATTATATTAGGCTAAACTACATGTAATTGCTATTAGGTGAACATATTTAGCTACAAAAATGAATATTTCATATAGGCAATCTAATAAAAAGAAACAGTCTTTATAACTAAACTACACAATTGGGAAAGTTAGTAAAAAATTGAACACATATGTTATCTAGACATGCACGTGCAAACAAATGAATTTGTTTAGCATATTTTCATTTTTTATTAAAATTCTGAGAAGTAGAAAAAGCTGGAATAGAAATAAGATGTTTGAGGCAAGGCAGATTTTTATTTCTGTATCTAAAATGAGAAAACTTGAGACTCAGAGAGTGACTTTTCAGAAATTCAATAATGTAGCAAGTATTTCAGGTGAGACCCTAATGCTGCTTAGCTATTATATTTTTCACTATTTAATTGACTACTCTACTCTATAATGGAATTTGTTCAATTATTTTTACCCCTGTGTTTGATATTTTATCAAACAACAGTCTTGCTCAATTGTGGCTGAAATTGATACATATACAATCAAATTCCAAATTTCCTTTTCCTGAAGGTAACACAGCTAGACAACATCTCATGGCTTTCATTGCAATGAAGTGGGTTTGTTCACCTCAACTCTGGCAATGAAATTGTTCAAACTTATGAAATCTTTCTCCGTTGCACCTGACAGTTAATAGAAAGGACTTTAGGTTCTTGGGAGAAGTCACACCCACAAAATGGAAGAAGACTGAACTTTGAATAACTATCTGGACAGTGACCAGACCAGGAACATCTATCTGAATTCTCCAGGGCAAGTAATAAAGTTTAATTATATTAGTTATGAGATTTTTTGTTGTTGTTGTTATAGCAGCCAATGTCACTTGCCCTAACTAATGTTTTAAACACACACACACACACACACACACACACTATATATATATACACATTATATATATATATATATATATATATATATATATATATACACACACACACACATTTATGTTTATATATATATATATTTGTTTATTTCTGCTTACATTTAATCATTGTACATTTTTACAACATATAATATGGGTTCTCAAAGCATAAACCCATTTCATGTTAAGCAAGTCACAAATATTACCATATACAATACCTTTCCATTTTTGTGTCTGTTGAATTTTAAGCTGCTTTTGCTGGCGTTCTATAGGCATACCCTGTCTAACTCAGGGTATGCCTATGCTTTTTATGGCTGTTATAACAAATTACCACAATATAAGTCGCATAAATCAACACAAATTTATTGTATTACACAGTCTGGCAGGTCAGAAGTACAACATGGGTCACTAAGCTAAAATCAAGGTGTCTTGTCAGCAGACACTAGGAGAGAATCTGTTTCCCTCCCATTTCCAACTTCTAGAGAAAACTCACATTCCTTGGCTTGTTGACCCCTTGCATTTTCAAGGCCATCAGTGACCAGTCAAGCCATCCTGGTAGACCAGTTCTTGGCTACATATAAGGGCCCTATGATTACATTGGACTCACCTGGATATCGATCTTAATTATATCTGCAACATTAATTATCCCCTACCATGTATCTTAACATATCCAGAGGTTCTAGGATTAGGACACGGAGACGTTTGGGGGTTCATTATCCTACCTACGACGAAAGGGTACCTAAAACATTGCTTATTAAGGTTGACTTTAACCTTAAACTCAAGCTAACGATAAGCATCTTTACTCAGATCTTCATTATTTTTTGACATCTCTCAGGGTAAAATTATTATGCCTCTTATAAATAATGAAACGATGCTTGCTTTCAAATGCCTTTTAAAATAATAGAGGGTATATACACCTAATATCACATAGTTATTACTTAATTTGTATATTCTTCAGAGTCCCGCATTCTTCCAAGAAAATTTTGACCACATTTGAACCACATTCCAGGATAATCTCACCAAAGGAGAGAAAAAAATCAGAAAAACTAATGCTGTGAACATGTTTGTGTCAGGTAAAGGTTATTTAGAAAGTCAGCCTTTCCACATTTTCAGGAGTCTCAATTCTCAAGAGCTTCTAGCTCTGTGTGTGTATGCATATTCACAATCATACATGTGCTTGTATTCACATATAAGAAACATAACACCCCTGCAAAAAAAAAAAAAAATTAAAAGGTTGAAAAAGCAAAAAGAAGAGACTGGAACTGAAGTTATAATGAGAAAAAGACACTGCAAAAATAACATTGTGGCTTCTGTGGGATCCCATATTTATCCTCTCAGATGCTTCCAGAGCAAACATAGTCCATTTATAAATGAAAGGAGAATTTTGCTGTCAACCTAGAAACTCCACCTGAGATCTAGGGAGGAAAAGTCCAACCCTCACACTTTTAGTCTCTTACCTCATCGCATGGAATAAACACTCCCACCCCTGACAATCAGTCTTGATCTCTGAAAATGTAGGCATAGATGTCTGTGCTCATTTTTCCAGTAAAGTATTTAAATCTACTCAAGACAGATAGTTTCGATGTTATCATTTTTCTAACCTCAATAATTATATCAGAAATGAGATTTTATCTGAGTCAGATTTTATTTTCATGTAGTCTAGGTTTAGAATAGAGAATACTCATGCTACTTGTTCTATTCATACTATTCCTGGATATCACAGAAGAAACAGAAAAGGAACATCAAGAGTAAGGAAGGAGATCACTGCACCCCCAGTTTCCCAAGATGTCAAGAATGCAGTGGTAAGAGAAGATTAATAATTATGGCTAAGTGGTGGCACAGTAGCAACACAACTGAACCTACATTGGAAAGCTCCTAAATTTGTATTCCAGGACCTTCCTGAGCAAAGCAACTGTGAAAATGTATGCCCATGACCCAAGTTGTCTGAGACTAGGAGTAGATCTTGGTGTGAAGACCTGTTGGGGGTTCTCTAAATAAATTAATTAAACTTTTAAATAATAGTAATTACTATTAGATACAGACCATCCCTGTGGCCTGGAGGTTAAAGGAACCAGATCCCACATGACCAATTGTGCAGTTCAAATCCCAGACCCAGAGACTTGGGAAATACACCAAGTATGTGTGTGTTCATGTCCAAAATTTCAATAGGATGGAGAAATGAAGGAGAAAGCATTGTGGTCTGACCTCACCCCACTAGGGAGTACTTACTCTCTCTCTCTCTCTCTCTCTCTCTCTCTCTCTCTCTCTGTGTGTGTGTGTCTCTCTCTCTGGCAATTAAAATAAAAACAGTAATAATTACATCAATGAATTTGAATCCTCACTTCACAATACTTAATTTAGTGTTTTACCATGAACAAATCCTCTGACCTGTGGAATGTGGTGAGGAAGGTAATTACTCCCACTTTAAAAGTAAGACTTTTTTAATGATTACGTGACAATATGTTTGTGAGAGTTTCTAGCATAGTACTTGGCTCATAGTAAGTACATAAGAGATTTAAGTACCTTTCTACAGCTTCTCTAATACTCCTGAGTTTATATGTCCTCCAATCTACTTCTCACCTTACCCTGTTCTTCCTCTCCGTGTTACAATGAGCATGTCCCCCTGTAGGCTACCTTCCCCGGACTCCCATATCACCTAGCTTCTGGCTGAGTTTCAGCCATGGGAAGCTCTAAGGGAATTAGAAGGCAGAAAGTTACAGGCAGAATCCAGGGCATTTAATCCCCACCCCCATCTTTGTTGGTTATTCTGGTAACAGTTCGATTTCCTTTATGGTTCCACCTTCTAGCAGACAGGCCAACCATAATTCCAGCTTTGGTCAGGTGATCTCAGTCCTTTAGGTATGGTTAATGTCACCTCCTTCCAGATGAGGGAAGGCAATGGTGACCTTTGGGCTACCTCATGGCTGCTTATATAGCATGGATTGGCTCTGCACTTCTCCAACACTGTGTAACTAGCTCCCTACTAGAGGACCTCTGCCTCGGATATTCAAGCTGGTTTCTATTTCCTTGTTAGATTCCAACTAGTTTTTTCTTTTTACTTTTGTTGAGAGTAGAGGGGAACAATATAAAACTGGGAAACAAACTACCTTAGATTTATGTAATCCCAGAAAATGTTGCTATATAGTTGCCACCCTCCTGCTCTTCAGCTCTTAAGGCTTTCCATCTTAGTTTTGATTTACCCATTACCTGCTCCCTCTAAGTTACAATTATAATCAAATGATCTATAGAGACATAAGCTAGCAAGAATCACCTACCACTACCAAAGTTGGTGGTTTGACGGATGTCACAGATCTTTTGTCATCAAATGGAAGAACTAGTCAGTTTAGCTGATTGCCATTCTAGAGCTTAGAGAGCACAAAGTAAAATAGCTAATGGACAATGGACTAGACATGTTCTGCCATGCAGAGGAGGTAGACAGGATTAGCAATATCAAATAACTAAGGAGAGAACACTTGAGGGGTCTTCCGTTCATTTTACTCAGCTGTCTGGCACAAGCGATACCACCCAATCTAAAATAGCACCAGCACCATCAGCACTACTCTTTTTCTTATCACTTTAACTCACTGATGAGTACTAGATTTCACATTATTTAGTTATCCCTATCATTTGTTGCCTGCACTGATATGGAAGGCTTAGGAGGTCAAGGGCTTTGTTTAATTCATCACTAAAAGTCAAGACCTAACACTGTACTAAATCAAGACCTAGGGACCAGCAGTTAGTGTAATGGCTATGTCGCTGGACTCCCATGTAGTCGACTGCGGTTCGCATCCCAGACCCGGTGGCTTAAACTCACGCCAGGCACGTGTGCATGCGTGCCCAAGATCCCGAGAGGAGAATGGAGGAGAAGGGATTGCGGCATGGCCATCCCCCCTGGGGGATGATTTCTCGCTTTCTGTCTCTCTATCTGTCTGGCGAGCGCACGCACCCCATAACAAAAACCTCTCCGAAAAAAAAAAAAAAAAAAAAAAAAAAAAAAAAAGACCTAAAGCTTACTTGCACTTGGCAAGTAAGTTTTTTATTTTTTGTGAATGAATAGATGTGAGTACATGGGGTGTCTTGTATCTGGATCTGCCTTTTCCTTATCACCCACTTCCTACCATACCCAAGAGTGTTTGTTACTGATGTCTACTTACAAATCCCAAGTTAACCACTTAGGAGACTCTTTTAATGCCCTAAAACAAAGTGTGAGGGTCAGGTGGTGGTGCATAGTACAGACAGAACCACATAGGAGAGGTCCTGAGTTCGTATCCCAGGATCTCCCTAAGCATGGGCATGCCCATGATCTGGGTTGGCTAAAACTGGAGGTGAGTCATGGTGTGTTGGAGTGTCGGCCTCTTTCTCTCTCTCTCTCTCTCTTTTCTTTATCTCTCTCTCAAGGAAGAAATAGATAAAAGAATTTTGAAAAGAATAAAGAAAAAAAGCGTATAATCACATCTTAATTTCAAGCAATGGTTGTTGTCATTGCCAAGAACCGCTTTTTTTCCTTCCCATCTTTTAAAAATAGTTTTATTGAGATATAGTCAATATATCATAAAATTCATCCTGTTACATTCTACACTTTGGTAGTTTTCAGTATATTCACAGAGTTCTGAATCCATCACTATTACCTAATTGCAGAGTATTATATTTTCATTTCCCCGGAAAGAAACCCAAACCCACCCATAGTCATTCTTCTCTCACCTCATCCCAGTCCCTCGCAATCCACTAATCCACTTTCTGTCTCTACAGATTTGCCTGTTCTGCACATTTCAAATGAAAGAAACCATGTGAGTGATCTTCAAAAAGATCATGGAAAGTGTGTATCTTGAAAACAATATGCATTGATTTCAAAAATCTTTGCACCATAATAAATTCAGATAGTGTAGTGCTTATGTTGCTGGACTCCAACATGGCTGACTGTGGTTTGAGTCTTGGACCCAGTGGCATGAAATTCACATCAAGTGCATGTGTATGTGTATGTGTGCCCAAGATCCTAAGAGAAGAATGAATAAGGGATTGTGGTGTGGCCATCCTCCCTGGTTGGTGATTTCTCACTTTCCCTCTCACTATCTCTGTCTCTCTCTCTGGTGAGCACACGTGCCCTAAGGCAAAATCTTTTTAAAAATAAAAATAAAATAAACTCACAGTTTAATTCCACTTTCCTTCCAATTTTGAAAATCCTTTCATATATTTTGTGGCCTTTTGTAAATAACTTCTTGCACTTAGCATGTTTTCAAGGTTTAGCACATGTAGCATGTGGCAGCATTTCTTCTCTTTTTATTGCCAAACATTTCATTATATAGATACCATATCTCACTAGTCATCAAGTGATGGACATGTGGGTTGTTTCCATTTTCTGGCTCTCATAAAAAAATGTGGCTATAAACATTTGTGTACAAGTTTTTATGTGAACATAGATTTTCCCAGCTTTATTAAGTGATAATTGACAAATAAAAATTTTATGTATGTTTGATGTGATATTACTACTGTTTACTTATGCTAGTTCATCTTTTGTTGTCCATATAGTGTTTATTAATTTTTTTGCTTACCAAATATCTATCTAGACCTTTTCTCTTATGCTTTGTTCATCTATTTGCCTGAATATCCAGCTAACCTCTTATTCAATGTTTTAAACTAACCACGAACACATATATGACTTGACTTCTCACTGTTGATATGAATACTACCAACACCTCAGACCCCCTGTTCCTGATTTTCCTTTCTTACATATACCTGTGTCCCAAGTGTCCTAGTGCTCACATGTTCCAATAACAGAAAGGAGGGGAAAACACAGAAGGAAAAATGGGAGATAATGAAAATAAAGCATTTTCTGCTCTATTATTGTGTCTTGGGTTGGACATTACCAAGAGCATCCTGAGTTCCAATTAGATTGAGTTAATGACATAATACACCCATCTGACCTTGGCAAAAGCTATACAACCTTGAGGTCTATCTCACCCCAATGTCACTGTGACATAAAGCAGAAACCTAATGCTAATACTGAGCTGCACATTCCAAGAGAAACCTCTAATCCTGGGCTGATAAATAAGTAAATTAGGACTGCTAATCCCTAGTTGCTACAGTCCTCTGTGATCCATACACACTGTTGAAGCAACACCTTTTCAACTTCTCAACAGTAACAAGGACTTGGGAACAGCCTCAATGGGAACGATCTGACCTGGGCCCAGCTGTGAGGGTACATGTCAATAGAGGCTGCTACTGTAGATGCTGAGGTTTCCTGGGAGGCACAGGTTTGATTCTTGGCTCATACCATAAGCCTGGCATGGTGGCAGTTACTCCACAGGCTGAGGAAAGATCTGAACATAACAAGATTCTGTCTTTTCACTTAAATTCCAGTTCCAACTCTGTGACTTATTTCACCTCCCCAAGTGTCCTCATTTCTAAATGAAAAATTTGAACTCAGATGATCTCTGAAATTATTTCAAGTTTTATAATCAAAACACAAAGCCTAGAAAATAAGAGCACGGGTGTATGTAAAGTTCTTGCCAAAATGACACTTACAGACATCTCTTAACTATGATATGGTGAAAAGAACCTGGAATCTCAGTGCTATTACTTTTTTTTTTAATTTATTTATTTATTTATTTTTTTTTTTTTGGAGAGGTTTTCGCTATAGGGCGCGTGCGCTCGCCAGACAGACAGAGAGAGACATAGAGACAGAAAGCGAGAAATCACCCCCCAGAGGGGATGGTCACGCCGCAATCCCTTCTCCTCCATTCTCCTCTCAGGATCTTGGGCACGCACGCACACGCGCCCAGCGTGAGTTTTAAGCCACCGGGTCCAGGACGCGAACCGCAGTCGACTACGTGGGAGTCCAGCGACATAGCCATTACGCTAACTGCTGGTTCCCCAGTGCTATTACTTTTAATAACCCCCCTCAACATATTTAGCTTCAATTTCTTTATCTGTAAAATCAAGAGTTTGAGTAAGACCATCTCTCACCTCTAGCCTCTCTCTTTTTCCTGAAGTCTTATTATTACCCTGCTTCTATGACTATGGAAAGTTTGTTTTTCTAGCTTAACTATGAATAAGTTTTCATATCTTTGAAAACAAACAACTACAGAGCAACACTTGAAATTCTGGTGAGAGGTATAAAATCTTCCTCAACTTGATAAGCACCTTTCTCCCTAATAAATTTCAGGAGGAGAAACTCATGATTTCGTAGTTCATTCTTAGACAGATAGATAACTTACAATGCAGGGACTGGACAAAGGAGTAGTAGCTAACATGAATGTGCGAATGTGACTGTTAGAGGCAATCTCAGCCAGATTTCATTTTTTAGGAAAGATCCCATTTGAATCCACTCTTTGTCTTTGTTTCACTGTCCATATTTTCCATTCCGTTTTCATATTTCCATTCCTGTCCATATTTTCCATTCCATTTTCCATTCCAAATCCAGCCCCAGAACTTGATTTGCAAAAGCTAACATTTCTAAGACTGATTAAGAGCTAAAAAAAAAACAAACAAACAAAAACTAAACTGCCAATATTCTCTCCACAAGAGCATCCCTTTTAAATAACATTGAGAGAAGCTAATTTCTTCCTTTTTTAAAATTCATGAAAGAAGGGACCAGCAGTTAGCGTAATGGCTATGTCGCTGGACTCCCACGTAGTCGACTGCGGTTCGAGTCCCGGACCCAGCGGCTTAAACTCACGCCGGGCGCGTGTGCGTGCGTGCCCAAGATCCCGAGAGGAGAATGGAGGAGAAGGGATTGCGGCGTGGCCATCCCCCCTGGGGGGTGATTTCCTGCTTTCTATCTCTCTGTCTCTCTCTGTCTGTCTGGCGAGCGCACGCGCCCTATAGCAAAATTCATGAAAGAAGACGCATGGATGATAGAGACAGTGTCGTAAGATAGAGAGGTACTCTCACTGAGATCTGAGATCTGATCATGTTTCTATCCTCTTCCCCCAGACCTTCAGCTTGGAAAGATGGTGAGCATGCATGAGGGTTCCCAGTGTGTTTCTGATCAACCGAGCCAGGGACTGTGTGGCTTCCAGCACTGCAGCTCAGTATACTACTGACTGCACCACAGAATTTAATTGAAATTAACTTAAAAACTGTAAGCGCTTGAAACTTATCACTCAAGTTTCCATTATTTTCCAGTATGGCAAATAGTACTATGATGAGTGATTTGGGACAAAAAAAGTTTTGACACCATAAGAATGTATATAAATAAGGGAAAGAGGTATGGAATAGTACACCACAGCAGAGTAAAAATTCGAGTAATTTAATATATTCTTCAAAAAGAAAAGTACTACCAGTATTATCCAATGTGCACAACATAATGTAATGTTTAATGTTGAAAGTGAATATGTGTATGTCCTTGATTTGGTAAGTATTCGCTTTCTGCATGCTTTGAAAAAACATACTGTATCCCACAAGACATTCATAGGATATATGCAAACCAGAAATCATAATTTTAAAAAAAGAGGAATGGGAGGGGTAGAGTTTTATCTTTCTTAAAGAGAAAGCATACAAATACTATTGATTATCTTAAAGGGAAAGACTGCCATGATAATTAAAGGAAGATATATGTAAAAACACTTAGCACAGTGCCTGGAACATGGTGGATATTTAGCAACTGTGATTCTTCTTCTCCCTTTCCTCCCTTCTACAAATGAATTCCTAGACAACCCACAAGATGATCCTAAATCCTGAAAGTTCTAAATCCTCCCTACTCTATAATTCACTACGCCTCTGCACTTTTACCAAAACCTCATTAGTCTCTCAGTGCTTTACATACCTTAGGCTGCTGGTTTAATTTCTACAAGTGTCCAAACAAGATGAAAGGCATAAGACATGCAGAGTCAAGATGCAGCATGCTTTAAGGATTCTCCCTCACAGGGGCCTATTTTTAAGTTATGAGCTCTGAGAACACGTTGTATATGAAAGTGAGTACTGCTTGTTCAGTTTTCCTCGGTTTTGGATCTTTCCCATCTCCTTCTTGGACAGCAAAGTCCCAAAGCCAAGGGTGAGACACACCTACAAAATCTGCTATTAGGCCTCCTGGGCCTTGGGTACACACTAGCACATTTAACACGCTTCTAAATTCCCCTTTGCCTCAACTCTATCTAAGAGTATTGAGTTTCATTTTCTCAGTCATGGATTTATACTTTTCCAGGTATTTTATTTTTTTTTATTGTACTAAAACTGTCCAGAAATGTACTTACTCTATTTAGATATGTCAATTTATGGTAAGAAGATAGTATATACTTATTGTAGTTTGTTTATTATACTCATCCTTTTATCAAAGAACTAGGGTAACTTTTAACAAAGTGTATAAGTTTATAAGATTGAAAACCAGGGCCAAAGAAAGAGGTGGACTGCATGGAGTCAGTGTGGTTGCTGTGACTGGACCTCTCATCTAATTATGAGCCCCCTGACAGGCAAGGCCATGACTCTCATCAGAGAGGAAGAAGGCCAGTGTATAGAAAAGATAAGGCTATTTTTAGCACTGAGTTCTAAATAAAGTGATCCATGGGCTTCCCATCAGAGTCACAGAATCATCGGTGAACCAAACCCTCAACCTTTTCATGGCAAATTAAAAGTGGATTTCAGGTGGCTATTTTTGATGATCACTTTTAATAAAATACTCAAAGCATAAATTTAAAAATTATTTTGAGCATGTAGGATTACAGTGTGGAAACCAATTCTGAAAGTGCCTGTAAATACAATTGGTCCAAGGGAAGAATGTAGGATGCCGAGAGAAGTTCACAGACTGTCTCGCATACAACCCACCCAGAACTCCATGTCGCACAACTCAGCTGCTGAAAGACCATGTCCAAGATCATACTTCCACACTAAGGCCTTGAATGCTGCAAATGAATCTTTCAGCTTAGAAAGCCAGATGAACAAGAACCAACGCATTAGCGGCTTACCTCAGCACCTCACCTGTATATATATTATGAGAGCCTATTAGGAATCTCCACAATAATCTGACTTTATTTAATCAAAGCAGACTATGCTGAAGTATAAGATATTTTTATCAGTCTGGGCTTTCTGACACTGTCCCATTGAAGATTCACATGTCATTTCAGCAAGGAGATTTCCCAACCTCGGTCTCAAGGCTGACCTTCTGGAGCATGGCTGTCAGCTTACTGCTCATTATCCTGCAGTTGTAATTAGGCATGTCACGGTTTCCCTCCCCTCAAAAGGACAGGGAATTGATATGTCCTTATTATTATGCTGTCTCCTGTGTCTAAAATAGTGCCTGATTTATTACCCATCGTCAAACCCATTGGTAAACAATCGATTACATAGATATGTTAATTAAACAATCAATGTAATTGTTAATTAAGTTAATTTGTAAACAACGGATTACATAGATAAGGTTGCTATTTTTTTTTTCCTTTGGAGAGGTTTTTCGCTATAGGGCGCGTGCGCTCGCCAGACAGACAGAGAGAGACACAGAGACAGAAAGCGAGAAATCACCCCCCGGGGGGATGGTCACGCCACAATCCCTTCTCCTCCATTCTCCTCTCGGGATCTTGGGCACGCATGCACACGCGCCCGGCGTGAGTTTTAAGCCACGGGGTCCGGGACGCGAACCGCGGTCGACTACGTGGGAGTCCAGCGACATAGCCATTATGCTAACTGCTGGTTCCCAAGGTTGCTATTTTTTAATGTTACTTTCTAACTATTTGGGAAATGATCTTTCTGTTTCTCAGGAGTGAGCTCATGTAATACGTATGTGAGATATAAGAGGATGAACTAGTTACGACATCACTTAATCTTTAAAATTAGTCTAAGACATTATTATCTCCATTTTACAGATGAGAAAACTGAGGCACCAGGAGGATAAAGTACTTTCTAGGGTCACACTGTTGCTGCATGAATTCACTCTCAGTCATCCTGGTTCCAAAGCCCATAGCGTTTTTCTCCAGAAAATATGAGACCAACAAGCAACTTGCCTGTAGGGGCCTTAATCGTTTCACCCTCTCACAGAATACCTATCTCACTACACTTTTCTGACATTTATTATTGGTAACTCACTATTTTACTCTGCATTTCTTTGATAAAATACTAAGATTCAATATTGTTTCACTGTTTATTAGCATCTTGCATTTCTGTAGGAAATTAGAACATATATGTTTTCATTTATGAGAAAGGAGGCAAAAAAAGAGACCAAGAAATAAACCAATAGAAATACTTCAGGGAAAATCAACATGCCTAACCAATTAACCTATCTAAGGTGTTGTCCTTAGGGTCTTGGAGCCATGGGGGAAGTGCCAACATCAATTGTCTCTATCATTTGGACAATCATTAATTAATTCTCTAAGCCAGTCCTCTTCAGAGAAGAAAGAGGATACTTGCTAATTACATCAAGGCAACAGACATAAACCGGATGTATTCCAGGCAAGCTAACATAGAATCACCTTATCTGTTTTTGACCTTAACATCAGTCTAGTTTTCATTATGAGGATAGTGACTGCAAGCGGTTACCCCAAATAGTTTTATTCAGCATGTGAACTACATTATTTTTTCCTCTTTTACTTTTCTTATTTTTTTTTTTTTTCTTTTTTTTTTTTTTTTTTTTGATCACCAGGAGTTATGTAGGTACACCAGAGAGAGATGGGGGAGGGGGATTGGTAGAGCATCTCCCAATGGAGAGTGGTAATTGCAATCTCTTCTCCTCCATTTCACCATCCCGTCAGAATTTGGGGCACATACATAAACATGCCCAGTGTGTTTTCCAAGCCACTGGAGTCAGGATTTAATCCATAGTCAGCCATGTGGGAATCAGCTCCATTAACCATTAGGCTGGCCCAGACCACATTTTTTTTTTTTTTTTTTATTATGGCACTCGCCAAAAAGACAGAAAGAGACAGAGAGACAGAAAGCGAGAAATCACCCCCCAGGGGGGATGACCATGCCTCAACCCCTTCTCCTCCATTCTCCTCTCAGGATTTTGGGCACGCACGCACATGCACCTGATGTGAGTGTAATCCACCGGGTCCAGGACTCAAACCACCGTCAACTACATGGGAGTCCAGCAACGTAGCCACTATGCCATCTACTCATCCCCCAGACCACATTTTTAGCATCCTATGAATTGTGCAATTATTTGTACTGTCCCCTTCAGTGTGCCCTCTTGGGAGACTACATACCTATTCCAACCATGTGGCAATTGTTTAAAATATTTTTTGTAATTCTATTTGGCATTGCCTTCATAGCCAGTTATGGCCTTTTTAAAAATTCAATCTGAATACATCTTGCTAATCTTTTCATTCCACTTAGTCAGCTCCTTGCATGTAGAGACACTCAATAAATTTTTGCTGATGTCAATAAAATGAAATTAGCACAAATTTACCCTCAGAGGATGAAAAAATTCATCACCACAGAGTCTATTCAATAGAACATAATTTAAAAAAAAAAGACTGGAAGGAAATATATATAAAATAACAATGTTTATCCCCAAGTTTTAGTATTATAAATTCAGAAAACAATAAGAATAAGATAAAAAGCAAAGCTTTCATGTATTAGTTTTGAATTAAGAAAAGTATCATTTTATTTTGTTTTTACATATGGCTATGCCTCAGGTAATTCAGAGAAGAATTTCTCAAATATATTATGTAATATTACCATTTTGGGAATATGTGTACAACTTTCAAAAGTGATTACTTTGAAAGGGACAACACATATTTAGATGAGTACATTCTGTAATGTTTGTTTTAAAAAATAATCCACTACTTTATAATCATGCTTCTATTTTAGATATTTTTGTGAATATAAGTCATGACATGGATCCTATGAGGGACATGATTTTAAAAATAAGAGAAATAAACAGATGACACTTAGGGTCAGGGCACGTAGCCAGCTGCCTGGGGAGTAGTCTCTAAAGCTGCACTCTCCTCTAGTCCTATGAAACAGAACAACAACAGGGGTTCCACCAGAAGTTCTGCCTAGTGATAAACAGTATGGACCTTTGCCCGGCCAGATATTTAGAAGTTAAGAACACATATTATCATTCCAGTTTTATGGAATGAAATCAAAGCACAGAAGTTCCCACAGTTTGCCTCCATCGGTACTGTAAGGAGGGCCTGTTGAACTTTCATTGAGAGGGCACACAGAGGACCCACATCAATACACATATATTTCTGTCAACTGCATAACCACCTAGAGCAGCCACACCCTCAACACAAACTGCCCCATAAACCAAAAGCTAATTAAACACAAACAGAGTTGTTATCACTCACCGCTGGATGGAGTGGTATATGGTAAGGGTATTCTGAGCGAGAGTGTCCGTGTCAATAATGAGGCTTTCTATGAAGAGAGCTTTCTTAAACTTGTTGATGGGTGAGTGGGAGAGAGGAGAAGGGGAGGGCACTGTGGCTGGTTGCTGAGAACTCAAGGACATCCAAAGGCAGCAGTGATTTATGTTGAAGGAGGCCATTTTACCAGCTCCTTCTGTGCCAGGGCCACTGGAAGGGGGCCATGTTCAGAGCAGATGTTCCTGCGTGACTGCTGCTCTCTCTGTGGGTGAATGTGGGGCTGGGCTGAAAAGGAGGTGGGGACAGTGGGAAGCCAGAGCTGGTTCCCCTCTCCCAGTGGAAAGGAGAAGCGTGCTGCTTGTTGTAAAAAGAAAACATTATAAAGTGCCTGTTTATGTGCTGAAGTAATTTCTAATTACTGGAGGCAGGGAACGTGGTCTGGTGTGGTTAAAGGAGGGAACTCAGCACCAGGACAGTGGCCATTCTGTTCTTTCTACCCTTAGCCTCCTAGTGTGACTGGCTGCCAATCACCTCACCTCCTCCCTCCTCAGAACTCCCAGCTACGCATTCATTCATTCATTCAGTACTCAGCATCTGGCATTCTCAAGCTCTTTAAAAATTTAGACTAATTAATAATATCCCTTCGAGGCTGGAAATTATTATTGCGAAGATGGTGATGCTTTTCGTTGATGGTGATGGGATGCACACAGTGTTTAAATGATTTCCCTCCAGGGCTGGAATCCCTAAGTGTGGGTGAGAGCTAATCTTGGGCTATCACCACTCAACCCCACACCCTCCTAGACCACACCAGGGAACTCACAGGGTGCTTTGAGGATAAATGAGTATTTATTTAGCCTTTGAGACAACTCAGATTAGGTGTTAGAGAAATACAAAGCATTTCTAATACAGATGGGGAATTTATTTTCTCAAAACCACACAGTGTTCCTGAACCCGCAGTTCGCTGGATAGAGCTGCTTCCTGGTCATCTCTCCACAGAAGACTGTCGTAAGGACAGGCTGTTGGAACTAGGTTGAATTACAACCTCTCATTTTATTTAACTTTTCTCTGGAAAAAATAGCACCGTACTCCTGCAAAAAATAAAGTTGAATCAAAATTACATTCATTGAGTCCAGAGAGACAGAATAAAAAGAGAACAATCCTTTCATATTTAGCCCATTCCCGTCTTCAGCTGCCCTCAATCCAGTTTACCAGTGTCAAGTGTTCAGTCTTTTGTTTGTCATCCCAAGTTATTACAAGATTAATAATTAATATCTGGGAGAAAAGAAAGCATAACCTGACCTCCCACTCCATATTTCCTTTCTATGTAATATGGCCAAGTTCTGTAAACCATCCAAGCTTTAGTTTTCTCATCTGTAAAATGGAAATAATTAAAATGCCTACCTCACAGGGATACTTTAAAGAATAAATAAGATATTCATTTTTTACAGTTAAATAAATGTTAACCATTATTTTGGATTATTATTTTTGTATATTAAATATATATACTCTTTTATTTGACAAAATAGGATAACTCCAAGCATGAGTTTTACAACATGGCTATTTTCATTCAACCTTCTGTCATAGTCGAAAGGCTTTAATCCATGTTAATTTGTAAAGATGGTTTCTATCCTTTCAAGCTGATTAAGAATTATTCTTGGCCCAGTACATGGTTGAATTTTTAAAAAATGTCCCATGCATTCTTTGAAAAGATGCATATCCTGCAGTTGCTGGGTACACAAAATCAATTTTTTTGACACTCTGTTGTTCACAGTGTAAAAATTTCTCTGATGTAATTGAGTTGTGTTGCTCATTTAATCAATTGGAAAGCAGCATATTAAAAATTTCCTGTTACAGTTGTTGAGTCTTCCATTTCTTAATGTTTGTTTTGTCCATTGTGGTGAAGGCTGGCCTAAATTATTTCTAATTATCCTTACAGTTCTAATCCAGTCTAAGTTCACTACTACCTCCTTCTATGTTAAGTGATTCAATTTTTCTACCTCATGGTATAAACTAATAGCAGTACCAAAGGTGTGTGTGTGTGTGAGGTTTTTGCCTTTGGGCCTGTGTGCCAGAGGGGTAGAGAGATGGTAAGAGAGATGGTGATAGTAAGAGGGAAAGTGAGAACTCACCCCCTAAGGGAAAAGCCACCCCACAATCCTTTCTCCTCCATTCTCCTGGGATCTTGGGGGGCATGCACTCACACGTGCCTGGCTTGAGTTTTAAGCCACCAGATCTAGGATTCAAACTGCAGTCAATCATGTGGGAGTCTAGCAATAAAACCGCTATGCCATCTGCTGGCCCCACAATGTTTTCCTTTTTTTTTTAAGATGTCACATGATTAAACTTAAAAAACTTTTTTTGATGAACTATTCACTCATTTAAAGTGTACTTTATAGTATTTTTAAAATCTATTTTAATTGCCAGAGAGTGTGTGCACTCACCACAGAGAGATAGAGAGACAAAGGAAGAGAAAGAAAGCATCCCCCAATAAGGCATAATCACACCGTAATCCCTTCTCCTCCATTTCTCCACCCTATCAGGATTTGGGGTGTATATGCACACATACCCGGCATGTTTTTCAGACCACTAGCACCAGGATGCAGACTGCGTTCTGCCATGTGGTATCTGGCTCCCTTAACCACTGGCTATATGCCTTGCCACTTTAATTGTATTTTTTAAAGAATAAAAAAACAGTACATCACACTCAAATTTTCATTTATTACTTGAGACAAAACTAAAATTAACTATTTCAGTTCTTAAAAGAGTCAAATTAAAGAGAAAATATTTAGTAAAAAGGTTACAGTTTACACCAGAATATGGCAAATATCTTAAAAACAGCTCACAAGAGACTGAGGTTTATGAGACCTTGAATTAGACAATAAATTAAATAAACACCAGTTAGACAACAAGAAGCATGTCTGAGATTGCTCAACACTCAGGGACCAGCAGGTGGCATGGTGGTTAAGGTGTTGGACACTCCCACATGGCTGACCACGGTTCTAGTCCCAGACCTGGTGGCTTGCCTTCTCACTTTCCCTTTCTCTCTCTGTTTCTGTCTCTCTTTGGTCAAATTAAAAAAAAAAAAAAAAAAAAAAGAAAGAAAAAAATGGATGAAAAAATAAATAATTATTTTTTAAAAAGAGACCATGTTCCTCTTCAGTATTAAAAAAAAAAAAAGAATTGCTCAACACTAATATGCACCCTGTGGGTAGACAGTAAATATACTTATTCCTCTATATAATGCTATAGTAAAACTTGGAATGATAATGGTTTTAAGGGTTTTGAGTTATTTATAACTAATTTTTTTGCAAAAATTATTTCAATTATTATTTAGCCATACTTCATTGTGCTTTTTCGGGAGATAATATTTACCTGTATATATTTATATGTTTTCAAAAGTCTCTCCTTATGTATTTAATATATTGTTCTTCTGAAACAACTGTTTATAGACTGGATTTCAGGTTAAGCCTGCACCCTTTACTTCTGGCTTTTTGACTATTTCACCAGTTTTATGTGGATAAAATAAGTTACGGTTTTGGTTTGGGGTTACTTGTGGTTGTTAATTCACCCTTCTCAATACCACTAACACAAATACTATAACAGAAAATTTCCAATAAATTATTTTTTGAGAATTTTTTCTATAGGGCATATGCACTCACCAGAGAGAGACAGAGAGAGACAGAAGGCAAGAAATCACCTCTCGGAGGGATGACCACACAGTAATCCCTTCTCTTCCATTCTCTTCCCTGGATTTTGGGCACATGCACACATACACGCACACACACACACACACACACACACACACACGTACCCTGTGTGAGTTTCAAGCCACCAGATCCAGGACTCAAACCACAGTCAACCACGTGGGAGTCTAACACCTTAACCACTATGCCACCTGCTGGCCTTCCAAGAAGTCATTTTAATTGCAACTGCTGGAGCTACAATTGACAACAGTAACATGGTTTCTATTTATATAGAATCCAGAGGTTGCAACCCACTTGCACAGTTTAAACTTCACACAACCTTGTGATAGTGTGGTTATATAACATGTAAGGTGCCCTCAGAAGATTTAGATTTTTTTGGAGTCATAGAATTATCTTTAAGAAACATTTTAAAGCAGTTAGCATATTTCAGGAGAAACTGAATTTTATCTTTAGGAAGGGCCTTTTTTTTTTTTTTTTTTTTGGAGAGGTTTTCGCTATAGGGTGCATGCGCTTGCCAGACAGACAGAAAGAGACAGAGAGACAGAAAGCGAGAAATCACCCCCCAGGGGGGATGGCCATGCTGCAATCCCTTCTCTTCTATTCTCCTCTCGGGATCTTGGGCACGCGCACCCGGCGTGAGTTTTAAGCCACCGGGTCCAGGACGCGAACCGTGGTTGACTACGTGGGAGTCCAGTGACATAGCCATTACGCTAACTGCTGGTCCAGGAAGGGCCTCTTTTTGTTCTGAGAGAAATCTTAGTCAAGCAAATGACCAGTACCTTATGGATAGTTCTCTGGAAAGCCTGTTAGATTGAAATGTAAAGAATTTTCATAATGTAAAGTGAGTTTATTAGCCAGACTATAACTCCAAAGATGTAGACAATTTTTAAATTCTTTCTGTTGAAAATATTGTTTAATCATGGAAGAGTCTCTCTGTCCTTGCCTCAACACTGGCTCAGAGGAAAGATATGATTGACTAATGGTCAAGAACAAATAAGGGTGACCTTGTCTTTCACGTTACCCGAAACAGACTGTGAAATACAATAATCTTAGGTGTGGAATTCATTGGCTAAATTAGTAATTCTTCAAACATGGTGTCAGTAAATTCTTAATATCCAGGCATCAGGCTTTGGTACGTGTACTCTCACAATTATTGTGTCTATGACACGTGGACCAGGCTACATCTTGGTGAGGGGGGGCAGGGGAGGGGAGAATGGCATATCCTTGAAGGAAATGGATCTTCCTATCATGATTCATCCTGGGGGAAAAATAGAGCTTGTGATGATGTTCTTGGCTATGCCCATTGCTGGGGGCTGAGCTGGCTCTGCATCATGTGTAAGCTGATCAGGAACGATATAAGTAATCAGGGTGTTGGTCTGGAAACTTCTGGAAGTAGATATAAGCAAAAGCAGGTTCACTGTGAAGCTAATAAAGCTTAATTTCCTTGGTTCTTCACTTTACAGAACTCCTCCAGAGGTCTTAGGAAGAGGCTTAGCAATGCGTGTACGTGGTCATATGATTTACTCTCCAAAAGCAAGATTTTTTTTTTTTGCCTTCTTTTCTCACAGAGATCCCCAAAGTTATGTGAACATCATTTCTCTCAGAATATGGATCTGTCCTGATTTTACGATGATCTGTTTTGTACTTTTGTTGTCTCCAAGCTTTTAGTCAATATGGTTTTGTTAAACACTGCAGCCTTACCTTACTGAGTATATAGTTGAAATGAAATGGTTCAGGGCTATGGCAATATCTTGGAAAAGCTGCTTGTGAGGTGCAATGGCTGACCAGAGGAGAGTGGGGGGATGACTGTTAGGAGTCCAATAACTGTGGCTATGCAAGAGAAGGCCTGGGATGATGTGAACACGCCTCATTCTAAAACACACACCACTTCAACATATTGGAGAGGCCAAGGAGCCATGAAAGAAGAACCTTAACAACACCATTTGTGTGTGCAGGAGTTAATGGGGCTATACTCATTTTAGACATTAAAAGAATTAAAGAGAAAACTGGGAAGCCAGATGAAGCAAATTACTTGAGCAGGTTTATGAAGCCAATTAGCAGAATTCACAGGAATGGAACTGAAGTCCCCCTGATTTCATTTCCAATTTCTACCACCCTGAAAGTAGTACCTTAAGGCTCAGAAGTTCCCATCTAGGAAAACTGAGCAGAAGGGGAAAAACTTCAAGCTTGTGTTAGTTGCTGTTGTAGTGAAATACTGAACTATCGCACAAAGTGCTTGCTAACATCCCAGAATTCTTGTTTGAGCACCAAATTTCAGATTACACTTTGCAGCCAAGGTGTGGTTTGACTGTATCATTGTCTGATGCTCTGTGATACTGTCTCATTCTACTCCTAAGAAATCCAAAAGGGAACAAAACTAACCTGTGGTGAGAGAAATCAGAAAGTGATTGAGGAGGGAGGACAAGGGAATTGTTGGGATAAAGGGCACAAGAGACATGCCTTGTTTTTATTACAATCATCAGAGGTCATCATACTGAATACATAAGAACTGTGCATTTCAGTGTATATTAATATTAACTACACTGCGATAAAAAATAAAACAAGTAAGACTAGCCAAATACCCATGAAAATAGAATTTAGTTTAAACTCTGTTACCCTGCAGAGGCATGAGAGACTCTCAAGATTCAGGGAAGTAAGATTCTCTGTTCTTCCTGTTGCAAAGGAAAATTGTTCCCCCACTACTCTGTGTCACGTACTGTCTCCTTTTTATCTCTCACTGTGGCTGGAGAACAATGCAGACACAGTATTATTATCAGGCAAAACAATATTATTGCTTGAAGAACTGGCAAATGTGTTCAGCAAAATCCTTTCCCAATCCTAGGATCACATTTCCTTTCTCTCTGTCCCCAGCTATTCCATTCTGTCTGCTGTAGATTTAAAAAAATAAATAAATAAAAATAAACTCTTAGTATGATTCTATAATTCTTGATGCCATCTATTTCTGTTATTCAGTGTTCTAGTTCAGCAGGGTTAGTTCCAAGTCGTGTAAGTACAGACTTGATTTTTTTTAACTCTGTTTTTAAAAATGTTTACACTCCCTTACTGGTGTATTATTTTTTAAGTATATATTTTTTCTAATTTTAAAGTACACCTTGGTGAAAATAAATATTATCCCAGAAATAATCACTATTTACATTTAGGTGTACTTTTCTTTTGTCATGTACCATAGTTGAAATCATATTACATATTCAATTTTTATTCATAACATAAATTTTATAAGATAAATGATGGCATAAGAATTTCCTGATATTATTAGAACAACTTTCTAACATGGTTCAGCTTGCTAATTATTGTTTCTTTATCTTTGAATTACTTTTTTTTGCGGGGGGGGGGATATTTTTTGACATAGGGTGCATGTGCTCACCAGATAGAGACAGAGAAAGAGGGAAAGTAAGAAATCACCACCCACTGAGAGGAGAAGAGTGTAGGGAAGGGAATTAGGGAGAAAAAATAGAGAGGCAAGACATCTGTGGGACACAGAAATGGTTTATTACCTGTTGATGATAATGTGTATCTCAGCTGGACTGGTCTGAGGTATATTTCACATTGGGTAAATTCTCTTTACCAGCCAAATAATGTATAGCAATCAAATGTATAATGATAATAATAATAATATTTTTTTTAAATCACCACCTGCTGCACCAGGGTGGATGGCCATGCTGCAATCCCTTGTCCTCAGTTCTCCTTTTAAGATTTTGGGCATGCGAGCACACATACCTGGAGTGTTTTTCAAGCTGCCGGGTCCAGGACTTGAACCAGAGTTGGTCATGTAGGACTTTCAGTTGAAAATTACTTTCCTGTTGTATCTGTTAATAAATCAGTGTCTGTCAACAGTTTTTTTTTTCATGTTAATCAAATTATATAGCAGTTGTCCAATGTAATAGGCAGAATGTAAACAACTCGAGGGCAAGAATAATAACTACTCCTCCTTTGCATTCTTCACAGTGCCAGTACATGACTGGAATTAAATAAGTACTTAAACATTAAATAGATGAGTGAACAATGAATGACCAGATTGGATAATATTTATATTGGGTAATACTTCTCAGTATCAGAACCTGAGGGATAGTAGGATAGAGCTGACTATATATTACTTGCCTTTTGGAAGTAACATATAATAATATCCTGAAGACTCTCAAGCAACAGTAGAATAACATTTAGTTCTCTACTGCTCTGAAGCTACCTTTAAACATCAGCATGAACTGTACATTTACATTGCTTAGCAAATTCCATTTAGAACTTGTAGATGTTCTGGCCATAAATCTCCTAGTTTTTTTTTAAACTGGTTATCACCAAATTTAATTTGGAACTTAATGTGTTGCTGTCTCTTTTTATTATACTAGTTGATTATTAGTTGAATATCAGAAAGGTTTTATAGAATAGAAATTCAGAATTTTTTAAGGATTCTTTGTTCATAGAAGTAGTGAATCTTACAAAGTTTAGGGCAAGAGAAGGCCTACGTGACTATTTTTGTGAAAGGCTTTTTTTAAAAAAGGAGGTAGTCAATTGATTTACCAAGGTCATTAAGCTAGACCAGAGTGATGTAACAGTATTTTAGGGGCCAGCAGGTGGTGTGGTGGTTACTCTTACATGGCTTACCAAGGTTTGAGTCCTGGACCTGGTGTCTCACTTTCACACTTTCCATCTCTCTCTCGTCAAATAAAATAATAAGAAGAATAAATAAAACTAAATAAAATTTTTAAGAAACAGTATTTTAACTTTGTTTTATGTTTTTCATATGATGACACATTGCCTCCTGTGGAACTGTCTAAGGTTCACTAAGAGCAACTTTCTGAAAAATATTATTTATACTTTTTGACAAGATTACTAAGATTAGGGGAATGTGTTTAATCAAGACATTTGACAAGATATTTTCTATCTTTGTGTTTATACAGGAGTTTTGTAAGGTGGACACCAAGACAATTCTTATTATTATTACTATTATTTTGGTAATTTATTACATTTTTTGAGTTTGTGTGAAAAATAAGACAAGGATCAGCAGGTAGTATGGTGGTTAAGGCGCTGGATTCCCACATGGTCACCCACGGTTCAAGTTCAGATCTGGCAGCTTGAAAATCATGCCAGACACACATGCATGAATGCCCAAATTTCAGAGAGGAGAATAGAAGAGAAAGAACTGAAGCATGGCCACACCCCTGGAGGGTGATTTCTCACTTTTCCCTCCCTTAGTCTTTGTCTCTCTGTCTCTCTCCAGCAAGCACACACACCCTTTGGCAAATCCTAAGAAAAAAAAAGGAAGAAAGAAAACTAAGACAGATATATAAATATGTGTAAAACAGAAATGTATCACTTAATAGTTATTATAAGATTAGCATGCAAAAGAAAATTAGCATACATAACCACTACCCTGATCAGGAAATAAGATGTTTCCAGTGCTCTAGAAAACCAGCCCTTAAATATTTATCCCTAAACACACGTCTCATCCTTCCCTTTAAAGATAACCATTAACCCAACATATTTCTTGCTTTTCTTTTTACTACTAAGGATTTATCCCTAAACATTAGTTTTCCTTTGTCTATTTTCAAAATTGATTTAAACTGAATGACAAAGTATTTATGATTTTCTATCTGATATAGATATATATCTGGTATATCTATCTGATATATATTGTTCAACATGTATTCAAGATTTATTTAAAACCATGACAGTATCTATAGTTCATTTATTCATAATATTCCATGATTCAAGCATATCACAATAAACTTTTCTTTATTTCACATATTCATTGTACTACTGAGTGATGTTTTGATGGTTTCTAAGTTGGGCCTAGTATAAATAATGGGTGGGCTTTTTTATGCATCGTGGTGTACATATATACTCATTTCTGTTGGGTGTATACCTAGGAGCAGAACTGTTGGATCCTAACATGTACATCGTCAACTTTAGTAAATGAGTTTTAGAGTTTTTCAAAGTAGTTACACTAACTTACTTTCCCACCAGTTACACATGAGATTTCTTTATAATCCATGTCCTCACTAAACTGTGGTGCCATTGGGGTTCTGAATTTTTGCCAATCTGGCTTGTAGCTTTGATTTGCATCTTCCTGGTTATCGGGGAGTCTGAACACTTTCCATAGCTAGTAGCTACTTACTTTTCCTCCTGTGATATGCCTGTTTGAATCTTTTGTCTCTTTTCCAATCAGGTTTCCTAGAATTCTTTATCTATCCCAACGTGGTCTTTATTAATTATATATAATGAAAATCTTTTGTCACTCCTTTGTTTGCTTTTTCATGCCCTTACTAATGCTTTATATTTATTTATTTATTTATTATTTTTTCATTTGACCAGAGAGAAATAGAGAGAAAGCAAGTCGCCAGGTCCAGGACTTGAACTGAGGTTGGCCATGTGGGAATCCAGTGCCTATAACCACCACACCACCTGCTGGCCCCACTAATGCTTTTGATAAGCAAATTTTTTTTTACTTTTACTACAGTCTTAGTAGTATTTTTTTCCTATAGCTAGTACCTTTTCATTTTTTTTTTTAAATCTCTTTTTAATAAGATGCAATAAAATATTCTCTGGTATAAATTTCTCAAATCCTTCTGTTTCGCCTATCACAATTAGGTTTACAATTCACCTGAATTTTGTGGATAATATCATACAGGATCAAATTTCCTTTTTTTCCTAGATCAATGCTCATTTATCTCATTTTAAAAGATTGTGCTTTCCTCAATGCTCTGCAGTTCTTTGTCACAAACTCGCTATAGGTTTTTCTCTGTAGTGCACTCTCTCTGTTCAAATGATCTACTTATCTCTTCTGATAATACCACACACATGTATTAAAAGTTTTATAACATATCTTCATATACCATAGAACAAGTCAACCTTTTTCTTCTCTTAAGAGTTCATTGGTTTTCACACGACAATGATATAACAGAGACTAGTTTTACTTGTTTACTGACAAGGAAATTAAAAGAAATTTAAAAAGTACTCTATCCAAAGGAAGATAGGAAAAGGACAAATGAATAACAAGTAACAAATGGAGCAAAGAGAAACAAAGAACAAAATTGTATTAATGCAAATTTTATAGCTAACACTATACATAATGGTAAAAATTAAATGCTTTCCCTCTTCATATCAAGAACAAGGCAAGAATGTCCACTCTCATCACTTTTCATTAACATTGAACAAGACTAAATAGCCAATGCAATAAGAAAAGAAAAAGAGGGACCAGCAGTTAGCGTGACGGCTATGTCGCTGAACTCCTATGTAGTTGACCGCTGTTCGAGTGCCGAACCCGGTGGCTTAAACTCATGCCGAGCATGTGTGCGTGCGTGCCCAAGATCCCAAGAGGAGAATGGAGGAGAAGGGATTGCAGCATGGCCATCCCCCCTGGGGGTGATTTCTTGCTTTCTGTCTCTCTATCTCTCTCTGCCTTTATGGCCAGTGCATGCACCCTATAGAAAAAAAAAAAAAAAAAAAAAAAAAAAAAAAAAAAACTCTCCAAGAAAAGAAAGAAAGAAGGAAAGAATTAGAAAATAAACATTTTTTAACTATTTATAAAAGTACAAGTATGAGAAAAAAAAAAAAAAAGTACAAGTATGAGGACCAGCAGGTGGCATAATGGTTACATTGCTGGACTCCCACATAGTCCACCGTGGTTAGAGTCTCAGACCTGTTGGCTTAAAATTCATGGCAGGCATGTGTGCATGCATGCCCGAGATTCTAAGAGGAGAATGGAGGAGAAGGGATTGCAGAGTGGCCAACCCGCCATGAGGTGATTTCTCACTTTCTGTCTTTCTGTCTCTCTTCTGTTTGTTCAGCCAGTGCACATGCTTTATAGCAAAATATCTCTTTCTAAAAAAAAAAAAAAAAAAAAAAAAAAAAAAAAAAGGACAAGTATGTAGGCAACTGGCAGATGGTACAATAGTTATGTCACTATGTTGCTGGACTCCCACGTAGTCAACCACAGTTCAAGTCCTGCACCCAGCAGCTTCAAACTCACACTGGGCATGTGTGTGTACATGCCCAAAATCCTGAGAAGAAAATGAAGGAGAAGCAATTGCAGCATGGCCATCCTTCAAGGGCAAAATAGCCCTGAATAATCCATACTTTAATGATTTGGACAATCAAATTAAGAAGATATAGCTTTCGGGCAAGAAGTTTCCACATGTTGTATCAGGGACAAAGAGCTATCTTTTTACTGTTAACTCTATTTCTATCATGTATATTTTTGCTTTTCTTTGTTGTAAAGCATAATCTGTACTTCATCTTCTTAACTTCAAAAGTATAACTTAAAATGGTAAATAGTGTCCTATATGAATTTAAATATAATTCTGTATATGTTTGTAGACCTCATTGTAACGTGTTTGTTACTATCATAAAACTATAAATCTAGGGGAAAAAAGAATTTTAAAAAAAAAAGCTGCCTAATTATACCACCTAATTTCAAGAATTTTTTTTTTATATAAAGCTACAATGATTAAGAAAATGTGGTACTGGCATCAGGACAAACAGACTAGAGAAATGGAATGGAAGGCCTAGATTTAGACTCATACAGGTTTGGTCAGTTAATTTTTGAAAAAGGTGCAAAGGCAATTCAAAGTCAAAATGATCTTTAAATAGTGATAGAGCAGATGATATCAACATGAAAAAAAAAATTTGACTTTCACTACATACAAAAATTAACTCAAAATGAAACATAAATAAAATGTATAACTTAAAGCTATAAAACTTCCAGAAGAAAATATTTGATTAGGCAAAGATTTCTTAAAACATTTAAGCATGATTCCAGCGTGATACCTAAAACATCTATGATACATGATACATAAAATTTTCAAATTATAAAATGTACTTCATCCAAATTAAAAACTGTTGCTCCTTAAAATAATTAAGGAAGTAAAAAGGCAAACCAAAAACTTGACACAAATATTTGTAGGGTTTGGTAGAATTCTATAAAGAATTCCTGACTCAATAATATGTCAAGTCAATTTTAAAATGTGGAAAAGATTTGAATAGACACATTGATAGAGGCTATACAAGTGGCTAATAATACACAATTAAAGGTGCTTACAATCATTGGTCACTAGACAGGTGCAAATTAAAACCACAATGAAATACCACAGAAACCCACTAGAATGGCTAAAACAAGAAATACTGACAATAGCAAGTATTAACAAGAATGTAGAGCAACTCCACAACTCATTCATTTCTGGTAGGAATGCAAAATAGTGCATCTACTTTGGAAATTAGTTTAGAAACCCCACATTAAAAGATTTTGCGGAAAGAGATACACATGTTTCCCAAAAAAGGAACTTTCTTCATAATAACCAAAAACTGAAAAATACCCAAATGTTCATCAATCAGTGATTGGATAAACAAATATTTGTACATTCATCTACTACTTACCAAGAAAAATAAATTAGCTATTGGTACCTGCAACAATGTAGATGAATATCAAAAAAATGATCTGTGTGAAAGAAGACAAACATAAAAGCCTTGCTTGTATAATTCCATTTATATGAAATTCTAGACTAGACAACAAACCATTGATTACCTAGGGGTGGATATAGAGGAGATGGATTGCAAGGGTCAGAAAGAACCTCTTAGAAAAACAGAGAGGCAAATCATTAATGGGACAAAGGAATGTGGTATTATCTGCTGAAGATAATTTTATAGTTTTATCAACCGGACTAGGGAGAAATGTTCACATGTTGGAATATTCACTTTGTAAGCTAAATAACATGATCGAATGTATAAAAAAATGAAATTTAAAAAAGAACCTCTCGTAGTGATGGAAATATTCTATCTTTATTATACTCATGGTTTACATCATTGTATGAATTGTCAACACTCATATTATATACTTAAAATGGCTGAATTCTATTATTTGTAAATTATACCTAAAGTGTAATTTCTATGGGAGTAAGTAACAAAACTCACTTCCCCAAGTATTGCTAGTGGTTGCATATTCAGCATGGGAGTAAAAATAATAAAGAGTAGCTTGTATTTTTTACCTTATATACTTCAAAATTATTTGAAATTTATTTTAGCAAACATTTTTCTTGCTATTTTTATAAAAACAAATACAATGATTAAACAAAAAATAAAATTTCACATTTCAGCCCCAAGCAAAAATGTTATAAAAGATCTTATCAGGTCTTCATTGATGAAATATAGAAAGATAGAAATAGAGAGGGAAAGAGATAGAAAGAAGAACAGGCAAGAGAAGGCAAGAAGGAAGAAGAGGAAGAAGGGAAGAAGGAGAATAGGACCCCCAGAACTCTGCCATGCCCTTCTCATAATCAAGAATTCTCTAAACAGGTGTACAAAGGTGATATTGTTGGCTTATGTGATATTTATGTTTCCTGAAATCTTCAATTTAGCACTCTTCAATTCTATAATCTCAAAAATTCAACTCAGCCTAATAGTATTTACTGAACATCTACAATGTACCCAACTTTTCAGTAGATGTTAGGAAGGATTCAGAAGAGGAAGTCTAACTCCAAATGAAAATAATTAGAACTCAATTCTTCAATTTTTATATTTGGATCTTTGAAACAGGAATATTAAAGAGAGCAATAAATTTCAGATTTTATTATAATTCTTCCAGAAAAGAGACAACTGAATTTCCTACAGAAACTTCCAGCCTAAGAGAAGTTAACTCTTAATCCAATGTGGAATTTAAAAAAAAAAAAAAAAAAAAAAAAAAAAAAAAAAAGAATGAAAACATGCCTAATAAACCACTGAAAATATTTAGGGAGTACAGGACTCATGTTCACTGGCTGATGCTAAATGAATCACTGCTATTTGTAAAAGGCTGAGTCATTGACTTTGTTGGGCATCTCAGTCATTCTTTGGATTGACTCTACCAGACATAATTGTTTATACAATTATGTTATATATAATTGTTTACACAATTATACAATTGCTCATCTTATACAATCTTCAGGAAAATTTTTAAAATAAATATATCTCAGAATATTAATGTGGAAAGAAGGTAGAAATAAAACTCCTCTACTTGATCAGTAGGACCCCCACGCCCTCCTAAACTGCTTCACCATCACAACCCACAGCCCTTGAATTATCTCCAGGGCACCCTTGGAAGTCATGGAAGCGTGAAATGGATTAATCAAAATGAATATTCTTCATGAGCAATCATTTTCTAAACTGCTAAAATAAAACTAAACTTAATTCAGAAAACCAAATTGGTTTCTTCTCTCTCTTTTCATTTTTTTTTCTATACTGGTCTCAAGAAGAGTGCCTGACTCTTGATCTATTATTATGTGGAGAACTATCTGTAGACCTAGAAATCTTTGGAACTAAGCATCTAGAGGAAAGGAAATATAGAAGGTTTCTAAGAAAATATAGAAGGTTCCCTTGGAAAAGTGTTTTGTCTTTCTGCCTTTTTCTTACTATAAGGAACATTTGTAGTCAATGACTCTAAAGCCCTAGTTAGAAAAAGAATCGTATTGCATATAATAAAACCTTGTATCACAAAGTATTACATGGTTCACCACCCACATGGCAGATAAGGACTATGTCATTTTTGTCCTTTTTTCATAGAACAAGGAAATTGCTGTCTCTGTTCCCTGTTAGGGCCAATGATAGGGCTTAATGGAACCTCAGCATGAAGAACTTCACCAGGAGGCTTTTCCTGTATACTCAAGAGAACATATAAACCTGCAGCTAGGTAAGGCCTGTTGGACAAGTTCTACAAAATGGTAACCCATTTTTGGCCTTCCTCATCTCCCAGCTCCAGATGGGCCCCTCACCATTCCCTGGACCACTTCTTAAATAGGGAGACGACAGGTGAAACTGAGGAAGTATTTGCACATATTTGTAGGAAAGGTGAAAATAAGTGAAGAAAAATAGACAAAGAAATGAGGACATAAAAAGAGAAGGGCAAAGCATCTAGCAGGACAGCATACTCACCTTTGGACTTGCAGGGACACTTCTTTGTATGTGGTGCCTCATTCTCCCTGCCTCCAGGTGGTGGCACTGGTGCTCTTTCTGCCTTACTTTGTGGGCAGCATTCAGTTTGTATCCCTAAAGTAGGAGGAACTCTAGGAGTAAAGGAAGAGTTGAGGGACATTTGGCTACCCAGTGTTGGGTCAGTTGAAACAAAGCTACCTCAAAGACCATTCCTTGGCAATGCATCACCTAAATAAAAATGTAGCAATCTGTAAGTAGGGGAAGTAAAAAGAGAAAGTAATTAGGACCATAATGGAACATATGCTATGGATGGAACTTTCCAGATTGAGCAGGGAGGGAGCCATTCCTGGTTTGTAAGGCAGTCTTTAAAGACGGTTGGATTATATGCTCTTATACACTAAACTTTTCAGATTGTTGCCACAAACACATTGGTCTGCTTCTCTCATTGTCAACAACTTGTACAGCCTCAAAGTCTTTATACACTTACCCATTCTTTTGCTCTATATGGTGTCTGATTTTATAGATAGAAAATTAAAAAGCAGAGAGAGGTCTATTGATTTAGACAAGGTCACTTAGCAAGTTAGTGATCAAGTGTCTGTCCTCAACTTTGGTGAGAAAAGACACCAGATGATAAAGACATAGCTGCATAGTCTAGCTGTGATAGACTCTTGCTTGGAAGTTTTGCTGGGTAAGCTAAAGAATTCTCTACTTAGAGCATAAGTGCTTTTTTTTTTTTTTTAGAGAGAGATTTTTGCTATATGGTATGTGCACTGCTGGAGAGACAGAAAGGGAGAAGAGAACATAAGTGCTTTTGGACACATTTTTGTAAATAAGCATTTTTCTATGTGTTTATAAAATTCAAGACTCAAACATAGAAATAGACCTAAGCTGCAGAGACCATCTCAAGCTTTCCAAAGGCCCTGGAAGAATGAACTCTAGTCTTATACATCAAGCAAATCTGCATCATAAGTTATTAATAAGAAAAATAGCATTTTAATCCTTCTGGTTTTAAAAACAGTGAAAATAAAGCTACAGAGAAAGGTACTCTGTGGTGAAATATATAAAAACATTGCTGTTGGAAACCCACTGTTTTCTAGTTCTTCCCTAATCTCTATCAGACCATATGACCTAGAGTAAGCCACTTTATCTCCCTGCACCCCCAGTTTCCTCCTCTGGAAGACAAATGAATTCAACTGGATTACCCTTTCAGTCCCACACATCTCCAGTCAGCCAAGGATTCCGGTGAAACCGCTTAGTGAGCAAACTTTTCTCCACTCAGAATTGCTCTGGCTATTGTATGGCTTCCTCAAGATAACTTATCCTAAAACTAAAGTATAGTTTAAAAATAAATAAATAAATACCCACCGAGGAGGTCAGAAATGCCTGCAAACTTTGGGCTAAATCGAGACGGTTTATGCGTGAATTGCTGTGAGCTGGGTATTTGCTTTTCAACAGTTTGAGTAATTGGCATGTAAATATTTTCTCAAAACTGTTTAAAGCCATACTGTCTCTGTTGTTACAGAGTCACAAACAAAATTATAACAAATATTTCGAACATTATCTTTAAAATTAAGTTTTCTGAAATTTTGAAAGTTGTTTATCAATTGTCAAGAACTATGGCATATGAGCAAAAATGTTTTGGTATATAAAGTAAAGGTGGGAAGATGTAAAACTAAATAAATGATTTTTAAAAGCTAGAAAAAGTAAAAAAGAAGAAAGAAATGCCTACAACCTTTGACTTTCTCTGTGGCTTCTTTCATGGTATTTCAAGGTCACTGTAACACACTGCTGCAGTACATAAACCTAAACTTTGACCAGCAGAGTCCATGGGGTTGATCGATTTTACAATATTTCTTATTTAGATACCAGCCATTTCCATGGTTACCTAAAACCTAATCTTCAACTCAAAGGTTTTACAAAAAAGAAAAAGGACTAAAATAGTCTAGAAATGAATATCAGCTCCAGAAACAAATGTCTTATGGAGTTCCACCACCCCACTGAGGCAAGTATGAGCAGAACTCACAGAGAAAGTGAAAGTACATTTATTGTTAGCAAAAGTGACTACTTTTTTTGGCCAGATATTTACTGGTCCTAGGCAACATCACAGTAGGTTAATACCAGCTGTACCATGTAAGTGTGGTCTCTTTGTAGAAAATAAAGTTTGTGTGTGTAAAGCGTTTGAGTTGATCACTAAACAGTGTGCATTCTGACTATGGGAGCATGGATGCTTCAGAGTTCAAAGAGCAGGTCTGTCCTTGGCAATGGAATATCATCTTGTTCATACCGACACACAGATCTTCCTGTTGCATGGCTTCGTGATCTCTGGAACCAAGACGACATGCATTGGTGTTGGTGTTCATCCTGCCTAATTCTTCTGATTTAATATAAAATCAGGCAGGTGAAAGGTATGGCTCTGTTCTGATTTTTAGAAGTCCACATTTAGTCAAAAGTTCTGAACCAAATACGACTGTATTTTTATCTGAAAACCAGACCACTCACATGAGCATCAGTGACTTAAGATGCATTGATGGCTATTTGTTAAGAATTCTGTTATAAATCCCTCCTACAGACATTGTAGTAAAAAAAAAAAAAAAAATTGGACATATCCTGAAAAAATGCACTGATGAAGCTGAAGGGATATGTAAGGCTGATAGCACTTGGATAATGAGTTCATTCCAAGGTTCTCGGAATGCATGCGCTAACATTGTTCACACTTGACTTCCCTTTTGGCCCCTTTTCTCTACTTTACAAAACAAACCATTTTCCTCTAAGATAAAAAGTTGTGGAAGAAATGTTTACAGATCGTTGATCATTTTCATTCTCTGTACTCCTAATAGAAATGTTAATGGCTACAGTAGAGAAGCAAGGTAACTGCCCTAAGCTCATGTAGTCTGTTCTGACCCAGAACAGGAATTGCTCATTTTATGAGGTTTTAGACAAACATGCAAACTGCATTTAACCCTTTTTTGCCATCACCCTTCCTGAAACCTTGTTCTTTTCAGATTCGGCTTTGGTTAGGCCAACAGGTGATGTGGTAGTTAGGGTGCTGGATTCCCACAAGGGTAACCACAGTTCACGTCTTAGACCTAGTGGCTTGTTTTCTTCACTTTCCCTCTCTCTGTCTCTCTCTCATTCTCCCTTTCTCGTGAGTACACATTCCCTTGAGTGAATTAAAAATAATAATAAATAAAATAATTCTTTCAAAAACAAACAAAAAAAAATCACAAAATAAGTGATGTGGACGGTCCTTGCTTTGTATTGCAACACCAGAGCGCTGTTCTCTCCCCCAGCATCCAGTTCCTCATTCAAATTCTATCTGCCTTCAACGCTCTAAAGGAAAATTTCTGACTCCTCAGCACGATGCTTTGCAAATGTTTGCTATTCCCTTTACTAACACAGGCAGCCAGTTAAATGTCTTGAAATGTAAGCAGAGGGCTCATAGCTCCACTGGAGTTGTCCTCTCCACTCCTCCCCATCACCCCACAGCTACCCATGAAGGGGCTACATGGAACCCCTAGGCGGACAGAGCTCAGTTTGAAAACTATCCAACTCACCAGTACTTTCTTCCTTCCTCTGGACTCCTGTTTTATTCACTGTTCCTAATATTCTTTCTTTCATTCACTTTTTAGCAAATTATTTACTGAGTATAGGCTTTGATGACCTGGCAATTATGTGAGTCCTGGTTATAACATTTGAATTCTCAGTTTAAATGTCTACCTCCCTATAGAGTTGAGTTCTTTCACGAATCTCCTAATCCTACACAGAACTTAAAATGTAACGAGTGTCTGATTTTTCTATATATCCACTTGTCTCTGCTGAAATGCCAGTTTATCAAAGGCCCTCACTGATCATCCTACCTAAAATCATACCTCCTTTACCCTGTCTCTTCCTGTACCCTAATGTCCTCTGTATTTTTCTCAAAACCCTTATCACCCGTGGATATGTTATATACATATATATATATATATATATATATATACACACACACACACACACACACATATATGTGTGTGTGTGTATGTATGTGTGTATATACACATGTGTGTTTGTATCTGCCCTCATAATCCCTTGTTTACTCACAACCATTTTCTCAGCATCTAGAACAGTGATAGACACTGAATCTAGTATTTCACATTGTTGAATGAGAATTTGAAAACATGAAGGAGCATACGTGGCTATGTATTGTCAGCTATTAAAATATATATTCTTAGGGCCAGCAGATGGTGTAGACATTAAGGGGACTGGATCCCACACGGTGAACTATGCTTGAAAAATATGCCAGGCTTGTGTGCACATGTGCCCAGAGTCCCAGGAGGAGATTCGAGAAGAAGGGACTGTGGCATGGCCACCCCACTTGTGGTGTGCTTTCTCACTTTCCCTCATTCTCTCTCTGTTTTCAGCAAGAGTACACACCCTATAGCAAATTTAAAAGGTATATATATTTGGGACCAGCAAATGGCATAGTGGTTATATCACTGGATTCCCACATGGTTGACCGTGGTTGGAGTCTAGGACTCAGTGGCTTGAAACTCTTGCTAGGGGCATGCCCCAAATCCCAGAGGAAAATGGAGGAGAAGAGATTGTGGTGTGCAGTGTGGGGCGTGGGCTTTGGGCTGTGGGGTGATTTCTTGCTTTTTATCTCTCTCACCAGCAAGCATGCATGCCCTATAGCAAAAATCTCTCTAAACAAATAAATAAATAAAAGAGATATATATTCATATTAAATTGTATGTGTGGCTTATGTCCTTCACTACAATAGCACATTCTTAAAAGCAAATTTAAGTTTTAGGCTTTCCTTTATCCTATACTTCTAATGCCCTCTGTGCCCAGCTCAGTATCATGTTCACGGCCAATGTCCCATATATTTATTTAATTGACTGATTAAGAGAAAGAATAAGGACAAGTCATCTTGTCCTTCCTTCAGGATTGACATAGAAAAGTACCATGAACTGCATAAACAACAGAAATTTATTTTCTTTCAGTTCTAGAGGCTAGAAGTGCAAGGTTGAGGTGTCAACAGGGTTAGTTTCTTCTGAGACCTCTTCCCTTATAAAGGGCCTTGTGTCTTCATCTGGTCTTCCCTCCAAGGTTGTGTTCAAGCTTCTTTTTGAGGACAAAAGACTCATTTTAACTTAATTACATCTTTAAAGGCCCTATCTCTATATGATCCTGGGGTATGAAGAGTTAGAATTTCAATATATGAATTTTTAGGGGACACATTTCAACCTATAACAGATATTTTTTTTCCATTAGAGATACCTAAAAGGACCCTGCAACCGACCTTTATGACACATGGAGAGGCATAGGGAGATAACTGGGAAAATTGAAAAACACATAAAATATTATCAAGGTAAATGTCCATTTTTACAGGTCTAAGGAGTTAGTATTGCTATGTGTTTACTTAGGTAAAAGGCTCAGCTTCCAACAGCAGTTATAAAAAACTATGCAAACACTTTACAAATTGTTTATGTTATATTCCCATTTATACACCTAAGTGACAGGCTTTATCATTTTTGAATAAACAACCATAGCTCTGCATTACTAATTCCAATGAAGCCTACAGTTATGAAGGATTCTGGATCTTTATTTTTCCATCCCAGCCTAGAGATACTCAGTTTCTGATTTGAGTACAATTACACACAACCAAATGTTAATCCCTTCTCTAATTTATCTTGAGCATAATGAATTTCAACCTTGCTGCCAATAATTAGCTATCTGGAAGAACCTGAGGGGGAAAAAAATGGAACCAGATACTATTTAGGAGAAAATTTCCTTTAATGACTCCTCTGTAACTTATGGTGTTTTTCAGACTTTCCACCCATAGAAAAGACATTGTAATGATGGTGTTATGTAACTGTTATGGCACAGTTATGCACGCTTTTACATTCAGCGAGAATCATAACACTGTAAAATACACCTCATAACATTCCATTCTGAATGCTTTGACAATGTGAGTTCATTCTGAGTGTATGAAATTTGTTGTGTCATACCTGCTGTAACTGAGCCGAATGAACTGATACCCTTGTCCAGACACTTTCGTCACGTCTTCCTCTTCTCTAACACCTTCTCTGTCTTTCTATTACTTAGAATATAAGGCCCATGCTCTTTAGCCCAGTATTTCAAGCCTCTTTCTCTTGGATCACACTACAGCTTTGATCCAGCAGCCTCATGCTAAGCACTCTGCCAGCAGGTTAAACTCATGGTGATCCCTGGGCTTTGTTCAATCAATCCCTATATCTCCAGTGTCTTTTTCCTTACTCACCTAAACTCTGCTCACTCGCCTTCCATGGCCTGACTAGGCTCTTCCTCTTCCTTGAAGCTTTCGTGGCAACAGAGAGCCTTCCCTCCTCTAAGGCCTGGTTACCCCTTACTACTCAGTGTAGTCCATGGGCCAGCAGCATCAGCATCACCTGGGAGGCAACAAGAAATGCAGGATCTCAGGCCTGCCTCAGACAACCAATGGAAGCTTATAACTAATCTTTGGCAAAATCACGTGATACACTAATAATTTTAAATGAGGAAGAGAACATTATCCAAAACATCTGTAACATCTAGAATACAAGCAAAAATTCCTAGGCAGATAAAGAAGCCAGAAATCCCATTTGGTGTATGAAATGTATACTTTATTAAAGTTTATTCTAAATGAGAAAAAAAAAAAGCATAGAGAAAGACACAAACTATCTTCCTCTGGGAAAGGGGGGACTATATATGTATATTTTATATAAACAGATGGATTATAGCTGATATCTCAACTAAAACAATGGAAACCAAGAGACAATAGAATAATATTTTAAGTTTTGTCCTCTAGGTCAAAGGTCAACAAACCTTTTCAGTGAAGGGCCAAATAGTCAACAATTTAGGCTTTGTAGGTCATACAGTCTCTGCCACAACTATTTGACTCTGCCATTATTGCCTGAAAGCTGTCATGTAAAATATATAAATTAATGACATGGTTATATTCTAATAAAACTTTATTTACAAAAACAGCTGGACAACCACCTTTGCCAGAGGCCATAGTTTGCTGATCTCTCCTCTTAGCAAAGTCTAAGTCACATTTCAAAAGACTCCTCCCAAGTTCCTGGCAGGCTCAAGTGCTAGTTTCCTACAATGATTTTTAAATCAGTAATGCATCCTTGTATTGGTTTTTCTTTTTTAATCTGTTTAACTCCTCCTGTTTTACCTGCAAAATCACTTCTCAAATAGACCATTTGCATACAAGGCATCATCTCTGGCTCTGCTTTCAAAGAAACCCAGTCTACTACCATCCTCCAAAACATGGCTGCATTCTCATCATAGTTCATATATTATTTGATTCCTGGTAGCAAGTACAAACAGTCCTTGATCTTATGGTAGGTTATTTTACTGGAAAATATACCGTAAGTACAAATTAAGTGCATAAAACCTGGTTTTTCTAAGAAATGATGCAATGCTAGCTCTTCTGATTTCAAGAGCCAGGTATTCATTTTTCCATAGAAATGCAGCTAAGGGGTTGAAAAACATTATCTAGATGTTCGTAAGCAAACCTCATGGAAAGGAAAAACAAGGAATCAGATGGTCTAGAGAAGGTGAAGTAAATGATCTGTTGAAAAAACTGATGATGATGATGATGATCACAATGATGGCAGAAATTTTTGCTTGTATGCTATTTTAAGTAAACATTAAAAAACTGGCCAAAACAGTGAACAAACCATAAAATGTTATTTAATATAATAAGTTAAATTATACTAAGTTTAATTATATTAAATTATATAATAATATAATAAGTCAAACTATACAAAATTCTTGTTTTTATGACTCCTCTTTAATTCTCCTTAATGCATTAAAAAAAAGAATATCTTATGTAAAGAAATTCGGACAGAAATACATAAGGAAATGCCAAGCCATTTTAATGGCAGTCAAAAACCTGATCCAGAAGTATTAGGTTTATTGCTCTTGGGCTTTTCTTCTCTTCCTTTTTCTTTTTCTTTTCAAGTTTTCATGTGACAGCTTAGGCTTAGGCATTAGTTTGTTAGATTTTCTGCTATATTTACTGTTGTCAAAGATTTCTTCAAAATTTCCTGTGTTTGGGAACCAGCAGTTAGCGTAATGGCTGTGTCGCTGGACTCCCAAGTAGTCGACCGTGGTTCGCGTCCCGGACCCGGTGGCTTAGAACTCACGCCGGGTGCGTGTGCATGCGTGCCCAAGATCCCGAGAAGAGAATAGAGGAGAAAGGATTGCGGCGTGGCCATCCCCCCTGGGGGGTGATTTCTCGCTTTCTGTCTCTCTGTCTCTCTCTGTCTGTCTGGCGAGTGCACACGCCCTATAGCGAAAACCTCTCAAAAAGAAAAAAAGAAAAAAGAAAATAAAAAAGAAAATTTCCTGTGTTTGCCTGCTATAACTCTAATAAGTGGTAACATGATTATATCTGACAAAGCGAATAAATATGAAATTCACCAGCTTGGATCACTGTAGTAAGTGACATGAAGTCCAATGTGGTAACACGCTACTTTAAGCCAAAATTAAGAACATTCATAGTTGCAACCTGCATATTTTTAACCATACGCAGCCATTTCAAAGGCATGATAAAGGGAAGTGTTAATGGTGCAACTGTTAAGAGCTGCAACTAGAAAAAACAAGTTCTAGGGATGGCCTCATAGCCTCGTGGTTGAAGAAGCTATATCCCACATCGCTGACTGTGACTTGAAAAAACATGCCAGGCACATGTGCATACCCAAAATCCCAACAAGGTGGACAAATGAAGGAGAAGGAATTGTGATATGACCACACCCCACTGGGGGTGATTTCTCTCTCTTTCTCTCCCTCTCTCTCTCTCCTTTCTTTCTCTCTCTCTTTCTGGCAAGAATATACACCCTCTGGCAATTTTTTTTTTAAGTTCTAACAGTGAGTTTTCTACTTTAAATATAGGAATTAAGTCCCTTCTCAAGTTCAGACAGCATATCTATTCCTGCCTATTCCATCTCTAACTCTGTCACCTTGTTCAATTTACTTCTTCTAGAAGCCTCAGGAGTTTCTTATTTGAAAGGTGGAAATGATAATGATAGTACCAATCATACAGGGTTGTTGTGAGAACTGAAGCAGCTGGCACACCGTGAATGTTTAAGGAATGGCTGCTACCATCATCGTGATCATCATCGTCATCATTTTTTCAACAGACCATTTGAACTTTATCTTCTCTAGGCCCTCTGATTCCTTTTTTCTTCCTTCCATGAGGTTTGCATCCAAACATCTAGAGTAATGTTTTTCAACCCCTTAGCCACATTTGTACAAACACCAAACTTCATGCTGTATACTCTACATTCTGATGTGTTCCCATCAGTATCAGCCTTTATCTGCTATTGTGTTACTTACAGAAGACAAAGTGACTTCTAAAGAATAAAGGTTCATTTGACTCATGATTCTGGTGGCTGAAAAGTCTAAAGGCATATGATTGGCCTTAAATTAGCTACAGAAAAAGAGAGGTTGGCAAATGCATGCAGAGAGAGCAAACTGCAGGGAGGGGAGCTATCTTCCTTTTATAACAACCCATTCTTGCTAGAACTAACTCCTTCTCATGAGAACTAGGACTCATGAAATCTCTCACAGAGCATGAAGTCAGTAACTCCATGATCTAATCACAATGATTTAATTACCTGCCCACTAGGTCTCAACACCTCCCAACACTATTACCTTGAGAACCAAATTCCAAAATATGAATTTTGGGGAGGAAAACCACTATCCAAACCATAACAGCATCATTGATAATCTTCTTAACCAATGGGTTATTTAATTTGAACTTTCATTTGGCTTTATTTTCAGAGTTAGGATTATGAAATTATATTTCTATTTCTCAGGCCTTTGTGTTCCTCTTTTCCCATCCATATTAATCCCAAGGAGCACTTCATCCTTCTTGTCCTCAAACAGTTCAGTGGGTGACAGGCAAGCAAAGCAACTTCAGCATAGTTTTGAGAACTTTTCAGGTACATGCAGTAGAAGAATAAAGGAGGGTACGACAGATTCCACTGGAATGGAGAGCAGATGGCCTTCCACGCAATTCTTCTGCCTTCTAGAGCTCTCCAACATGCTTTTAAAGTGCCATTCACTGGAAGGACCAGCAGTTAGCGTAATGACTATGTCACTGGACTCCCATGTAGTAGAACCGCAGTTTGAGTCCTGGACCCAGTTCTTCAAACTCATAACGGGCGCATATGCATGTGTGCCCAAGATCCCAAGAGGAGAATGGAGGAAAAGGAATTGAGGCATAGCCATCCTACCTGGGGGATGATTTTTTGCTTTTGTCTCTCTGTCTCTCTCTGTCTCTCTCTGTCTCTAGCAAAAACTTCTCCAAAAAAAAAAAAAGAAAAAGTGCCATTCATTGGGTTGTCCACCCTTTCACTTTCAAATTGTCATTTGCTTCTCATCACAACCCTACCCATTATCTTCCACCATGATCATCTTCTCACTAAAATTTACAATAGCTCAAAATTAATATTTAATGAGATATCTTATGAATAAAAGGTAGATCAAACTAGTTTACACTAAAAATAATAAATGTTTGCTGTTTCAATATACTAGCTCATTCTATTTCAACTCTTCATATTGAAATTCCTTCCCCCTTCATTTGGTAATAAATATGAAGAGAAAGTACCAAGAATTTCCAATGTCCTCCCAGAAGATCTGCATTAAAATCTTGAGCTAGTTATCCCTAAGGGCTACATTCCCAAAGGTGGAATTTCAGTGTGACTGGCTCATGTATATGTGTATTTGGAGTGGAGGAAAGTGGGGAGATTTGCCTAGATGTGAACAATTGCCCCTTACATAGCTCTTTGGAAAGTATGAATTTTTTGCATATTAAGTGGTCTTAGAGTAGGCCCTATCTATGAAGAGAAATTTTCAAACCTGATACATGTATTGCTGAGGCATATAAATGGTCCTTTGCAAATATGTAAGTATCCTTTTTATAGTAGGTAGTTTATGCAAGGGAGAGACATAATTTAAAATGAAATGTAGAAGTATGGAATGATTGTAGAGTTTCAAGGTAGATTCCTTTACTGTTGGCATCTATAAGAAATAAAGCTTAATCCAAGATGATTTGAGAAGATGAATCAGAGGTTAAAGAACACTACACAAATACTTCTGCTGTCTAAAGCTAAATTGCTTTTGGGCATTCCTCCATCTGTAAAGAGGCAGGAGACAAGATTAATGTTTGTTTGACATTCTAGCCATTAGGTATAAAGTTTAGTCTTCAGTGAGGAAAGGCAATCATTTGTAGTTTTGCAAAATGGGGGACAAAAAGCCTTCAGCAAAGGAAGGAAAAGTTTAGACTAGATATTAGGAAAGAGAATGTTCTCATGAACAAGAACCACAAAGTATTAAAGTAGGTTCCCCAAAAAAAAGGTCAAAGGCCCTTCTGTGCAAAAAAGAATGGCTTCATTAAGATGTTATGGGAATATAAGGAATGGTTTGAGAAACGTAAATGGAGGCAAAGCAAGGCCTTTTTCTGATTCTGTGGCCTAATAGGTCAGAAAGCTGAGCCACTTTCCGATAGCAAGCCATGCTCAAAGCCATAGGGAAGAACAGTAACTTCTGAAAGAACGACATTCTATTGATTAAAAACTATAGAATTTAAAGAATCTCCTCCTTCATAGTGACATCTGAAAAATCTGTCAGAAATACCCTAAAATAAGTATATCATATCAGAGAGGAAAGAGTCAATTGCAAGCATGAAAGCCCAGAACTTCAGAGAATTTCAAACAGATGAACATATACATTCTTAATTCCCTGAAGCCTGGGAATAGTATTTTATGAATTAGCAGATACTTGGAAGAGGGTCAAAAGCCAGACATTTAAGTACATTCAAAAGTCAGCTTTTCAAGTGATAGGAAAACCTTCAAGAAGGATATCTGAAGTGATGCTATGTTCCTGTCACCAGAATCATAATCATATGTTCTATAAAGGTGGCAGCATTTATTTCAACCAACTCTGAAAACACAAATAAAACACTAAAATTGAGTTCTCTTCTCCAGATCAAAAAATCTACTTTATGTTTGGGTTTCCTGTCACCAGAATCATAATCATATGTTCTATAAAGTTGGCAGCATTTATTTCAACCAACTCTGAAAACACAAATAAAACACTAAAATTGAGTTCTCTTCTCCAGATCAAAAAATCTACTTTATGTTTGGGTTTTAAAATTTGAGCCCAAGGGACTGGCTTTGTGTCCTGGTGGTTAAGGCAGCCAGATCCCACAAGGCTGACTGCATGGTTTGCGTCCCTGACCCAGTAGATTGATAAATACACTGGGCACATGTGCATGTGTATAAAAAAACTCCCAAAAGGAGAGAGACATGGAGGAGAAGGGATTATAGGATGACCATTCCCCATGGAGGGTGCCTTCTCCTCTCTTATTTTCTGTCTCTGTCTTTTTAAAGCAAGTATGTGTGTCATCTAACAAACAAAGAAAAAAGAAAATGAGCCTAATAACATGTTGTCCAAACAATTGTTTCTAAAACAAAAAATTTATGCAATCAGCCACTTGTTTTGACACAACGCCTGACATTTAATTTGATATTAAGTGATTTTTTTTTATCAAATTAACCTCTTATTTGTGCATTGTGATGAAAAAAAGCTTTATGATTACAGTTATTTTACACGGCCAAAAAAAGTGGAGGTATATGATGGGCAATCTCTTTGAGACAACTGTAACCTCTTCCATGGGCTGGGTTGATTTGGTTCCTTTGACTGGTTTAGCCCATGGCTCTTCCATCTCTCATCTCTCTCTATTTATCTCCCATTCTGATTCAAAGAGAATAAAAATCTCTGAGAATAGAAATTGTTTATCAATCAAAAAAAAAAAAAAAAAAAAAAAGCTCGGGACCAGCAGTTAGCGTAATGGCTATGTCTCTGGGCTCCCACGTAGTCGACCGAGGTTCACGTCCCAGACCCGGTGGCTTAAAACTCACGCCGGGCACATGTGCGTGCGTGCCCAAGATCCCGAGAGGAGAATGGAGGAGAAGGGATTGCAGCATGACCATCCCCCCTGGGGGGTGATTTCTCGCTTTCTGTCTCTATGTCTCTCTCTGTCTGTCTGGCAAGCACACGTACCCTATAGCGAAAACCTCTCCAAAAAATATAATAAATTTCTTATAATAAAAGCTTGCATTTCTTTATTTCTTTCTTATTCCCTTATTTTCTACAGTAGAGTTTCTCTATATTGGTTCTCCCTCTTCAAACATGTGGGAGAATCACATTTCTTGACTCTCTTGCAGGTAGGTGAGGGAATATGACTAGCACTGACCAATGGGTTGTGAGAAGTGACATGCATCACTTCTGGGTCAAGCTCTTTGTCAATGCAAGAGCTGCTACTCTCTCCTCTTTTGGGGCAGCCAAGGTCATATGCTCTGAGGTCATAAGGCAGCCAGCTGGTGAGATAGTGGAGATTGTATCAGATTAGGTCCTTGAGTGACTGTGTAATAAGCACAAGAAACAAAACTGTGTTGAGTCCCTCAAACTATTAAGATTTGAAAGTTTGTTAGTTAGCAAAACACAATCTAGATTATTCTGATTAATGTGCTTCAAAGATATTTTTCAGTGAAAAATAAGTTCTAAACTGAATTATTGCCAGTCAAAGCAAATCATTCTTTTTTAGACACTGCTCATTGTTTCAATATAAACTAAATTATCATTCTTTCTGATCTTCAGTTCCTCTGAACACTTCCCTCTACTTTGCATTTCTGCTCCCACCTTTAGTCACTGAGACACAACACTGTCACCACTTGTTAATAAATCACAAATTAAACATTTATAGAAACATTTATCAATGTTTTCTTGTTCAGGAAAGGAAGGAGCTTATTATTTAAGTTTGGGGAGGAGGGGAGATATCTTGTTCACAAGCTGCTGCCATCCAGATGTTGGGAAGAATTTCAAAAAGGGGAGTAGGCATAGAGACGCCAACTCCATTTCCATACTCAAGACAATACATAGTACCCACGAGGGAAAGAGAGTTGTTTGTCTTTTATATTTTCCCTCTCAAAGTCATCCAGCAGGACATACATTTAATTTTGCTAACTCCCTTGAGGTTCATTGCATTCATTGTATTTGTTTCAAAAGTCCCTATCAGTAAATAAAATCTCCATCCATGTTACATGGCAGCTTGATGCTTCTGCCAGCAGTGTATTGTAAATGGGAATTCCAAGCAACACAAATAAGCTTAGAAATACTTAATTTCTTTCAAATGTCCTTCTTGGCTCATGCTACTTCATACAGGCACAGCATTCTTTAAGCCATTTCCAACTCCTCTGATCAAACAGGCTGGGCTAATATTACCTGGGGGTTTTGGCTTCATCCAAGAGATCTGCTTTACCAAACCATCTGCAAAAGCTCCTGGATTCCTTCTCTTTAGTGAGGTTCACATGACATATGGTATACATTTTCACCCTCTAAACCATGTCCTAGACATCTTATTGGAGCAACTTAGCTCAGTCACACAAGCTCTTTTCAAAGATATTTTCATATTTTAAACTCAAATAAAATTTCTTTATTGTGGCAGAACTATTCAAAAAGTCCTATATCCATGAAGTGGATATAAAAAACCTTTCCAGTCTGAGTTTCAATTTCTAGGACTGGGAGATATTGAAGGGATAATGAGTAACCAATAAATATATCAACTATTAAATGTCTCAGGTAAAACCAATCTAAAATTATCCAAGAATCACTCACAAATAGCAAATCATGAGGGGCTTTTGATATACCCAACTAGACATGTGCTTGTAGAAAAGTGTCTCAGAATCCTAAAAGGTCTCTTCCTCTATCCTCATCAGAACAAACCTATCAATCATCTCTGTAAGAACAGTAATGATGGGACCAAGAAAGGCTACAGGCCTGATCCCTGCTCAGACCAGTAACCTGGCTAGGTTCCATGGCCAAAAACAGGAACATTGACCCTTCATTAATCATGTAAAAAGCACTATGTCTTCAGCATATGCTTCATGTACAGCATAGGCATTTTTCACACTTTTTGATCCCAAAGTTGGTAAGAGAATACACATGCATAATTATAAATAACTGAACCAAATAAGTCTCTTAAAACTCTCCTTGCCTTCTTGATGGCACCCTGTGTACCAGGCATTTTCATAGATCACCAATTTAATTCTCAGAACTCTGCAAAATAGTTTTGTTCTTCCCATTCGGCAGATGGAAACATTGAAGCTCAGAATCATGAAATGAGTTACTTAGCTGAGATTACGTAGATGTTAAAAATCCAGGGTCAGAATCTCAACCTAGATACTGAACTTCATCATTTCCTAAGTGCTGCCTTTCAGAGCCTGGAAGGAAAGGGAAAGACCACAGTTAATACCTGAAAAGTATCTTCTTTGAATAGCAAAGGCAGAAAATGCAACATGAAGGCTGCTTCCTCAATCATTCCCTATGTGAGTTACTGGAGAGTAAAGATTATTTCACCCAGTGAGTTTTGTCAACTGATATCAATAGGAACAGAAAAAAATTTTCTTTTTTTTTTTTTTTTTTCTTTTTTTGGAGAGGTTTTTGCTATAGGGCGCGTGCGCTCACCAGACAGACAGAGAGAGACAGAGAGATAGAAAGCAGGAAATCACCCCCCAGGGGGGATGGCCACGCCGCAATCCCTTCTCCTCCATTCTCCTCTCGGGATCCTAGGCACGCACGCACACGTGCCTGGCGTGAGTTTAAGCCGCCGGGTCCAGGACTCGAACCGCGGTCGACTACATGGGAGTCCAGCGACATAGCCATTACACTAACTGCTGGTCCCAAAAAATTTTCTTTTTTTAAGAATTATTTGTTTTCTTTTATTTATTATCATTATTATTATTATTTTCTATAGGGCACATGGCCTCACCAGAGAGAGAGGAAAAGTGAGAAAGTAAGCCTCTAGGTCTGGGACTTGAATTGTAGTTGACCATGTGGAAATCCAGCACCTTAACCACCATGCCACCTGCTGGCCCCTCCAAAAAAAATATTTCCAACTAGTGTGTTGGTAATATTTTTAAATACATAAATATATTATGAAAATATAAATTATTAAAACATAAAATAGAATTATCTCATAAAATATGATTAATTAGGATAGTTGTTCTGTTACTTTAAAATCAATCTAGAGCACATATTTATTAAATATTATATTTGCAGGACCAGCAGATGCGGAATGGTTACATAGCTGGACTCCCACATAGTCGACAGTGGTTCAGGTAATGGCCCTGGTGGATTAAAACTCACACCAGACACATGTGCATGCGTGCCCAAAATCCCAAGAAGAGAATAGAGGAGAAGGGATTGCAGCATGGTCATACTCCATAGAGGGTGATTTCTCACTTTCTGTCTCTCTGTCTCTCCAGTGAGCACATATGCCCTATAGCAAAAATCTCTAAAATAAATATTTAAATTAATATTTATATTTAACATCTTAAACATTTATTTTAGTTCAAATATATCAATAAATATTCACTCACAAATCTTTTTTCATATGTTCAAAGCCTGTCTTAAAGCATAAGTTCCTAAACACTAACAATGAACTATCCAAAAGAAGTTAAGATAACAATCCATTTACAATGCATCAGAAAGAATAAAACACTTGGAAATAAGTTTAACCAGGTTAATGTGAGGCTTGTATACTGATACTCTAAAAATAAATGCTGAAAGGAACTAAAGAAGACCTAGAATAAATGGGAAAACACCCCCATGTTCTTTGGTTGGAAAACTTCTTATCATTAAAAAGACAATCAATACTCCCAAACAAACCTGCAGACTCAACATGTATTCTCTAGGGGAAGAAAAAATCCCATTGGCCACGTGAAAAAACTAATCCTAAAATTCATATAGAAATACAAGAGACCTAAAGAACCAAAATAATAATCAAAAGGTCAAAGTTGAAGCACTCTCATTTCCCAATTTCAAAACATACTATAGTTGGTGATAATTCAATGTATACTTCAAAACAACAGAAGAAAGGTTTTCAAACATTCACAACAGAAAGTAATTATAAGTGTTCGAGATGATGGTTATGTTTATTGCACTATTTTATCATTACACATTGTATATATGTATTAAAAAGCCACACTGTACCTCCCAAATATACACAACTAGTATATGTCAGTTAAAATGATAATTGATGAATAAATAAAAACTTACTATAAAACTGCAATTTTAAAAATAGTGTAATATTGGCATAAGGATACATATATAGATCAATTATTAAAATTTAGAGTCCAGAAATAAGCCAAAATAGCCATAGTCAATTGATTTTTGACAGGGCTACCAAGACAATTCAATAGAGGAAGTCATAATCTGGAAAGTTGAAGACTTACCTTAAACTATATATAAATATTGTTATGGACACAATGTTATATTTCCCCAAAAATGCATCTACTGATGCTCTAACCCAAATGTGATGGTATCTGGAGATGGAGGTTATGAATTCATGAGGGTGGGGCCAGCATGAGATTAGTGCCTTTGTAAGAGAAGATACAGAGCACTGTCTTTCTCTCTCCCTGCAGTGAAGACAGCAAAAACGCAATCATCTACAAACAAGGAAGAGAGCCATAACTGGAAATCAACCATAATGTTAGCTTGATCTTAGACTTCCCAGCTTTCAGCGGGTGAGAAATAAATTTCTGTTTTTTAAGTCACTCAGTCCATGGTATTTTGTTATGGTAAACTGAGCTGACTAAGGAAAGCATTAACTGAAATTGGAAGAATGACCTGAACATGAGAATTCAAACAATAATATTAGAAGAAAGTATAGGGATAAAACTTTATGTCTTTGGATTTGCCAATAGTTTCTTAGATATGACAACAGAAAGACAAGCAAAGGAACAAAAACAGATAAATTGGACTTCATCAACATTGATGCATTGTTCAAGTTTTAATAGGCACGACTTTAGAGGTCATCCTTTCTCCTTTTATGGACAAGAAAACTGAGCGCTGAAATGTTTAGTATCACATGATGTAATGGCAGAACTAGGGCATCAAAAGACACTATCAAAGGACAATAGAAATACAATCTACAAAATAGGAAAAAAGCTCATAAATCAAATATCCACATTATATAATGTACAAATTCCCCAATTAGAATTTTACAAAGTTTCCCTGCATGTGTCATCCTCCCAATACTCCATTCACAATTTCTAGTTTTCACATATTTAGCATAAAAATATGAAGGCACATGTCTTCTATACTTTTATAGTCTTTTCTGATCTTTTGCATGTTGTCTTTCTCATACTAATTTTTTAACAATGTTTTAAACATTTATTTATTTACTTGTTATGATTTTCAAGCTGCCAGATTTGGGACTCAAACAATCAGTCATATGGGAATGCAGTGTCTTAACCATCATGCCACCTGCTAATTTAATAACTTGTTTTACAAGTTAATCTTCATCGAGCTTTTCCAAAGTATTCCACTTCATAGTCCTCTTTTAATCACCCTATTTCATCAATTTATAGAACATTTAACTTGTACAATTTCAATAACATTTACAATCAACCTAAGAAATCTGCTTTGCAGGCATCAGATGAGCTGGCAAGAGCCTGCCAGTCTTGTACATTTACAAACTACATCATCAGACAATATGCCTCGTTGAAGGAATGGGAAGACACAGAAGCTAATGCAGTGAGACATACAAGAGCTTCTACTATGTGTGTGTGTGTGTGTGTGTGTGTGTGTGTGTGTGTGTATACACACATACATGTATATATCATGATGATATATAAAGATAAACATGTATCTTTTAATTACTGATAATATTTGTTCATATGCCAGATATTTAATTCCCAATGTGACAGTGTTGAGAGCTGGAACATTTAAGAGGTGATTAGGTCATGAGAGATTTGTCCTCATGGATGGATTAATGTCATTATCAGGGAGTAGGTTAGCTCTAAAAGCAAATTCTGGGTTGGCCCTATAGTGTAACACTTAGGTGCTGGGCAAAGGAAGCCAGATCACATATGACTGAACAGGGTTCAAGTTCTGCCCAACACTCTAGGTGCCCAGGATCCTGACAGGATGGAGAATTAGAGGAAAGAAAAATGAAGGAAAAGGATTAAGATGTGACCAGTTCTCATTTGGGGTGGGGGGATGGAGGAGAAGGTCCTTTCTCTTTCTCTTGCATGCACATGTGCCTTCTGGCAAAAGGAAAACTAAAGTTATTCCCCTCTTGCTCTTTCTCGTGCATGTGCACGCTCTTGCCCTACTGCCTTCCTCATGGGATGATCCAGCATAAAAGCCCTCATCAAATATAGGCCCCTTACCTTGGACTTCCCAGCTTCTAGAATTATGAGAAAATCTTTTATGGTCTTTATAAATTACCCAATCTCTGATATCCTGTTATAGCAGTACAAAATGAACTAAGATACTAATGTTTTGACAAATTAAACTTCCAAATCACAGAGGTAGTGGCATAAACTGATGTGATTTGAAAAATTGGCATAACGTGACTCAAGCACTTAGGACTTGAGAAGTGTACATAGGACTCAGCAGCCTCTGGTGCCACTTTGGGGGATGCTGAGGAACAACAGGATCGGGTCTGGGGACTCAGAGACCAATTTCACCTGAAAGAAAGAGGTGTGTTCTATGACTCAAAGGCAGAAAGCCGTATTTTATAGCTTAGAAAAGCTCCAGAGGTCAATTTGGTGAGTCAAATTGAGACTCGTTAGAGAACACTTAGTGCGTAATGGATTTCAGAAGCAGTTGTGTGGGTATTTGAAAAGAGGGAGACTCTGTGGTTTAAAAAGAGAAAAATCTAAGAAATTCTTTTCTGACCTCAGCAGGTTCAATTTCAGAGATTCTACATCCTGCTGTCATGGTCCTCTCGGACTCAACTGGACAGAACACAATCTAGATATCTTCCCTCACATGAGGATTAGCAAGACTTTCTTCTTTGTTGGGCAGAAAGAGAAATACTCTCGGGCTCTCATAAAAGGGAAAAACATAATGTGCAAGGGGTACTGGGGTAAGGTCACTACCCTTAAATGTCCTGGGGTGGGGCCTTCAAAGCTTTCTGTTAGAGAACTAACAAGATTCAAATTTGAAATATACGAATGTAGATTCTCATAAGTTTTAATTAGCATATCCTTAGAAATCATCCTTTCTCCTTTCATGGGTGAGAAAACAGAACATTGAAACATTGAAGATCACACAGTATAATGGCAGAACTGAACTGGGGCTGATTTGGATTTTTTTTCTTTTCCACACACCATACTTCTTCTACCCCCAGAATGAAAATGTGAAAATTGAAATGCAGAAATTTTCAAATCTTATGATGTTTGAAAACTTTTATTTTATGCCCAAATCAATGAAAACATGAAATTCCACAAATACAAAAATTGAATGCATAAGCTTTAAGGGGTCTATAAACTACCAGAAATGATCAACAAAATGTAGCATATGTATGTGCATTTTCCTGCAAAAATATCCTCAAGCGATTCCATAACTTCCCAAATAAACAAAAAACATATTGCACACTACTTACATGAGAAGACTTTTAAACAATCATGGAAAATGGAATTAAGGTAGTTTATTTTGTGCAAAAAATGTTTGAATCCCATACATAGTGTTTTCACAATACACATTTTCCATGACCTTTGAAGACCCCTGATATTGTAGGGGGAAAGGGTCTAATATTTTCAGTTGATCATTTTCCTCTCTTCTTCCTACCACTTACTTTATTTGAAAAATTTTACTGGAGTTATTTTTCTCTATAGAAAGGAACTTCCAAGAACTGAGATGTGAACTGGGTTATGTATTTGGCCACATTTAGCATCCAAAATCCAGACAACTTTTAATGATTTTGGAAAAATATTTCTATGTTTATATGAGCCATAGGGTATTATAGATCTCAAGGAGAAATGGGGAATTGTGTAATTTTCTTCTCTCTCTCTCTCTCTCTCTCTCTCTCTCTCTGGCAAGCATTTGGATCTTACGGCAAAAAAATCTCTCTAAATAAAATAGAAACAAATAACAACAAAAAATGCATATGTTGAAGTCCTAAGTCACAGTCCCTTAGAATGGGACTATATTAGGAAAAAAGGGTCTAAAGAAGTCATTGAAACTATTATTGCAGGGTCTGATGCAATCAGACTGGTGTTCTTATAATAACGAGAAGACTGGACAAAGAGACACGAGGATGCATACACACAGAGGAAAGACCATATGAAGGCACTGCGAGAAGAATCCATCTGCAATCCAAGGAGAGAGGTTGCAGGAGAAACCAAATCTGCCAACACTTTGATCCTATACTTCCAGCCTCCAGAGCTATGAGAAAATTAATTTATGTTCTTTAAGCTACCTAGTCTATGGTATTTAAGTATTTAATACAGTAGCCCTAGCAAACTTATATACATATATATATACACATATAGATATATATATACATATATATATATACACATACACACACACACACACACACACATATATATATATATATACATATATATATATATATATATATATATATATATATGTCAAAGCTCATAATTAAGACTCTTAATGATTAAAAATGTGTAAGAAATCGCTTTGATATAGGGTAGATTTTTACCTATATTGGGAAAATGGTTCCAAGTTATGAACATTACTCTCTCCTTTTTTCCCTTTAATTGATTCTTTCAAACTCTCAGAGAGTAACTCTCCTAAAACTTAAAATCAAGCTAAATATCTAAATTGAAAGATTTTAGAAATCATTCTACTCCATTTTATTTTATATGGGATAAACTGAACCTTCAATTCACACAGATTGCCTTTTCTGAAACATAAGGGACTGAGGATAACTAAGTACCTTTGTCAGGAGTATCATGAAGAAAAACAGGAGTAATGCCAGTGAGTCTTAACACAATGCCTACCAGGTACCAGGTATTGCCTGTATAGATGCTCCTTGTTATTGAGACAGGACAATAACTTGGTCTGGGTCATATTATTAATTATTGGCAACCTGGCTTCCCAACAAAGCTTGAGAATACTGAAACTCTCAAGTTTACTCAAATTCAAGCCCAGTAAGTTTTACAAATAGTAATTAATAAACCTGAAATGATTTAGAGTAATCTTTTTGGGAGTCTAATGAGCTTTTTAATATTTGGTTTAGAGTCCACGGTCGGGGCCTGAGAGTAACTTTGGAACTTCCACCACTCTGTGGCCTACCACTCTGGCAGCCTGGGCTCACCCCACTTGCTGGGAGACTTGAGTATGGTCTGGACAGGCACCTCTTCTGGCCTGGGAGTAACTTTGGAACTTTTGGTATACCAGCCCATGCACTGCGCAAAGACTTGATCCTCTTCACTAAGTTATATGTCCTTAGCTTGCTATCACTTCATCAAGAGGTAAACATTTGTTAGAGGAGCCAAGCTATTGAAGCTACCCATAACTGTTCTGACCTGGGAGACACAGCCCTCCAACAGGAACATACCTGGGAAGTAAGAGTGAAGTTTCCTCTTCTAATACTACAGAATCTACTCCAATAAATAGAAAAGCGTACTGCATCAGATCACCAAATACCAGCACAGATCTCGAAGAAACATGAGAAAACAAGGGGTTAGCTCTCCACCAGGTGAGCATAGTAGCCCCTCACCAACAATGGATAGCAGAGAGAAATACACAGAAATGTCCGAAAAAGAATTCCTAATATTCATAGTGACAAAACTCAGTGAGATGCAAGAGAAAACAGACAATCAGTTCCAGGAAGCGAGAAAATCATTCTGAGACATTAAAGAGGAACTTCATAAAGAAATAGACACCTTAAAAAAGAATCAAACAAAACTTCTATAAATGAAGAATACAATACAAGAAATTAAAATCTCTCTAGAAAGCATTAACACCAGACTGGACCATGTAGAAGAAAAAATTTCTGGCCTTGAAGACAGTCTCCAACATAGACCAAATCACCAAAAAAAAAAAAAAAAAAAAGAAAAAAGAAAAAACAACAACAGAAGATTGAGGACAACATATGAGAAATTCTAGACACCATGAAATGCCCAAATATCCTTATAATGTGTATTCCAGAAGGTATAAAGGCATGGAAAACCTCTTTCATGAAATACTATCTGAAAATTTTCCAAATATAGAAAATCCTGGAGAAATTCAAACCCAAGAAATAAAAAGGACCCCAAATAAAATCAACACACAAAGATCCCTCCTCACCCCTACATATCATAGCCAGATTGGTAAAAAAAAAATAAAATAAAATAAAATAAAGACAAAGACAATATTCTAAAAATAACAAAGGAAAAATGTCAAATTATTTAGAAAGTTTATCCCATTAGGCTGACATCAGACCTCTCAACTGAAGAAATGCAGGCAAGGAAAGAATGAGAAGATATATTCAAAATACTGAAAGAAAAACAATTTCAACCAAAAATACTATATCCAGCAAGATTATCTTTTAAGAGGGAAGACCAAATAAAAGTATTCTCAGATAAACAAAAACTGAAAGAATTCGCCAATATTAGAGTTGCTGTAGAGGAAGTACTGAGGGGAGTGTTGTATCAGGATAAATAAAGAGAGAAAACAGAAGTAGGAGAACAACAAGCAGTTGGGAAAATGACTAACAAAATGACAGGTATAAGTCCATAAATATTAAATAATAACATTGAATGTTAATGGACTAAATTATCCCATTAATAGACACAGACTGGCTGAATGGATACAAAAGCAGAAGCCATCTATATACTGCTTACAAGAAACACACCTCACCAATAAGGACATACTTAGACTGAAAGTGAAGGGTGGAAAAAGGTATCCCATCCAAATGATAACCAAAAAAAAAAAGACTGGAGTTGTGGAGTTGTGATCAGACAAAATAGACCTTAAGATAAAAGATGTAAGAAGAGACAAAGAAGGACATTATATGGTACTAAAAGTTTTCACCAAGATAAAGCACTTGTAAATTGCTATGCACCCAATGCTGGAGCACCTAAATACATCAAAGAGAGACTGTTAGATCTCAAACAAGAGATGGACTGCAACACAATAATTGTAGGGGATCTCAACACCCCACTGTCTCCTCTGGACAGATCATTTAGACCAAAAATAAACAAAGAGATATAAGATCTAAATGATACCATATATGAAATGGTATGACAGACAGTTACAGAGTATTTCACCCAACTACCACAAAATATACATTTTTGTCACCCCCACATGGAACGTTTTTTAATATTGACCACATGAAAGGACACAAAACAAGCCTTTACAAATTCAAAGGTATAGAAACTATATCCAGCATCTTTTCTGACCACAATGGAATCAAACCAGAAGTCAGCTACTGAAAGAGTCCTCAACAATTCACAAACACAAGAAAACTAACCAACTTAACTCCTGAATGGCCTTATAACTACAGAAGAAATTAAGACTGAAATCAAGAGGTTCATAGAAACCAATGATAATGAACAAACAAGTGTTTATAACCTATGAGACACAGCAAAAGTAGTCCTAAGAGGGAAGTTCATGGCAATTAATGCCCACAAGAAAAAAGGAGAAAGATGGCAAATAAAAACCCTAACAACACAACTCAGGGAACTAGAAAAACAACAACAAACAAAACAAAACAAAAATTCCAGGAGAAGAGAAATAATAAAGATTCAAGCAAATAAATGAAATAGAGAATAAAAGATCTATACAGAAAATAAACAAAACCAAAGCCTGGCAAACCAGATAAATCAGGAAGGAAACAGAGATTATTACCATGGATATAACAGAAATACAAAATAGCCTCAGAGAATATGAGTGACTATATGCCAACAAGTCAGAAAATCTAGATCAGATGGACAAATTTCTGGACATGTGTAACTTACCAAGATTGAACCAGGAAGAAATAGAAAGTCTGAATAGACCCATATTGAGCAATGAGATTGAATCAGAAATAGTCTACAACAAAGAAGTCCAAGTCACAATGGTTTTCCTTCTGAATTCTACAAAACCTCTAAAGAAGAACTAATCCCAATTCTCCTTAAACTATTTCTAAAAATTCAAAAGGAAGGAGCCCACCTGAATTCGTTCTATGAAGCCTCCATCATCTTAATTTCAAAACCAGACAAAGACACAACAAAAAAAAGAAAACTTCAGGTCAATATCCCTGATGAATACAAATGCAAAAATTCTCAACAAGATACTAGCAAATCATATTCAACAACATATTAAAAAGATTATACACCATGACCAAGCAGGCTTTATTCCAGGGATGCAAGGATAGTTCAACATATGCAAAACAATAAATGTAATACATCGTATTAACAAAAGGAAAGATAAAAACCATCTGATCATATCAATTGATGCAGAAAAGGCATTTGATAAAATACAACATTCTTCATGATTAAGACTCTCAGCAAAATCGGCATAGAATGGACATTCCTCAACACAATAAAAGTCATCTATGAAAAACTGATAGCTAGCATCATACTGAATGGGGAAAAGCTGAAAGCTTTTCCACTAAACACTGAAACGAGACAAGATTGCCTACTTTCTCTACTCCTTTTTAACATGGTACTGTAAGTTCTAGCCAATGAAATTAGACAAGAGAGTCAAATAAAAGGCATCTAAATAGGAAGAGAAGTGAAGTTATCTATTTGCAGATGATATGATGCCATACATGGGAAATCCAAAGGAATCCACTAAAAGAATGCTGGAAGTGATAAATAAGTATTGTAAAGTGACAGGATACAAAATCAACATACAAAAATCTATAGCATTTTATACACCAACAATGGACAAGCTGAGACAGAATTGAAGAAAGAAGTCCCATTTACAATAGCCACAAAACCAGTAAGATATCTAGGAATAAGCCTTACCAACGACATCAAAGATCTCTACAAGGAAAACTATGAAACACTAGAAAAGAAATTTAAAATTTCTTATATTTAAATAGTCTCAAAGAATATGGGTGACTATATAGCCTCACTAAAATTTTAATTTCTTATATTTAATTTATTATATTTAAAAAGTGGAAAAACATCTCATTCCTGGATTGGAATGGTTAATATAATCAAGATCTCAATTCTACCCAAGTTAATCTACAAATTTAGTGCAGTCTGATCTATCTACCAGATATTCCTCACAGAAATAGAAAAAAAATCATAAAATTTGTCTGGTATCATAAAAAGCACTGTACCACTTGCAGTATTGTGCAAGGGGAATAAAGTAGGAGGCATCTCACTTCCAGACCTCAAATCATATTACAAAGCTATGATAATTAAAACAGCATGGTATTGACACAAAAACAGACAGGTCGACCAATGGAACAGAATTGAGAACCCCCAAATAAACCCCCAAACATACAGCCAACTGATCCTTAACAGAGGGCACAAGACAATCCAGTGGGGGGGGGGGGGGCATCTCTTCAGAAAATGGTGCTAGGAGAACTGGATATCCACCTGAACAAGAATGAAACTGGATCCTTATCTCTCACAAACAAAAATTAACTCAAAGTGGATTGAGGATCCAAACATAAAACCTCAAACTATAAAAATACTGGTGGACAACACAGGAAAAACTCTTGGAGACCTTGGATTAGGCAAAGACTTCTTAAAGAAGACCTCCAAAGTAAAGTCCCAAATATAGACAAATAGGATTATATTAGACTGAGAAGCTTCTGCACAGCAAAAGAAACAACAAGTAGAGTGAGAAGACAATCATCAGAGTGGGAGAATATATTTGCAAACTATACCTCAGGTAAGGGACTGATAACCAGAATATACACAGAACTCAAGAAGCTTAAAACCCACAAAAGAAAAAAAAAATCAATCTAATTTAAAAATAGGAAAATGAACTGAACAAACAATTCTCTCAAGAAGACATACAAACAGCTCAAAAAGATATGAAAACATGCTCAACATCTCTTATAATAAGGGAAATGCAAATCAAAACTACAATGAGGTACCCCTTAACCCCAGTCAGAATGGCTAAAATTTAAAAAATAAATAATAATAAGTGCTGGCGAGGCTGGTGATAAGGGAACTCTTCCACACTTTTGGTAGGAATGCAAATTAGTACAACAACTTTGAAGAACTATATGGGGATTCCTCAGAAACCTACAAATAGAACTACCATATGACTCAGTAACTCCACTTTAGAATAGAAAAGCCTTCAGTCAGAAAAAACACTTGTGCATCCATGTTTATTGCAGCATTATTATAATCACTAGGACATGGAATCAACCCAAATGTCCAAAAATAAATGATTGGATTGAAAAAATGTGGCCTATTTACTCTATGGAATACTACTCAGCCATAAAAAGAAAAAAGAAACCCTGACATTTGATATAAAGTGGACAAATATGGAAGACTAATATAAGCAATGCAAATCAGACTTTGTGTGTCCCCACTAGATATATACCATTGGCGCTCTATGGTAGAAACTGAAAGTTTAGAAGGTATAGTAGCAGGGAGGACAACTCTAAAGAAACTAGAGATAGTAAAGATAGGGGTAATATGGGGATGATAATAGAGAGAGGGAGGGGAACAGGGAAAGAAAAAGAAAGTACGGGGACCAGCAGTTAGCGTAATGGCTATGTCGCTGGACTTCCACGTAGTCGACCGCGGTTCGGGTTCCGGACCCGGTGGCTTAAACTCACGATGGGTTCATGTGCGTGCATGCCCAAGATCATGAGAGGAGAATGGAGGAGAAGGGATTGCGGCGTGTCCATCCCTCCTAGGGGGTGATTTCCTGCTTTCTGTCTCTCTGTCTCTCTCTGTCTGGCGAGCACATGTGCCCTATAGCAAAAAAACCTCTCCAAAAAAAAAAAAAAAAAAAAAAAAAAAAGAAGAAAAGAAAAAGAAAGTACGTTTAATTGACAAAAAAAAGAAAAGAAAAGCTGTTTATTGGTGATAATGTATATAGTAATGGCTTTGTCTTGACTGATATGCGTGGTATTTGGCTAAAAAAAGCAATGTTGTACACTATAAAGATATATGTGATTAAATGTAAATTAAAATTAAAAATTTGGTTCAATTTATCAATGAGAACCACAAAGAATTTGGGGAGCTGAAATGTGCAGATCACTCAGAAGCCTTTCACTTGGTCCTTGGACTCAATCCAAGCAGACTAAACTACTAAGCCTAAGTATTAACAGCTCTCCCTCCAGATCCTTCTTTCTTTCCTCCTAGAATAAAAAGCAGAAACACAAAAGCCCATCCTGGCTGGCCCACCAGCTCCTTCCTGGGCTAATCACCAGAGGTAATTTGCTCAGTAGCCTGGATCCTGTATGAACTAGTCCACTGATTCCCAGTTTGATCTACTTCTAATCTTGGGTTCCCCTCTGGCCCTGTCCTTGGCTATCTACATGGGTCCTGACCAGCTAATGTTAAATCATTTCTTTCTACCTTTTTAATTTTTGCTTTCCCAGAATTTCCTTTGCTAAGTAACATAGGCAGATGCTCAGATTCAAAAAATTTCCCAAAGTGCAGTCCAGATTTCAGTGGAGTGCTCTTTCATATTAAACTGTGGAGGCTATAGTAAAGATTGCATTAGGGACAGTTACCTGCCAGCTATTAACCATTGCCTCTGGTCTGACCTGAATTCACAGAGGGTACGGTCACACGACAGCTTAATCAATGAGCCCCTTTGGCTTCAGGGTAGCAGGGGCCAAGAGCTCCATCAAAGAAGCCTATGTGCTTTCAGCAACTCAGAAGATTCCAGTTGTTTTCAGCAGGCCTGAGAGGCTAAAATAAACAAATAAGAAAATGCCAGGTTGCCCTCTCATTTCTTCTCCTACACTGTGCCAGCCAGGGCCAGTGCCGGACAGGCTGCCCCCAAAGAGACTGTGGTGGTGCCCATGAGGCCAGGCCACGCAACCAAAGTGTTCACTGCACTAAGTGCCTGCCTTTCTCTCTTCACTCCACTCTCTATTTCTAAAAACGCATGAAATACCCATTGCTGTGTAATTACCAGATGAATGAAAAGCCCAATGCCTCTCTCCTGGCACAGAGTTCATTCCATTTGAGGCCACAGTTGGCAGTCTTCGGGTACATTAACACTTTCAGCAGTGTTTGAAAACAAAGCCTTGTGTAGAAAATCCCAGTAATTGTTTAAATTTGCAACTGTCATTGGTTGCCATGTTCCTGTTCATAGCAGCAAGGCCTGAGACCTCCGTGATGGCATCGTAGGGAAAATACATGTCTTCCCTGTATACCCACAGTCTTTAAGTCTTTGCAGGAGTTTTTAAACAGCTCATAAACATGTTGGGCTTCCAGACAACTCACAGAAAAGAGGCTACTCACTGAAGATTGTTTAACTGGAGGGTCCTAATTGGCCCCATAGTTGGGTCCCTCTTTCAGATGCGTAGATTTTCTGAACTGGAATGAAACTGAAAGAATTTTGACACTTTTTATGGTTAGTTCTAAAGGTCAGAGTTCAGTCTTTACGTACAAGAGCATTGTGTGTCACTCTTGCCTGAGACAAAAAGAACTGAATAAAGTATCCGCCAATGTCTGTCCATCTTGTGCATTGATAAATTGGTGTTATGTGTTAAACTTGTTATGTGGTTGCAACTCAGTCTCTGCTGATACTGCCCTCAAAATTCACCAGTGAGGGACAGTCCCATAGCAGTTAAGTACTGTACAGAGGAAGCAGGATCCCACGTGGCCAGCCGGGGTTTGAGTCTTAGTCCCCATGACTTGAAAAACACACCTCTTAATGGGATAGAGAATTGGAAGAAAAAGGACTGTGGCATGACTAGACCCCATTAATGGATTCTTTCTCTCTCTCTCTCGTACTCTTGGCCATTAAAAAAAAAAAATTGTCACCAGGGAGTGCTTAATTCTAAATTCAGTGGCCAATTCTCAGTCCTCAATCCCCTTGATGTCCTCAGAGCATTCAATACCACTGATCATCTGCTATTTCTTGAAATTGTTTTCGGTAAAAGCATCTAAGACCCTGCACCATAGTGATTTTTTCTGATATCTCTAGCCACTCTTTCCCTGGTCCTCATCCTCTTTTGTCCTCTGAATAACTGAATTCTTTAATATGTATGATCATGTCCTCAGCCATCTTCTTTTTCCAGTTTCTCTTGGGAAATTCTGTTCCCTCCCAGGACTTTAAAGGTTGTCACTATGTGAATAACTGCCAACTATACAGCTCTGGTCCTGCCTGTACTTTCAAATCTCATTTCTTCTCCAGCCCAACTTAGATATCCTACTGGTACCTCAAAATCAGTATGTGCACAATAAGATTGACTATGGCCTTCCTCCCCACCCAGCTTTCTAACCTGTTTGTGCTCTTGCATTCCCTCCTTGTGTCTGAATCTACCTAACCACTCAAGCTTAAAACCCCAGAATCATCTTTAATTCCTCTCTCCCCCTTACTTCTTCATGTCAAACAGTTAATGAATCAATGTGGTGCCCCAAAAATCTTACTTTTTTTTTCTTTTCTGTTCCCACTGGTCAAGTTTCTATTATTCTCACCCAAAAGATTACTAGGATCTCTAATAATTTCATGGCTCTTCCCCCTATTTTTTTCTCCATCCTATGCCTTATGCTCAGATTAATCATACCACAACAGAGTTTTTACTGTATTATTCCTCCCTACAAAAATCAATGACCCCACTGCTTACATAATAAAGTCAAAGCTCTTTAGACTAAAATTAAAATAACTCTAAGATCTGGCCATTGATCATCCCATATTCAGCCAAATGGAGCTTTCTATATTCCCTATACCTATTTTCCATTAACAGTTAAGTCTTTATTCATTCTGTTTTCACTGTCCAGAATCCCCCACTTATATCTTTGTGTTCAAATTTACAGACTTTTTGAGACTTTGCATAAAATCCTTCTTCTAAAAGATTTTTTCCATCTTTTTATCATCTCCCCTTAGTCCAGCATATCAAAAAGATTACTTTCTTGAATTCTTAATGGTTTATCTGTCATTCTGTATGGCATGTTCTATTAAAGATTCCAACAAACACACACAGAATATAACCTATTCCTTCTATCTAGACTAATCCCTTGGTTCATATCTTATACATTGTTATGGACTAAGTGTTTATGTCACCTCAAAATTCACATGTTGAAGTTCTAACTCCCAATGTGATGGTATTTAGAATTGAAGCATTTGGGAGATGATTAGGGTGGGATGAGGCCATGAGGGTAGAACTCTTTTGGTAGGATCAATGTCCTGTAAGAAAAGATGCTAAATCATTTGCACCATGCATGCACACATTCTGTCTCTCTCTTTCTATCTCTCCCTCTCATGAGTGCACACACAAAGATGTCATGTATATGCTCAACTATTTGTAAGCCAGGAACAGAGTCTTTACCAGAACCTGATCATGCTGGCACCTACGAAACAATTCTGTTGTTTAAGGCACCCAATCTTTGGTATTTTGTTACAGCAGCCCAGGTCAACTAAGACACTCATTGTATGTCCCTATTGCTTAGCACTGTGCCTGACATATCACAGAAGCTCTTAAATATTTTTCTTTTTTTGATGTCTTAAAACAAACTTATTCTCTTTCAGTTCTTTTTTTTTATCATCATAATCTTGTCCATTTTGCATTGAATCACATATAACTTTACAGTGTATCACATTTCTTTCTCCAGAAGGAATACCATGCCAATCAGTCAATACTGAGACACTACAATCCCCATTTCATCATCCAATAGCTTTTCATTATTTTTCCCGATTGTTATTATTATTATTCCAATTATTTTTATAAACAGTCAATCTCTACTTATCATTTGGCTAGTAAAAAGACTTTACCCAACATGAAACATTTCTCAGACCAATCCAGTTGAGAATACTATACACGTCATCAACAGGTAATAAACCATATCTGTGTCCCACCAATGTCATGCCTCTCTATTTGTTTTCTTGCTTTTTTTTTCCCCTCTGCCATTTCTTTTTTTTTCTCTTTCTATATTCGCATTCAATCATTATACCTCTTTACCGTGTACAACATGGTTTTTCCCAGCATGAATACAGTGCACATCAGTCAAAACAATGACATCACCTTATACATCATCAACAGACAACTATTCACTCCTGTGTTCACCAAGTGTGTTGTTTGTTCCCTGAATCCCTCCCCTCCATCCTCAACCACTCACTCCCATTACCTCCCCTATACTGTCTCTAGTATCTGCAGTTGCCTTCCTTCCCTGCCATCATACCCTCCAGTTCTTTCAATTTTTTTTTTCCAATAATCAGCTCACAAAGTTTTCAACAATAGGGAGCATAGATTCCATTCAGGGTTGGATTCAGGGTGGGTCTCGTGCAGTTCTGCCATTGCAGGTGAATCTCAATGGAATACAGTCTCAGGAAAGCGTCTCTGGAAAGCAGAGATGATTATCAGTTGATGTAGCACAGCATCCATCTTGTGATTACCGGGAGTGGTGTTGTAGGGATCTGCAGCGTGAGTCATCCTCGGGTATCTGGCTTCCTTAAGAATGGTAGAGTAGTTCTTGTTTTTCCCTGCGGTAATGCAGGGCTGGTAACCATCATCTTCACACTGTCCATAGGCAGAGAAAATCCTCCTATACAATATATTTCTCAATTGGTTTAAGACAGCTAAAGTTTCTTTCAGTTGCTTGTAGCTGCAAGTTCTCAGTCCTAGTTTTCAGCTTCAGTTTGCCGCCCGCGGCCGGCAGCCACACGCAGACACAGGCCCGGCGGCCACGCGCAGGCCCGGTGGCCACGTGCAGGCCGGGGGGCCATGCGCAGGCCTGACGGCCACACGCAGGCCCGGCGGCCACGCTCGGGCCTGGAGGCCACGCGCAGGCCCAGGGGACACGCACTGGGCTGGCGGCCACGAGCAGGCCACGCGCAGGCCCGGCGGCCACTCACAGGCGCTGGCCCGGCGGCCACACGCAGGACAGGGGGCCACGCACAGGCCCGGCGGCCACACGCAGGCCTGGAGGCCACACACACGCCCGGCGGTCACGCACCGGCCCAGCGGCCACGTGTAGGCGCAGGCCCGGAGGCCACGCGCAGGCCTGGCGGCAACTCGCAGGCGCTGGCCCGACGGCCACGCGCAGGCCAGGGGGTCACGCGCAGGCCAGGGGGCCACGCACAGGCACAGGCCCAGCGGCCACGTGCAGGCCCAGCGGCCACACGCAGGCCCGGCGGCCACGCGCAAGTGCAGGCCCAGCTGCCACGCGCAGGCCCAGCGGCCACGCGCAGGCCTGGAGGTCACGCGCAAGCCCAGTGGCCACGCGCAGGGGCAGGCCCGGCGGCCACGCGCAGGCCCGGCGGCCACGCGCATGCCCTGGGGCCACGCTCAGACCCGGCAACCACACGCAGGTCCGGCAGCCACGTTCAGGCTCAGGCCCAGCGGCCAGGCACAGGCCCGGCGGCCACGTGCAGGCGCGGGACCACGCGCAGGCCCGGCGGCCATGCTCAGGCTCGGCGGCCATGCGCAGGCTCAGGCCCGGCGGCCACGTGCCAGCCCCTAGTGCGCGAACATGCGCAGGATCCAGCGCCACCCCCCCGCTCGCCCGTCTGGCCCGAGAAAGGAAGGACGGCGAGCTCGGCCAGTTCATGCCGCCGGCCCGCATCGGCGCCAATTGCGGGACACACCCAGTGCCAGAGAGGCAGCGGGGGCCGGGCTGTCCGAGCCGCGGCACGCGAGGCAGAGCCCCGGCCGTGCGGACCCGGCCGCTGCGTGCGAGGCGGAGCCCCCGGCCCGTGCGGGTCCCGGGCCCCGGCGCGTGAGGCAGGGTGCCACCCCGGCCAGAAGCTCTTAAATATTTTTCTAAGGAATGAATGAATATACATGCAAATTTCGTCTCAAAATTGTCTTTAATCAGATAAAGCCAGTGACTCTCTAATTTCCTCCTCTCTGTCATTCAAGCTTCTCTGTATCCTGACTCCCCTCTGCTGTTTCATCTCACCCTTGCCCCAGCTTCACCTCAGACCAACCAATTCAAGGTCATCCTTCCATCTAAGCCAGAGATAGTAAATAGGTAGCCCAGAGACTAGATGTTGTGCACAATTACTTTTTTTTTGCAAACATCATTGTGTTTTTCTAATTTTGCTTACTTGCCAGGATTTAAAAATGGGGAGAATTTGTGTGAGTGTGTGGATTTGGGCAATGGTAGACACTCAATGACAGTTAACCATTATTTATGGACAGGGCTCGTATTCAACAAGCCACAGATCCAACTAGTTTACGTTACTTTCTTGGCCTTCATATAAGTATTTGAATTTGAAACCCATGTTCCACCTTTCTCTCCTCTCTCTCTCTCTCTCTCTCTCCCCCCACTCCCATAGGTTAATTCTACATCTCTAATTTCTCTTTCTCTTACCAGGAAGAATTCACCAACTACCACAGGTTGAAATTGCTGTCCTTCACTTTTTGTATTTATGTAATACAGTAGAGTTAGCGTAAGTCTCCAGGAAATTAGGGCATACCAACATTGGACCCTCCCACTTTTCTCATTTCTTCAGGTAAGCAAGGTTAAGAGTTTGGCTCCATAAAAGTGGCCAGTGGTATTTATTCTCACAAATGATGATTGTCAGAACTAGTATCCAAAAACAGGTCCTATGACTTCAGGTTTTGCTGTTTATCTTTTTTTTTTTTTTTTTTTGAAGAGGTTTTTGCTATAGGGCGTGTGTGCTCACCAGACAGACAGAGAGAGACAGAAAGAGAGAAATCACCCCCCAGGGGGGATGGCCATGCCACAATCCCTTCTCTTCCACTCTCCTCTCAGGATCTTGGGCACGCACGCACACGCATCCAGCGTGAGTTTAAGCCACCAAGTCCGGGACTCGAACCGCGATCGACTATGTGGAAGTCCAGCGACATAGCCATTACACTAACTGCTGGTCCCTGCTGTTTATCTTTTTTAAGCTGATTTATTATATTCATGATATAGAGCATAAACACCCACGAGATAGAAAAGGAGATAAAAAAGCATCTTGGACAGGGTCTTATCATACCACAATCCCCTTTCCCCAGCCCTCCAGCTTCTCAGGATCCTGGACACCTCCATGTACACTTGGCATGTTTACAGACTGACCTGGAGATCTGAACCCATGAACAGCCATGCAGCTTCCAGCATAATAGCTCAGTCTGCTACCTCTCATACCATTAGTCTGGGCTAGGTTGCTCTTTGCCCTAATAATGAGTTCTTCCTTTACTAGTTTAGCTGTTGTCTTTTAAAATTCAATTTAATTCAGCAACTGTTTATTAAAAGTACTGCAAACATTATAGGAATTCACTGCTCTCTGTCCTTGGGACAGTAAACATTCTCATTCTGTTTATTGAGATTCTTATTCTTTAACTGAATACCCTGCCTGTTGACAAAGGACAGCCTGTAGTGAGAGAGATGTTTTCTCCTTCACTAGTGCTATGAACTAATGAGCATCTACTTTATTTAAGCACCATGCTACAATAGGTCTAGAAAGCAAATATTTCCTTACCCTGAGGCTTAATTATATATTTGTTCTAATAGGTATATTATGTCTTTGTGTCAAACTAAATTTCATACAGGGAAGGAGCTGAGTCTTAACTCTGAATCTGCAGGCACTTAATTTTTCTTATTGATGACAAATGTTTCCAGTTACTCCCAAAGTTGTGTTGTGCTTGCTTTCTCTGTTGCCCTTCAAAGTATGACTCTGACTCCTAGCAGCTGGTTCTTATAGAACCAGAGTTCATAAACCTAAAAACAAGAATAGGTCAGGCCAGTTTCATGGGTGTGTGACCTGGCAAGTCACACAGGATCATATACTCAGAAGGACCATATGCTCTGCTATCACCATCTTGAATGTCTTAATACTTTTTGGACAAGGAACCCCATCACTTAGGTAAGTGTTCTGAAAATGCAGTTGGGATAGCAGCTATTATAACCTTAAAGTCATAAGGCTATAAGGTTATATCAACAGGCTCCTCTTCAGTGTGACTTAGTCCTATTCAAATATAGAAAAACGGTAGAGATACAGTTTGGAAGATATCTCAGTATTTGAAGTTATTTGTCTTCCATGGTGCTGCACAAAGTGCTCAGTGGAAGTCATGTTGGTGCTAAGATAGCAATGTCATGGCAGTTCACCTGGGTTACTGGCATCTGTAGGTTCAGTATGCACTGGGTCTTAAAGTGAGAGCCCCACATCAGCCTCCCTGGGAGCTTGTTAGAACTACATATTCTTGGTCCATACTACAGACCTTATGAAATAAAAATTCTAAAGGTGGGGCCCAATTATCTGTGTTTTCACAAGATGATTCTGTTACATGCTGGGAACTGGCAACCACTAGGTTATGACATCATCAGCCCCTTGCGAACACAGTGTGTGTCTCCATATTTCTCTCTACCTTTTACTGTTTCTCAGCCAGGTGTGGAGTATTTAATAACAGTAACTAGGAGATATTCAGGCTTCAATTTTTTTTCTTTTCCTTTTTTTTTATTTTTTTAGAGGTTTTTGCCTTAGGGAACATGCCCTCACCCAAGAGAGAGAGACAGAAACAGTGAGAGGGAAAGTGAGAAATCACCCCCCAAGAGGGATGACCACACCACAATTCCTTCCTCTCCAGTCTTCTCCTGGGATCTTGGATGTACACAAATTTGGCATGAGTTTTAAGTCACCAGGTCTGGGACTTGAACCATAGTCAGCCCTGTGGGAGTCCAGCAATGTAACCACTACACCATCTGCTGGCCCCTTCAAATTTTTTCTTTAATGAGTTTGTATAAATAGAGGAGAAAAGGGCAGCATTTTTTTTTTAAGGGAGAACAAATTTGTTTACCTTACTCCTTTGAAGTCAGAGCCAATAACAGAAAACTTTGGTGGCTAAAGCTTGGAGTAAAATAGAGAAACCGTCTTTCAATTGCTCCCTTCTACATACACATCTTTTTTCTTTTTTAAAGAATTGTTTATTTGGGACCAGCAGATGGCATAGCAGTTACATCACTGGAATCCACATGGCCAGCAGTGGTTTGAGTCCCAGACCCTGTGACTTGAAACTCACGCCGGGCACACGTGCATGTGTGACAAAGATCCCAGAAGGAGAATGGAAGAGAAGGGATTGCAGCATGGCCATCCCCATTGGGGGTATGGTTTCTCACTTTCTCTCTCACTGGAGAGAGAGAGAGAGAATGCACCCTAAGGCAAAAAAAGAATTCTTTCTTTAATTATATTTATTATTACTTTTTAATTTACTATAGGCCACTTGTGCTTACCAGAGAGAGAGGAAAAGTGAGGAAGCAAGCAGCCAGTCCAGGACTCAAGCCATGGTAGACCATATGGGAGTCCAGTGCTGTCACGATGCCACCTGCTGGCCCCTCACATACAGATTTTAAAATAATACCATGCAGTCCTATTGCCTAGAGTGCACCTAGCTAATAAAGGACCCCATCCTCACATTCTACAAATGAGAAAATTGAGACAGAGTTGATAAAACAATTTGTCAGAGGTCAGTAATTCTGGCCATTCACTAAAAGAGAAAGGTTTGGGGATTTTTTTTTGTACTTTTAAATTTATATTTAATTTCTGTATATCTTCACAGTGTACAAAATCGTTTTTGCCAGCATAAATGAAGTGCATATCAATCAAGTCAAAGATATTACCATATACATTATTATCAACAGATAACTTTTCATTCATGTGTCTATTTTTTCCTCCAACTCCCTTCCTCTCATTGCCTATTACTCACTTCTTCCTATACTGTCTCTGATGTCTACAGATACCCTCCCTGCTAATGTACCTTCCCATCTTTCAGTTTTCTGTCAGAGTATGGACATTCAGTATAAATTGAGCAGGAACATACAATGTCTCTCTTTCATAGTCTGGCTTGCTTGACTTAGCATTAAATCTCCCATATTCACCCACTTTGTATCAAATGTTAGGGTCTCATTATTTTATGACTGAGTAGTATTCCATCATGGATATATGCCACATTTTTTTTAAAACAGTCATCTGTTCTTGGTCACCAGGAACAAAAATCAATTCAAAATGGATCAAAGATCTAAATGCAAAATCTCAAACTATGAAACTACTGGTGGAAAACATAAGGGAAACTATTGGAGACATTGGAGTAGGCAAATATTTCATAAACAAGACCCCCAGAGCATAGGCAATAATCTCAAAAATAGACAAGTGAGATTACATCAGGTTAAAAAGCTTCTGCACAGCAAAAGAAACAATAATAAGAGTGAAGAGACAACCCTCAGAATGGGAGAATATATTTGCAAACTATGCCTCAGATAAGGACTGATAATCAGAATAAACAAGGAATTCAAGCAGTTTACAAAAAAAAATCCACTTGAAAGATGGGAAAATAAACTGAACAGACAACTCTCCAAGGAAGACATATGAACAGCCAAGAAGCATATAAAAAATGCTCAACATCTCTTATCATAAAGCAAATGCAAATCAAAACCATGATGAGATACCACTTAATCCTAATCAAAATGGCTAAGGAAAAAAAGAAAGAAGAAAGAAAGAAAGAAAGAAAGAAAGAAAGAAACAAACAAACAAACAAAGAAACAAAGAAAGAAACAAAGAGAGAGAGAAAAAAAGAATAACAAGTGCTGATGACACTGCAGTAAAAAGTAAATTCTCCTACACTGTTGAAATAAAAGGGATTTTTCAGGGAGATTTTTCTACAGGGCACTTTCACTCACCAGAGAGACAGAAAGAAAGTAAGAAATCACCCACCAGGGGGGATGGCCATGTGCAATTCCTTCTCCTCTGTTCTCCTCTAAGGATTTTGAGTTCCCAGGCATACACTCCTGGCTTGAGTTTCAGGCCTCCAGATCCAGGACACAAACTATGGTTGGCCATGTGGGAGTCCGATGCCTTAACCACTATGCCACCTCCTGGACCAGAAAAAGGCTTATTAAGACATGCATGAATCATCTTGCTGATAGTGTGGCACACCTCATTACTGGGTAGCTAGTTATTGCATAAAAGGGAAGCAGCCCCCATCCAGAAGCCCTATTAATTGCTTTGTCATTCAGCAATTCATTCATTTCCACCCTGTTCTGTTAGGTGGTTTGATTTCAGAATACATACATATTTTTAAGGAATCAGACTTCATAGTCTCCTCCAGTTTCAAATATTTTTTTTTTCTTTACAGTGAAATATCTCACCCAAGGAAGGCAGGGCAGTGGCCAAATTATGAAGTTGATGATTGACTCTCACCCTTTGGGAAGATGAGTCCTGCTTGTAAGGTGGCCATGCTCAGTTTCACGCTGCTTATCTCCACACCTGGTTCTAGTTCGTAACACCAAAAGCATTTCATGCTTATTAAGCATCATCTGTTCTCAATTTTTAAACCACAAGTTTGGCTTGGTTTGTTTTTAATAAGTGGTTACAACAGAGTCCACCTTTTCAGTGTGATGATGTATCTTAAACCCAGCTATCGGCATCTAGTAGATTTAGATTCATATGGCTGTTACAGGAGGTTTAAAAAAATGAAGGACATAAATACTAAAATTTCTTATTTTCTCCTGCCTAGATACAACATGGGTTTATACTCAACATATGTACTTGAAGAAAAAGATGATCATATTTAAACAAAATTGTGTAACAGGCTTTTCCTTTGTAGAGTCCACATCTCTACTTTTCTACCCCAATTTTGAATTTAAAGAATCTCAAGTTTGGGCGTGGGGGCACCTGCCCTATGGCAAAGAATCTCAAGTTTTATGTAAAATTAGTTTGTGAATATAAAATTAATAGAGCCTTTCTTCATTGCTCAATTTTTATTTCTCTATATTTGCAATTGGTATTACTTAGTTTTTTGACGGTCAGTAGTTCTTTCTGTGGTATTTTGTCACTAACACTTGGCCAAGAAAGAATTGCTGAGACATTCATTTTCTTTTAAGATAAGTCAGGAATCTGTTAGGTTAAATATTATAAAGTCACAAATTTTGTTAAAAGATATGTAGCCGAGAGTTAAATTTTATCAGTGTTTTCCGGGTTCCTTCATAATGTATTTTCAAATGCCCATTGCCTGATATTAAATACACATAACCATTCTTTTTTTTTTTTTTTTTTTTGAGAGAGATTTTCACTATAGGGCGCATGCGCTCACCAGACAGACAGAGAGAGACATAGAGACAGAAAGTGAGAAATCACCCCCCGGGGGGATGGTCACGCCGCAATCCCTTCTCCTTCATTCTCCTCTCGGGATCTTGGGCATGCACGCACACGCACCCAGCATGAGTTTTAAGCCACCGGGTCCGGGACGTGAACCACGGTCGACTACGTGGGAGTCCAGAGACATAGCCATTACGCTAACTGCTGGTTCCCACATAACCATTCTTGTATAAGTAGGATATTTTCGTTTTTATGCTGGGCAGGGATATTTTACTGTCAGCATGTTGAGTTAGTGTCATAGGTTTGGGCCAGCATGGCACAGGTCAACAATGTTATCTCCTCTCTCTTCATTTAAGGTCAACCTGAATTGGTAGAAATATTCATTTTGGGGCTCCAGCAAGTGGTATAGTGGTTAAGGTGCTGAATTTCTGCATGGCTGACTGAAGTTTGAGTTCTGGACCCAGCAGCTTGAAACTCACGCCAGACATGGGTGCATGTGTTTGCCAAATCCTGAGAGGAGAATGGAGGAAAAGAGATTGCAGTGTGGCCATTTCCCCTGGAGGTGGAGGGGGGGAGATATCACATTTTCTGCCTCTGTCTCTCTCTCTCTCTCTGGTGAGCATATGTGCCCTATAGCAAAAATCTGTCTCAAAAATAAAAGAAAGAGAGATTCATTTTTTCCTTCTAAAATAACTGTATTAAATGTTTTCAACTAGTTTTTTCTTATAGAGATTTTTGGTATAGGGTGTGTGTACTTGCCAAAGAGAGTGACAGAAAGCGAGAAATCAGCCTCAAAGAGGGGATGGTCATGCCACAATCCACTCTCCTCCATTCTCCTCTCAGGGTTTTAGACACACAGGCACATGCACCCGGCATGAGTTTTAAACTGTTGGGTCTGAAACTCGAAATGCAGTTGACTATATGGGAGTCCAGAGACGTAACCATTGCATCAGCTGCTGGTCCCTGTTTTCAGCTTCTTCACCTTCAGGAGAAACAGACTCCTATGAATAACCAATCAGAGTCTAAATCCTCTTCCTGTGTGATTTCCAAAGGTAAGTCCCCTTCACGAAAATTTAGAGTCCTAGGACATGTTTATTTGTTCCACAGATAACCACCTCATATGGTTCTTACTCCACCCTATTCTTCTGATCTATTTGTGTCATCAGCTCTAAGCTACATAAGATCAGAGTCCTTTTCCATTTCTTCACCATGGTACCCTTGACACCTAGAAGAGTGTTTGGCACATTAAATATGCTAGATTAATCTCTTCAGTATGGATTGAGTAAATAAATGAATGACTAAACAAATGACTGAATACTTTGGGAACATCTTTCATGGTGACACATCCTTAAAATTTATGATTTATATTGTGTATGAGAATAGAGAAAAGTAGAGAAATTATATGAATACTAACCTAAACTTCTATATTAACCTCAGGGAATGTTTCTAAATTAATATTGCTATTCAGTAATAATATAGTAATCACACTTATTAATTGGATTATACTCTCCAATTGTCACAGTAATTCCTACAGCTTGAAAAATTTTTTTTCCTTTAATATTTATAAACTGCTGGGCCAGCCAGTGGTGTGGTGGATAAGGCAGCTGGATCCCACATGGCCAACTGTTTAAGTCCTGAACCCAGTGACTTGAAAAATACACCAGGTTCATGTGTGTGTGTGCCCAAAATCCTGAGAAAAGAATAAAGGATTGTGGTGTGGCCATCCCCTCTCAGGGGTACATTTTTTCACTATTTCTGTCTCTCTAGCAAGCACACACACCCTATAGCAATTTTTTTTAATTATAAATTACTAGATGACATTTTTTTGCACAGCTGATAATCTGGTGTATTTTTTCATAGGCAAAATAGAAATTGCATTTTTCTTTCTTAACATGTTTGTGCAAATTAGTGAAGAGATGTAGGAACTTTACAAATGTTCAATAGCATGTTTATATTTTTTGTCCCCATTGGAGTTAATGGCCAAATGAAATCACAAGGAAATTATTTTTATTTTACATTGTAAAATTCTAGATAATCAAACCAAAAAATAAAAGGAAAAATTTTACTATCAATGATGACACTTGGTAATGGTTCCTCTATCAGTGAAATGAATAAATTCCACTCCAGTATGAGTCCAATTCTTGAATTTTTAAAGTATGTTTCTACCACTCTCCCCTTCTACCTTGACCAAATGGCATCCAAAGCATTTCTTTTCTCTGGGCTATAGATGTTTCCAAAATTGCCTTTTCTTTCAATGTTCTTTATTTTTTTTTTTTTTTAGGATTTTTAGAATTAAGTTTATATTCTTCTTTTTATTTTTATTATCATCATAATCTTTTTTATGTTACATTGGATTAGATATAATTTTACAGTGTATTACATTGCTTTTTCAAAAGGGAATGCCATGCATGTCAGTCAATACAGAAACATTAATGTCCCCACTTCATCATTCAATATCTTTTCTATGTTTTTCTCAATCATTATTATTATTATTCTAATTATTTTTTACAACAGTCAATCACTATTTCTCATTTTGCTTGTAAAAAGACTTTACCCATCATGAAATATTTCTCAGACCAATCCAGTTGAGAATACTATACATGTCATCATCAAGAGGTAATAAGCCATATCTGTTTCTCACTAACATCTTGCCTCTCTATTGTTCTCTTGCTAGTCTCTATCCTCTTCTCCTCACCCCCCCCCCCCCCACATTCCACACTGTCCTATTCTCGTTAAGTACTTTCACTGCTTTTATGTCCTCCAATTTTTGCTCTCTACCATAGAGTGCGGATAGTCGGTATATATTGAGTGGATACATACAATATCTTTCTTTCATAGCCTGGCTTACTTCACTCAGCAATATATCCTCCGTATCTGACCACTTTCTATCAAATTCCGGGGTCTTGTTATTTTTTATTAGTATTCCATAGAGTATATATACCACACTTTTCTAATCCATTCATCAGTTTGTGGACATTTAGGTTGGTTCCATGTCTTGGCAATTGTGAATAATGCTGCAATAAACATTGATGTGCAAGCACTTTTCTGACTGAGCGTTCTCCTGTCTTTCGTGTAAATACCCAGAAGCGGGATTGCTGGGTCAAATGGTAGTTCTATTTGTAGATCTTTGAGGAACCTCCATGTTGTTCTCCACAGTGGCAGAACCAGTTTACATTCCCACCAACAGTGTAGGAGGGTTCCCTTTTCACCACATCCCCGCCAACACTTATCACTTTTTATATTATTCATCTTTGCCATTCTGACAGGGGTTAGGTGGTATCTCATTGTGGTTTTGATCTGCATCTCCCTTATGATGAGAGATGTTGAGCATTTCCTCATACGCTTTTTGGCTGTTCGTATGTCTTCCTTAGAGAGATTTTTGTTCAGCTCATTTTCCCATCTTTTAATTGGGTTAATCATTTTTTTTTTCGCATAAGGCCCTTGAGTTCCCTGTGTATTCTAGTTATCAGTCCCTTGTCTGAGGCATATTTAACAAAGATATTTTCCCATTCTGAGGGTTGTCGGTTCACACTTGATACTGTGTCTTTTGCTGGGCAGAAACTTCTTAGTCTAATATAGTCCCACTTGTCTATTTTAGGGATTATTGCCTGTGCTTTGGGGGTCTTATTTAAGAAGTCTTTGCCTACTCCAATGTCTCCCAGAGTTTCCCCAGCATTTTCCACCAGTAGTTTTATTGTTTGAGGTCTTAGGTTCAGATCTTTGATCCATTTTGAGTTGATTGTTGTTAATGGTGAAAGATGGGGATTCAGTTTCATCTTTCTGCAGGTGGATACCCAGTTTTTCCAGCACCATTTACTAAAGAGGTTTTCCTTTTCCCAATGGATTGACTGATATCCTTTGTCAAAGATCAGTTGGCTGTAAGCTTTGGGGGTTATTTCTGGGGTCTCTATTCTATTCCATTGGTCTACATGTCTGTTTTTATGCCAATACCATGCTGTTTTGATGACCACAGCTTTATAGTATATCTTGGGATCAGGGAGTGATATGCCTCCTACTCCATTCTTCTTGCACAGGATTGCTTTTGCAATATGAGGTCTTTTATGATTCCAGACAAATTCTATGATTGTCTTTTCTAGATCTGTGAAGAATTTTTCTGGTATTTTGATTGGAATTGCATTAAACGTGTAGATTAATTTGGGTAGAATTGCCATTTTGATTATGTTAATTCTTCCAATCCAGGAGCATGGGATGTCCTTCCACTTTTTAATGTCACTTTCAATATCTTTTTTAGGATTTTCATAGTTTTCTTTATAAAGGTCTTTAACTTTCTTAGTTAGGTTTATCCCTAGGTATCTTATACATCTTGTGGCTACAGTGAAAGGGATTCCATTCTTCAACTCGGCTTCGTTCAACTTGTTGTTCATAAATAGAAATGCTATAGATTTTTAGATATTGATTTTGTATCCTGCCACCTTACTGTATTCACTTATTACTTCAAGAAGCTTTTTCATAGATACCTTTGGGTCTTCTAAGTATACCATCATGTCATCTGCAAATAGAGATATTTTCAACTCTTCTTTGCCTATTCGAATGCCTTTAATATTGTTCTCTTCTCTGATTGCAATAGCTAAGACTTCCAGTACTATATTAAAGAGCAGTGGAGAAAGTGGGCAGCCTTGCCTAGTACCTGTTTTCAGAGGAAAAGCTTTCAGCTTTTCTCCATTCAGTATAATATTAGCTGTAGGTTTTTCATAGATTGCTTTAATTGTGTTCAGAAATGACCCTTCTATGCCAATCTTACTGAGAGTCTTAATCATAAAAGGATGTTGTATTTTGTCAAATGCTTTCTCCACATCAACTGAGATGATCATATGGTTTTTATCTTTCTTTCTGTTAATGTGGTGTATTACATTTATGGTCTTGCGTATATTGAACCACCCTTGCATCCCTGATATAAAGCCTACCTGGTCATGATGAATGATCCTTGTTATATGTTGTTGGATACGATTTGTGAGTGTCTTGTTGAGAATTTTTGCATCTATATTCATCAATGATATTGGACTATAGTTTTCCTTTTTTGTCATGTCCTTATCTGTTTTGGGGATGAGGATGATGGAGGCTTCATAAAATGAATTTGGAAGGTTTCCTTCCTTTTGAATCTTTAGAAATAATTTTAGTAGGATGGGGGTTAACTCTTCCTTTAAATTGTTGTAGAATTCAGAAGTGAAGCCATCTGGACCTGGGCTTTTCCTTGTTGGGAAGTTATTTATTACTGATTCAATCTCCTGGCTTATTATGGGTCTATTCAGGTTCTCTATGTCCTCCTGATCCAATCTTGGTATATTATATGCATCCAGGAATTTGCCCATCTCCTCCAAGTTATCTTGTTTGTTGGCATATAGTCGCTCATAGTATCCTCTAATGATATTCTGTATTTCTACTATGTCTGTAGTAATATTGCCTGTTTCATCACATATTTGATTAATCTGGTTTCTTTCTTTCTTCCTCTTGATCAGTCTAGCCAGTGGTGTGTCGATCTTGTTAATCTTTTCAAAGAACCAGCTTTTGCTTTCATTTATTTTCTGTATGGATCGTTTATTTTCTATTTCATTTATTTCTGCTCGAACCTTTATTATTTCTTTTTGCCTGGCATTTTGGGGGTTTGTTTGTTGTTGTTTTTCCAATTCTCTGAGGCATGATGATAAGTTATCTATTTGTCATCTTTCCATCCTTTTCTTATGTGCGCTAATTGCTATGAATTTCTCTCTTATGACTGCTTTAGCTGTATCCCATAGATTCTGGACACTTGTGTATTCATTATCATTTGTTTCCATAAATTGCTTTATTTCAGCCTTAATTTCTTCAGTAGTGAAGAAGTCATTCAGAAGTAGGTTGTTCAGTTTCCATGTGTTCATGTATTTTCGGGGTTGTTTCTTGAAATTAATCTTGAGTTTAATTCCATCATGGTCAGAGAAGATGCTGGGTACAGTTTCTATGCCTTTGAATCTGTAAAGGCTTGATTTGTGTCCTAACATATGATCAATCTTTGAAAAGGTTCCATGCCGGGGTGAGAAAAATGTATATGTTGTGGATGTAGGGTGGAAAGTTCTATAGATATCTGTCAAGCCCACTCAACTTATAGTATCATTTAAGTCCTGTATCTCTCTGTTTATTTTCTGTTTAGAAGATCTGTCTAAAGGAGATAATGGGGTGTTGAGATCTCCAACAATTATAGTATTTCTCCCTATCTCTCCTTTTAGCTCTAGCAGTCTTTCCTTCACATATTTAGGTGCATCTAAGTTGGGTGCATAGATATTTATAAGGGTTATATCTTCTTGTTGGATTACTTCATTTACTATTATATAATGCCCTTCTTTGTCTCTTCTTACAGTCTTTGTCTTGAAATCTATTTTGTCTGAGATCAATATCGCTACTCCAGCCTTTTTTTGATTTCCATTTGCATGGAATATCTTTTTCCAGCCCTTTACTTTTAGTCTTTTCTATCTTTATCCATAAGGTGAGTTTTTTGTAGGCAACAAATAGAGGGTTTCTGTTTTCTTATCCATTCAGCCAGTCTATGTCTCTTAACTGGAGAATTTAATCCATTGACATTCAATGTAATTATCGATATTTCCATACCTGATCCTATCATTAAGTGAGCCGTTTTCTTGGTTGCTTTTTGTTCTCATATAACTGTCTGTCTGATTTTTTAGTTTTCCTGGTATAGTACTCCCTTCAGAACCTCTTGAAGAGCTGGTCTGGAGTTGGTAAATTCCTTCAAATTTTGTTTATCTGAGAATGTTTTTATCTTTTTTTCCCATATGAAAGATAATTTTGCCGGGTATAGTATTCTTGGTTGAAATTGTTTTTCATTCAACACTTTGACTATGCTTCCCCATTCTTTCCTTGCCTACATTGCTTCCGCCGAGAGATCCGATGTAAGCCTGATAGGGTGACCTTTGTAAGTAACTTGACGTTTCCCTCTTGCCAACTTTAGTATCTTGTTTTTGTCTGTTTTTTTTCGCCAGTCTAGCTATGATGTGCCTTGGAGAGGATCTTCTTGGGTTGATTCTACCTGGGGTCCTATGTATTTCTTGGGTCTGGATATTTGAAAGCCTTTCTAGGTTTGGAAAGTTTTCTTCCAGGATTTTGTGGAATAAATTATCTAGGCCCTTATTATTTTCTTCCTCTTCTAGAATACCAATTATCCGGATGTTGGGGCATTTGATGGCATCGAGTATTCCTCATATATTGTCCTCATTTTTCATGGTTGTTTTCTCAATCTTCTTGATACTTTTTTCTAGGTCAGATGTTTTGTCTTCTACATTAGAGATTCGATCTTCTGCCTGGTCTAACCTACTTTTAATACTTTCAAGGGAGGTTTTGATTTCCTGTATCACATTCTTCAATCCTAGAAGTTCCATCTGGTTCTTGTTTAAGGTATCTATTTCTTCTTTCAAGTCATTAAAGGACTTCCTCATCTCCTGAAGCTCCTTGTCTCTTTTCTCTTCCATCTCAGTTAGTTTGTTCACTACAAATATTCTGAATTCCTTATCAGACATGTCCACAACGTCCATTGTATTGACTGTGGGTGATGTAGGCTTGATGATTTCCCTTGAGGGAGAGGCCTTTTGTTTGTTGCTCATATTTCTTGAGCCTCTGTGATTGTTTCTGGTCATCAGGTACTCTATATGTTGCTTCCTGACTTGTTTAAGGTATCTCTGAGTGTTAAAAGTTGTACAGGATAGCTTTGCGCAGTGGCAGTATCGTAGCCAATGAGGTTTATCCGAGGCGTGATTATTGCTAATTGAAAAGTTGTACAGGAATAGAAATTTGATGATTTCTCTTATGGTTGGCCTATCTGTTGCTCACAATTACCATTAACTGTTACAACTAGTCCTACATGGCCCAAGATCCTCCCTGTTTCTAAGGGGTGGTGAGTCTCCAACTGACCTAATAAGCAACACCTCAAAAGCAAAGAATAACAAAAAAAGGAAATCGCGCAGCGCGCTTGTGTGCCACGCGCTACTCAAATAACCAATATTCAGAAAGACCAAAGGCTAGTGGGAAAGGGCCAGAGGCTGAGTGACAGGACCAGGTTAGTAGGGCCTGCAGCCTCAATCCGCCTGGTGTCCGGAACTGCTGGCTGGCTTGGTCAGGTTCTGGGATGTCATCTTAAAGTCCCAGACAACCAACCTGGGGTCCAAGGAAGAGGAACAATTGCGCAGAGGTTCGGAAGCCTCAGTCCGCCTGGTGTCCGGAACTCTTTCAATGTTCTCCACACTTCTCAATGTGATTTTAATCCCAATAAGAAATGGAATTGCTCTCCTTGGGCAAAATATCCAGATTTTAGCTGCAGGCTCTCTTAAACTCTGTTCTCCTCTACATCTATTGTGCTTATCCAAATCCTAAACTTGGTTTATCTCACATAGCAATGGCCAGAAATAAAAGCATGCTGAGTGAACTCCAAATATTTTTATTTAACACAGAAAAAAAAATAAGATTTTGGGGTCAGCAGGTGGCATGGTGATTAGGATGCTGAACTGTCATATGACCAATTGTGGTTTGAATCCTGGACTGTCAACTTGCTTTCTTATTTTCCCTTTCTCTCTCTTTGTCTCTCTCTAGTAAATACATGTACCCTATAGCAAATTAAAAGTAATAATAAATAAAATTAAATAAATAATTAATAATTTACAAAATATTTTCAACAAATTACTACACACACACACACACACACACAATTTTCTCAAATAGTATCATGACTTCCAATACTCCCAAGCACAGACTGTTTGTTTTTTAAAAGTTTTTGCCATAAGGCATGTGCACTTGATGGAGGCCAGAGAAAGAGAGACAAGGAAAGGGAAAGTGAGAAATCACCCCCAGAGAGGATTTTTCAATTCCTTCTCCATTCTCCTCTTGGGATTTTAGGGCATGTGCACACATGTGCCCAGTGTGATTTTTAAGCTGCCAGGTCCAGGATTCAAACTACGTTGGCCATCTGAGATTCCAGCACCTTAACACCCATGTCATCACCTCCTGGCCCCTTGGCAACATTTTTAAGTTTTTCTTAAAAAAACTTAAAACATCCCATGAGTGAGAAAGATAGAGAAAGATACAACACACCCAATCAGCTCTCTAAGCCATGATTGGCCTCCAACTTTAGCCAGTTCCCTTTGGAGTTAATGGCTAAATGAAATCACAAGGAAATTATTTTTTATTTTACATTTTTAAATTCTAGATAATCAAATCAAAAATAAAAGGAAAAATATTACCATCAATGATGATATTTGGTGATGGTTCCTCTATCAGTGATATAAATAAATTACACTCCAGTATGAGTCAAATTCTCAGTCAGATCATGGGCACATAATGCCCAGAGTCCTCAGCGAGGTCTCTGGATGCAAACCAGCAACCTTTCAATGTGGATGTGCCTTGCAGAGCATCACATTTTACTGTTGCACTATCACCCAGCCCCACAGACTCAACATTTTGTTTGTTTACTGTGCTTTCTTTGTTTTTTACATTTTTTATAATAATAGAGTACTTTTCCATATAAATTTCATTTAACTTTTTTTTTGCTTTCCATGCCTTTTATTTATTTTTTCATATTTTATTGATTCAGTAAAGACCTTAATTAATCTAAATACTTTCAATAGCAAGCACAGCTGATATGTACATTATCTATGAACATATGACTGACTTCAGACATAAACCTCAGTGAATAGAATGAACATACTATAAGTAACACCTAGCTGGGGCTACATAACTTACAGTAGTCATTAAATAGGTACTTTTTAATACATTTTTAATTTTAAGATAAACGTTTTAGTTTTGCGTTTTGTTTTGATTTGTTTTATTTTGTTTGGAGAGGTTTTTGCTGTAGGATGCGTTTGCTCGCCAGAAAGACAGAGTGAGACAGAGACACAGAAAGTGAGAAATCACACCTCCCCCACCACCAGGGAGGATGGCCATGCTGAAATCCATTCTCCTTAGTCTTTCAGGATCTTGGGCATGCACGCACATGTGCTTAGTGTGAGTTTAAGCCACTGGGTCCAGGATTCGAATCGCAGTTGACTACATAGGAGTCCAGCAACATAGCCATTAAGCCAACTGCTGGTCCCAACGTTTTAGTTCTAATAGACAAAATTAAAAAAAAAAATGTTAAGAGAAATTTGCTTAAGATTTAAAGCCAGAAAAAAAGGTTAGGATTCAGTTCAAGCAGTAGATAGATGAACCTATCAACAGTTAAAGAGAATACAAAACTTCTTCAACTTGGAAACCAAAACATAGAAGAAAATCAGTAATGTTTTAGTCAAAAGTCATAAAAATTCTACTTCACCAGTTCAGTCTCATGTAATTGATCTCTCTGCTATTGAATTTGCAGTGTTACTGTGGTCTGATCTTCCCGTTTAAATCCTGGAAGTTAATATTCAACTCTGGATTTGTCCCTACCATTAGGCTGGCCATTTTCTTGGCTGTTTTTTGTACTCTTATTTCTGTGTGTCTGACATTAGTTTTCCTAGTATAGCACTCCCTTCAGCACTTCTTGCAGAGCTAGTCTGGTGTTGGTAAATTCTTTCAGGTTTTGTTATCTGAGAATGTTTTTATCTTTTCTTTCCATATGAAAAATAATCTTGTCAGGTATAGTATTCTTGGTTAAAATTGTTTTTCACTTAACACTTGAATATCTTTTCCCATTCTTAACTTGCTTGCATTGTTTCCAATGAGAGATCTGATATTAGCCTGAAAGTAGCTTGATGTTTCTCTCTTGCCCATTTTAATATCTTGTCTCTGTCTGTGGTTTTGGTCCATCTGGCTACAATGTGCCTTGGAGAAGATCTTCTTGGGTTGATTCTATGCAGGGTCCTTTGTATTTCTTGGGTCTGGATATTTGAATGCCTCTCTAGGTTTGGAAAGTTTTCTTCTGGAATTTCATGGAATAGATTATCAATACCCTTAGTTCCTTCACCTTCTGGAATACCAATTATCTGGATGTTTGGGTGTTTAATGGTATCTAGTATTACTCGTTGTTATTCTCATTTTGGGGGGTAATTTTCTCAGTCTTTTTGGTGAATTTTTCTAGGTCAGAGGTTCTATCTTCTACACCTGAGCTTTGATCTTCTGCATGATGTAATATATTTTTAATACTTTCAAAGGAGGTTTTGATTTTCTGTATTATAGCCCTCATCTCTAACAATTCTGTTTGATTCTTTTTATGGTGTGTATTTGTTTCCCTTTTCAGATCATGCAAGAATTTCTTCACCTCCTGAAACTCATTATCTCTTTTCTCCTGCATCTTCTGGAGTTCATTGTCTCTCTTCTTTTTCATCTTTGTTAGCTTTGTCACAGTGTATATTTTAAATTCTTTATTTGACATTTCCATCAGTTCCCTTTTGTTGTCTGTGGAGGAAGAAGAGTTATTCTTTTCCCTTAGGAGAGAGATTTTTTTTTGGTTCCTCATATTTCTTGTGCCTTTGCAGTGGTCTCTGGTCATCTGATGGATTATATGTTTTTTTCCTAATTTTTGGAGTTAAATCTGAGCATTCAGAGGCATGCAGGAAGAGGTGATCTGCAATCTCTAAGCAGTATCTCCTCTCTCTCCTTGTGCAGTAGATTCCACGGAAATTGAGGATTACTCTGACCCTAAAAATATTCAGATATTTGACTACTATTCAGCTAGACTTGTCTAGAAGAAACAGTGTGTGGAAGATAAGCAGAAAAGTGAGAAAGGTAAAGAAAAGGAAAAGAAACAGAAAAAAATGATTAAAAAGAAAAGAGAGGGAAAAAAGTTTTAAAGCAAAAAAATGAAAACTGCGTGGCACACCAAGCAGGGTACTCTAACCTGGCTAGATATGGCAGGCAAGAGGGTGAAGTCTGGGCAGAAAGTCTTCAATTGTCCTAGTTCCTGAAAGAAGCCTCTCAGATATCAACTATAGATGGCTGGTGATTGGTTTGTCCTACAGCGGAGGGGGATAAGGTAACAATTGGCAAGATAAAAGAGCGTCAAAGAGCTAAGAAGTTTAATTTTTTTTAATAAAATAAAGACAGAGATATGGAGAGAGACAGGGAGAATAAAAAGGGTGATCTAACCTAGCTAGATCTGGGGGACAGGAGGGTGAAGTCTGGACAGAAAGTCTTCAATTTTTCTAGTCCCTGAAAGAGGCCACTCAGAACTCACCTATAACTGGCTGGTGATTGGCTTGCTCTGGCTAGATCTGGGAGGCAGGAGGGTGAAATGCAGGCAGAAAGTCTTCAATTGTCCTCATTTAACTTTAATACAGTTTCATAAACTGTAAAGACAATGATTAGGGGTACAGACTTTGTAGTGAAACTGAGGTTCTATATCTGACTATGGTTAGTGGTGTGAACTTAAATTATTTAACTTCTCTAAGCTCATTTTATTATTGTAGATAAGCAAGACTAATTCTGTTTATATATTTACTTTATAATAGAGAGAGTTAAATGGAAGACAATGTATGAATAACAGGGGCTATCTTGGTGAAATGCGAGGTGCAATTACACTTGTGAATTTGGTTAGTATGTACATTACTTTCAACCAGTATGGCTTTTCCACTCAGACAAATATCTTGGAATTCTATGTGTATTAGTACAAAGACATTGGCCTCTTGCCTTTTAAACACTCATATATTTCATAATATGAATGTTCCAGTTTGGTTTTGTTTGTGTTTCTCTTTTTGCTTTTGCTTCTATTTTTAGCTGTTTCTCTATAGATGGATATTTTGGTTGCTGCCAACATTTTTGCTGTAATGACAATAATACAGTGAGCTTCTTATACATGTTCCCCTGCACATTGCTTTCAGTGTTTACCAGGGTATATGTCAACAAGTTGGAGTTCTGGTACATAATGTACACATGCTTTTAAATACAACCAAACCATCCCTCAGAAAGGCTCTCAAAAAATGCATTTCACCTCATCTTTGACAACATATGACATCATCAAAAGTTTTTAGTTTGAACTCTCAACAAACTAGGAATAGAAGGAAAGTAACTCAACATAATAAAGGCCACTTAGGGAAAGCCAACAGCTAACATCATATTCAATGATAAAAAATTGAAAACTGTAACAAGCAGATGGCATAATGGTTATGTCACTGGACTCCCACATAGTCAACCAGGGTTCAAGTTCCAGACCTGGTGGCCTCAAACTCACACTGGACACATGTGGGTGTATGCCCAAAATTTCAAGAGGAGTGTGAAGGAGAAGGGATTGCAGTGTGGCCATCCCTCCTGGGGAGGTGATGATTTCTTGCTTTCTGTCTCTCTGTCTCTCTGGCAAGTACACACGCCCTATAGAAAAAATCTCTCTCAAAAAAAAAAAAAAAAAAATTGAAAGCTTTTCTCTAAGATCAGAAATGAAGCAGGGATACCCAGTCCCACCATATCTATTCAACATAATATTAGAAATCCTCACCAGAGAAATTAAGAAAAAAAAAAGGAAGAAAGAAAGAGAAAGAAAGAAAGAAAGAAAGAGAAGAGAAGAGAAGAGAAGAGAAATAAAAGGCATCCAAATTAAATAGAACAAGTAAAATTATCTCTATTCTCAGATGGCATCATCTTATTTGTATAAAATTCTAACACCCTTAAGATTTCACAGACTAACCTGTTAAAATAATAAATTCACCAAAATTATAAGACAAAATCAATACACAAAAACCAGTCAGGCTTCTATACACTAATAATGAGCAATCTAGAATATAGACATACATTAATTGTAAATGTTCCATTTACAATTGTATCGAAAAGAATGAAATACTTAGAAATAAACCTAACCAAGGAAGTAAGAGATGTCTATACTGAAAACTACAAAACATTGCTGAACAAAATTAAAGAAGACACAAATAAATAGAAAGACATTTTATGTTCATAAGTTGGAAGGCTTAATTCTATCCAAAGTAATCTATAGATTCATTGCAATCTCTATCTAAAGCCCAATGGTACCTTTCACATAAATAGGAAAATTTATCTTAAAATATATATATTGACTTTCAAGGGGTCCTTAATAGCCAAAAACAAAAATTTGTAAAAGAAAAACAACACCAAATAGCCAAAGAAATCCTGAAAAAAAAAAATGTATGAAACTGGAGGCATCAGACTACCAATTTCAAAATGTACAATTTAGCTATAGTAACCAAAACAACATGCTACTAACAAAAGAAACAAATAAACAAAAACTTCCAGACACATAGACCATGTAACCAAACAGAGAACCCAGAAATAAATTCATACATATATGGCCAGCTAATTTCAAGAAAGATGTCAAGAACATCCATTGTAGAAAAGAAAGTTTCTTTTAAAAAAGATACTGGGAAAACTCAATATCCATATGCAGAAGAATAAAACTGACCATTTTTTTAAAAGAGAGTTGTTGTTTTGTTTTGTTTTGTTTTGTTTTGTTTTGTTCCTATAGGGTGCCTGCACTTGCCAGAGAGACAGAAAACAAGAAATCACCCCCCAGGAGGGATGCCCATGCTGCAATTCCTTCTCTTTTATTCTTCTCTCGGTATTTTGGGCACACAAGCACATGCAAAGTTTTAAGCCACTGGGTCTGGGACTCAAACTGTGGTCGACTATGTGAGAGTCCAACGAAGTAACCATTATGCCGTCCACTGGTCCCTCTCTAACCATATTTTAAAAATCAACTCAAAATAGATTAAAGACTTAAAAATAAAAACCTTAAACTATAAAGTTACTAGAAAAAAATATAGGGGAAATACTTTAAAACATAGGTCTATGCAAAAAATTTTTAAATAAAACCTCAAAATCACAAATAAAAAAGAAAAAATAAGCAAGTGGGGTTATATCCAACCAAAAAACTTCTGCACAACAAAGGGAACTACCAATAGAGGAAAGAGACAACCTATAGAATGAGAGAAAAATATTTGGAAACTACATATCTGTCAAGGGATTGATAACCAAAACACACAAGAAATTAAAATACAACTCAAGAGAAAAAGGGGGGGGGGCAGAGGGGGAACAAATTATCTTAATAAGCAATCCTCAAAAAAAAAAAAAAAAAAACATACAAATGGCCAAAAAGCATATGAAAAAAAAAAGCTCAACATCACTTATCATTAGGGAAATGTAAATCAAATCCATGATGATGAGATACAAAAGTGCAAAGTTTTCTGTTGAAAATGTTTATAGTAACATCCTGGATTTGATTATTGCATACTACATGCACACCTTGAAAAACATATTGTGTGTTATAGTGATGTACAATGAGTGAATGTAAATAACAAACATAAAATAACTACTGGAGGACCAGCAGATGGCAAAATGGCTACATCACTGGACTCCCATGTGGTCAACAACAGTTCAAGTCCTGGACTTGGTTGTCTAAAATTCATACCAAGTACATATGCATGCATGCCTAAGATTCCATCAGGAGAATGGAGGAGAGAAGATTGCAGTGTGGTCATGCTCCCTAGAGGGGTGATTTCTCACTTTCTGTCTCTGTCTGTCTATCTCTTCAAAGAACACACATGTCCTATAGCAAAAATCTCTCTCAAAAAAAAAAAAAAATCCTGAATTTCAAATATTGGTAACTAGTTCTATTAAAAATAAAGAATCTTAGATAAACATCTGCAAATGGGCTTTCAGTTTGCAAACTTTGATATATTGCCTCATCTAGCCAAAATAATAATAATAATAATAAGTTTTGAACAGCTAGAGTGCAGCACAAGGTTGTAAAGTCTAATTGGAGGAAGAAATGGATAAAATGAAAGACACTTTAGTCCCCTCTGCAGTGTTACCCAGGGTGCAGATGCAAGGAGCACAAAGGTTCAGCTATCACACTGTAGGTGAGGACCAACAGTGACTGGAGGGGGGTGAAGTAAGGCTCCACCATTTGAGCACATTTCATCTTCTTCAGTCATTCCTGCAGAGGGCACATTCCCCATGGTCAAGAGACAGAATTGTTGATTTAAACTATCTTGGAATATTCTGTTCAATAACCCAAAAGACTTTTCTTGTTTTGGAAACAACATATGTAGGCCATGTCTTGGACTGTGAGACTTCCATAAAAGTAAGTGGGAAAACTGCCATGACTCAGGCCCCTAGGTTGTTTTCTGTGTCTAGTAAGTCCCTTCAGGTCCTGCAGTCATTGACATCTTTCTTCCTTTCATGGAGTAGTGATGATTATGCCACTAAGTCACAAGCTAATTCCCCTTCTTTCCTAAAAATTTTAGCACCTGTGGAAAGGGAAGATTGAATCATATCATATAGTGATAAGCAGTTCTTTTTCAATGATGTTTCAAAACAGTTAAAAAGTTACTTATAATTACCTCTTGATAATATATAAACCCACTTTTCAAACATCTATTCTGTTCATAATATATTTTAACAGCTAAAAAAAGAACACATTCTTCCTTAAATGCAACTGATTTCCTGAAATTAATAAGAAAATTTAGATTAAGGACTGATAAGAGATTATGGAAAGTCAAAAAGAAGGTGTCCATAGTCCAGGGACAAGATAAGCACCTAACTCAGAGACTTGACGGTGAATTATAAAGAGATTGTTTAGGCCTGGATATGTCAACTCTTTATCTAAACGGGGACTCATTACTGAAGCCATCTGTACAGGCTGCCGGTATGTGAATTCTGAAAAAGCTTCTCTATTTTGATATTTTTACCCCAGAAAGCTCAATTGGGAATCCCTGTTGTAAAACGTAATAGAAGATATGAAAAGTCTTTCTGCAATTGCAGGCTGTAAATTGTCCAAAGGTCACAGTGAGATTGCTCTTAGGGAAGATGTGAGAAGGTCCTTACTGTTTACTACATCCTCACTGTGACTTGCTTACGTTTGAATGTCCCTGAGAACATGATAAATGGATACAACTCTTTACAGAGCAATGCTCCTATTGTTCTCCTCAGCACAAGCTCCTCAGAGAGGATGCCCTGGGCTGTAACTTTAGTTTCTTTTTAACATTCACAGCCCAATAGTTCTTCCTCCCCCAACCCTAGGGAGGTTTTTGCTTTAGGGTGTGTGAGCTTGCCTGAAAGACAGAGAAAGACAGAGAGACAGAAAGTGAGAAATCACCCTCCGGGGAGATGGCCACACTGCAATCCCTTCTCCTCCTATTCTCCTCTTGGGATCTTCAGCACGCAGGCACACGCACCCGTCGTGAGTGTAAGCCACCAGGTCCGGGACTTGAACCACGGTTGACTACATGGGAGTCCAGCGACACAGCCATTATGCTAACTGCTGGTCCCACAACCCAATAGTTCTTGTAAATAAAAACTCCAGAGATTTTGTGCTACTTTCTCAATGAAAAAGATGAATTAAAGCTCTGCTAAATTCTGCTGCAGAACACAGTCTAAAATAATACATTCTAATATGCATTTATTCCCTCCACTGAGGGCATCTATTCCAGGAATAGGTTATACCTGCCTATGTTCTCTTTCTCCATTCATGTTTTTCCCCCCGGCCTCTCCCATCCCACCTTTTTGCTCAATGCCTTCCAGACTATACCAGCCGATTCCAGTCCCTGTCCCATCTTCATGCTCCAACCCACAGCAGCAACAGTAACACAGCTCTTACTTGTGGATCACCTACACATGACCTCAGCTGCATTCTCTCATTTAATCCTCAAACCAATATGATGGAGCAGTCTGTCCTTATTTTACAGATGAGGAAACCAAAACTGAAAAGTTAAGGGAATTATGTGTCCAAGCTCCAGAGTCACAGTGCAAGTCCAAGTCTAGTAGGACTCTGAAGCATTGTTCTTTTCATTAACTGTTCCTGGATTATCCACACACTCAACCACCTTCCATTCTTTTAAGCACCTTTAATTCACTGTCACGTTCACTTTTCTTTTAACACACAGTCACCCTTTCTCTGACTCCCTGTCTTGGCTTCCTATTACTCAGTTATCTGGGGAAAAAATTTCACTACTGTTTTTTTCCAATTTGTTCTGCAACATTAGTTCTAGAAGTGACAAGGTAGTAGTAGGCAAGTATCTATTAATGAAAACAAAGTTGTGCTTTTTACAAGTGAAAAATAGACATAATAAACAATAGAACTAACCCAAAAGTTTGAGAAGTACTCCAAATTTTACTCCAGAATTTCTATGGGAATGTGTACCTCCTTTCTCTCACTCTTCTCTAATATCTTTTTCCTCAATCATTATCAGTATAGATATCCTTTTCTTTAAAACTGTTTTTCAGTGAATTGTACTATTTTCTGTTTGGTTTAGTTTTTATTCCAAAATTTCAGTATTTCAGATGTATTACAAGTTAAAGTCTAACATAGAACCCACTCACCAAACATGAGATAGTAACTTAGGAAAATGAGTGTTTAAAACTCCCATTTGTAGCTGGTTATAGTTTGCAGAATAGAATAACATGGAAATGTGTATGTATAATATCCACAGTGAAGGACCATGTAATTTCGGATTTAGATCAAGACTACAGCCTTTCTTTGTCCATAAACTTATATATCAAAGTATCATTGCTGATTTTTTTCCAAGAGAGTAATTACCTAAATGTGTTTATTCTTGTATTCCTCTCAGTGACCTGACTGCTTAATCCTTTTCTTCATTTCATCTTCTTCTATTTTATTGCAATCCCATTCTGTCACTGACTAGCTCTCCTACACAGCATTAAGGAGGAGGTGTGACACTATAGAATCTACATTTACTCATGAATATATTTTTATAAAGGTCTCGTTTGTTTAGGAATTTAACATCACTTTTTGAACGTCTTCTATGTTTTAGGCCTGGTCCTTGCTCAAAAATGGAGTCCTAGACTAGGATTTATGAGACTTGGGTCCAATTCTGTTTCATCACCATTTGTATGACCTTGGGCATCAAAATAATTCTAAAGTATACTCTATGCATAAGACACTATTGTTTTCCTCAAGGGCAACCTAACACCATGAACCTGTATTTGTTTCAGCCTCTGCCCCCACAAAGCAGCATGCACTTTATATAGAGTGATTATACACATATTCACAAAACAGAGAAGTTGATGCAAACCATAATCAAAATTTTTTAATTGTGATGTGTCTAAAAATGTAGAAAGTCAGAAAATGTCCTTGTAGTCTACCATAATTGGCAAATGACTTAGTAGAGGTGGAGAGATTTAAGATGAGTCTAAAGCATGACTAGGTATATATTAATCTGCCCAGGCTACTAAAACAAAGTACCATAGACTGAGCGGCTGAAACAACAGAAATACAGTTTCTGAGTTCCTGAGACTAGAAATCCCAGATCAAGGTTCCTGGTAAGTCTTGCAGAGGGCCAAGAGAGATCTCACTTTGTGTTTTCATGGCCTTTCCTCAGTGCCTGTACATAGAAAGAGTAAGAGTGAGAGGACATAACATTTGAATTCAGGGACAGGGTGGAGGAATACACAAACTTTCAGGCATACAGCAGGATATAACTAAAGAGTGTGAGAAAAAGTGTGTGTGTGTATACAGAATTACATATATATATTTATATGTGTATGCGTGTGTATGTATCCAGACATCATAGCAGTTCAGACCATATTCACACATATAAATATATATGTATATGTGTGTGTGCATATACAGAATTTTACATATACATTTATGTGTGTGTATATGTGTGTGTATATATATATGTTTGTTATATATATATACACACACACATATATATAATACATATTTTACTTATATATCTTATTTGTTCTCTGTATCCCTCCACTGGAATATACATAACAAGTTTTCTTGGTTTGGTCACTGCTGTGTCTCTACTGCCTAAAAGAGTACCTGGCATAAAAGTAATAAAATAAATTAAAGAACTGCTAGTTTTAAAAACTACATTTAGCTTTTATGTATTCGTTTCCCACCAATGATACTGAATCTGGGCACATTTTCTTTACTCTGGAAGAACTGAAATTCTTCCAGTTTCCACTGATGGTAGCTAAAAGCTATGGTAGGAGTTAGAGACTCTATGATATTAGATTTTTTAATAGATTTTAAGCAAATAAATCCAGTAACACTGTTCTTCCAAGTAATGCTGAACTCTGTCAGCAGTATTAATGGTTCATAATTTTAAGGCCACTCATAAAATGAAAATGTGCTACGTGCTTATGTATAAATTGACGAACTGAAACGAGGGTGCAAGCTGGCCTTTCCAACCCCTGATCCCCATTAATCCAAACACAGGACAGCTAGCAAGCATGGAGGGGATTCCCTATTATTGGTCAGCGACAGTGTCCATTGCAACTCTTCCTAGATTTGGAACAGACCAAATATACGTATGAAGACCCATTCCTCAGAATCATAAAGGGAATGTTTTCAATTAAACCAGATGTAATATATATATGTGTCAGTTTGCCGTGTATAGCACATGTTTGATGTATTTAGCATAGGCTGTGACCTAGGTAGCTCTCCCATCACCAGGTAGGAGATTAAATTACTTAAACTCTCAGGTCTTTCATGGTCCCTATGCGAGGTATCTTCCATTTTTCACTCCAGATCTATTCTCTCTATTCTCCTCCCTTCTCTGCCCCCCACTCTTGGCCTGCAGCAAAGATTCCCCAAGCTTCTGGTTTCTCACTGGGATGATAGATGAGAGACACTGCTAGGAGAAGAGAGAGCAATGGAGACTGAACCTTGGGCATTTGCCTTTGCTCCTTTCCTAGCAGGTCTCATTGCACAGGCTACATCCCCGCAAGCAGGCCACAGTTCTTTCTGGTAGCCCCTCTGGGTTCCAGACACAGCCTCCTTCCCTTTCCCCATCAGGCCTGGAGACGGTCATACGGCAACAATAACCCGTTATTCCACTGTTACTTACTGTTTCTCTAAACTTGTACTTCACTTTGTAAATGGCTCCTTTATTAAACTCTTCTCAAATCACCGGGTTTGAGTGTACCATGTATCCTACTAGGATCCAGCAATGCACACATTTAGAAGTAAAGGAAGGAGCAGAATTAACACTCACATCTGGTTTTTTTCTGTTTTTGTTTAGTGATTTTTTAAATACATATTTATTTCATTCTATTATTATTATTATTATTATTATCATATTTGTGCATAGAGAGAGGGAGAAATCAAACCTTCAGGTCTGGGACTCAAACCTTGGTCAGCCATGTGGGAGTCCAGCACCTAAACCACCATGCCACCTGCCAGCCCCACCCCCATCACCTGTTTTTTTTTTATTTTTTATTTATAATTTTTGTTATTATTTATACACTAAATCACTATACATCATTTAGATTGTGAAGAGACTTTACCCAGCATGATATACACCTCAGTATAGACCAATTGAAACCACCATACACATCCTCATCAATAGATAATAAACCCTACCTGTGTCCCACAAGTGTCTTACCTCTCCATTCCCCCCCCCCAAAATTTCCTACACTCTTCCCCTCCCACACTCTCTTTCCACTTTGTCTCTAGTGTCCATTACAGTTTTTAATACTTTTATGTTCTCCAGTCTTTCAGTCTGTACCATAGAGTACAGTCAGTATATGTTAAGTGGAGACATGCAATGTCTCTTTTTCATAGCCTGACTTGCTTTACTCAGCAACAAATCTTCCATATTTGTCCACTTTCTGTCAAATTCCAGGGCCTTGTTGTTTTTTTCTGGCTGAATAGTATTCCATGGAGTGTATGTGCCACAATTTTTCAATCTATTCACCTGTTTGTGGACATTTGGGTTGGTTCTATGTCTTAGCAATCATGGATAAAGCTGAAATGAATATAAATGTGCAAGCACTTTTCCAACTGAGTGCACTCCTGTCCTTTGGGTAGATACCCAGAAGTGCAATTGCTGGATCATATGGTAGTTCTATTTGAAGGTCTTTGAGGAACCTTCATATAGTTCTCCACAGTGACTGGACCAGTTTACGTTACCACCAACAGTGTAGGAGTGTTCCCCTTTCACCACATCCCCTCCAGCACTTGTCCTTATTTGTCTATTTAAGCTTTACCATTCTGATTGGTGTTAGGTGGTATCTCATTGTGGTTTTGATCTGCATCTTCCTTACAATGAGGGATGTTGAGCCTTTTTTCACATGCTTTTTTGCTGTTCGTATGTCTTCCTTAGAGAGTTATTTATTCAGCTCATTTTCCCACCTTTTAATTGGGTTAATCATTTTCTTCCAGGTAAGCTGCTTGAGTTCTCTGTATATTCTTGTTATCGGTCCCTTACGTGAGGCACAGTTAACAAAAATTCTCTCCCATTCTGAGGGTTGTCGCTTCACACTAATTACAGTGTCCTTTGCTGTGCAGAAACTCCTTAATCTGATGTAATCGCACCTGTTTATTTGGGGGATTATTGCCTATACTTTGAGGGTCTTGCTTAAGAAATCTTTGCCTACCCCAAGGACATCCCATGTTCCTGGATTGGCAGAATCAATATAATAAAAATGGCAGTCCAAATTAATCTACATGTTTAATGCAGCCCTGATAAAATTGCAAGAGACATTCTTCACAGATCTAGAAAAGACAATCATAGAATTTGTCTGGAACCATAAAAGACCCTGTTTAGCTAAAGCCATCCTGCGCAAAAAGACTGGAGTAGGTGGCATCTCACTTCCTGATCCCAAAATATATTACAAAGCTGTGATAATCAAAACAGCATGGTATTAGCACAAAAATAGACATGAGGACCAATGGAACAGAGTAGAGACTCCAGAAATCAACCCCAAAACATACAGACAACTCATCTTTGTCAAAGGGTACCAGTCAATCCAGTGGGAAAAGGGAAACCTATTTAGCAAATGGTATTGGAAAAACTGGTTATCCACCTGCAGAAAGATTAATCTGAATCCCAATCTGTCCCCACACCTGTTTTAAAAGAAGGAGTAAAGGTGAGAAATTAAGTTGGAAAACCAAGACCATGGCAGGAAGACTTCAAATTCAGTATCAAAGTACTAAGCTTCTAGACTTTGGGGAAAGGAAAGCCAGGGTGGAGGGAGAATGAGTCTCCCCCAGGACATGACCTTCCTTCACAGAGTTTGCAGTGGCAGGACAGGCCCTGGTTGGAGATGGGGGGAGGGTGTCACGGTCACCGCAGCCTGGTCCATACTCATACTTTGGGCACATGCAGTCTTCTCCCTTTCGCTTGACTCCCTCTTCTCCACTTTAAAGATGATTCTGATTGAGAAGGTATCTACCAAATGGAGCATGGTTCACTAAATAGCCAGAAGCAGATCTGCTTTTGTAGACACTGGATGGGGTTCACACACAGAATAGAGGACGAACAGAGGAATGTATTGCTCTGGAGGAACCATCATTCCATTCTGTTCAATTTCACAGTTGAACCTCAGTCCCACCTGACATATCCAGGAGGAAAAGATTCCTGGTTCTTATCCTTGCTCTTCTACTACACTAGCCAAGGCCAACACGCTACATTCTTCTCTCTATGATGCACAAACTGAAGTAGGACAGTTCAATCTGCCTCTGAGGAATCATAAAGACATTACTACAGTAGCAACTGTCGAGCTGGGATAACTGGGGGTAGAAGCACAGTCCTAAGTGACGACAAAATTAGCCACAGCAATGAGGGAGACAGCAAACATGTTTATGCCTAACATGCATTTCATTCTCTGATCAATGATCCTGTCACATCAGGTTGGCCTGTGGGAGCGTATTACTCTAGAAAATATTGTCTCCTCACAAGACTACTTAAGTGACAGCTGAGAAATACTGAAGACATTTGACTGTAGCCTTTAATTCTGCTTAACAGCCTTGATTATGGTTAAACTATATGGAATTTATTCTTTTAAAACCCAATTTTCTTAAGTGAGATGAAGCCTCCAAGTTCAGTTTGCTCAGTTTAGATGATTCCAATGTTAAATATATGCCACTGTGTAAGAGCAGAGGGTGCACACCTGAATTTTGCATTTTTCTGAGACATGCCATTTGACTCTCCTCACTGGCCACAGAAGGTTAAAGATAAAATTCCACACAGAACATTTTGAGCTCTCCCGAGGAGTAAAGTGAGAATACCAAGGGGAAAGAAAAGCAGCTCCGGCCAGGGAGGAACCCTACAAGGGTCAGAGCTGGGTAAAACCTCAATTTGTCTGAGTTATTTCTATAGAGTTAAAATATATAGCCATGCAGTGTTTTTGGCTGATTTCCCAGGGGAATATATGCTCCAAATTCTTAGCTCATCTATCAAGAGCTGTAAGTTGTTTAATGTTGCTTAAGACACTTCGGGTGTTGCCAATAAATCCTTCCCTTCAGGCAGCATTTTCTCCCTTGAATGTTTTCATCTTGTCTTGCCAGAGGCAGAGGGTTTAAAACACAAGTACTTTCCTCTGGGTGTCACCACACCCTGACTGCCTCTGCTCATTCTATACTTCACAGCATATAGAAAGGAGTCTTTTCACTTTTTTTTTTTTTCATTCACTAATCCTTTAAAGGGTTGCATTTGTTCCAGATATGAAGCTTAGAGGGCTTAGGCAAATGGGACAGATCAAGAAGTCAACACAAAACCATAATCTAAGGTGATTATTGCTAAGAGATTTGGAGCAAAGTGCTTTTGGAATGTTTTTCCACAATCTTGTCCTCAACTAAATTATGAGCTCATCTCAGTGATTTTGCCTTCTTAGACTCTTCACTGTGTCCTACTATAAATATCTCTCTTGTAGCTCAGGCCTTTTCAAAAAAGAACATTTTTCTGTTTTTTCTAATGGATGGGGCTAGGAACCCTAAACATGTCTTAAGCACTACTATGAATTCTTAATTACAGTTATATTATAGTCTCCATATCATTGAGGGATATCTCTAAAGTACCAAGCCATTCCACATAATAGCTAGAGGCACATGAGCTTTTGTGTCATAAGGTTTATCCAAGAGGAAGAGGCCTTCCTCTTGAAGAATTCTATGTAAAATATTGAAGATGTGAACTCAGTCACTGGCCAGCTAAACAGAAGGTCTTTGAAAAACAGGAAGAGTGGCAGCTACTTGTGTTTTCAGTTAAATCATCTGAAAGCATAAACACAGGAATTCCACTTCCTTATCAATTTATTTATCTCCAATGCCTCTAGTGGATAAAAGAGGTGATCTCATGTTGTTGATTTGGATGGGCAGCAAGGCATTATTTGGAACATGTTAGAGGAAAGAAAAGTGATGCCAACTCTTTAGAACAATATGGAGAAACTGCCAACAGAGCTGGCATTTCTCTATAAACAGTTGGTTTCAAATGGTCCTGGCCCCAAGATTAATCGCCTGGAAGGAGGAATGGCCTCATCAGCTTTCACCTTGACGTCATGAAGCTACTATTACTTGCTCTTTTCTTCGTCAAACAAAAGCACTCACAGCCCTTGGTGAGTCCATTTCCCAAAGCCTGTCACCAAAATCCCCCCATACATTTAAATGCCAATGCTTTTCTAAAGGGATCCGGGTTCTGCTGAACCAGGAAGAAAGAGAGCAAACAGATGCTTATCTGCGTGACAGGAGGAACAAGCTGCTCTCTGGTCTGAACCTGAGCATGCAGCTGAGCCAGGCACCATGAGGATACTGTCTGGCTGGAGGCCATCCAGTGCCCTCAGTGGAGGCCCCCTTCAGTGGAGGCTCTGCGCCCTGAAAGGGTTCATTCACTCCACATGGGTGAGCAATTTCCTCCCAAGTGGCTACTCACCAATGGCAGGCCCAATTACGGACAAGATTGATGGGTCTGCCTGGTATGCTGAATCTACCTTAGTTTGGGGAAAATATTTTCCCCCATTTGAAAACGAAACAAAAATCTTTGCATTCAAAAATCTGTCAAAATAATGGGGTAATTTCTTTAAATAGAGTTTAAAAGGAAACAAGGAAGAAGCCCACAAGAAATATTGCAGAGAGTGACTCAGGAAGCATTACTTCCATACCTCCTCCTACACACACACACACACACACACACACACACTAGAAAGGCAGTAATTCTCAGGGCTACAAGTTGAAGGTGCTTTCTTACTAGTGTGGGAAAAGCCTTACTCTGTGGGCTCTCCGTGCAGTCTCTTCATTTCTGGCTAGTTTCCTGTAGCTTGTATCTGAGGCTGAGGGGATCAGTTTGTCTTAGTTTCATATTATCTAAAATAATTTCTGTATTGGGAACTCACAGCCTTTGAATTTCACTGAACATTTTTCTCCCAGGGCCAGCTACTTAACTATAGAGCATGGTACAAAATTGAAATGTGGACCATTTGTCCACAAAAGCAGGAAACAAAGGGTTTTCCTTTCTTCTGTGATACCTTTTTTGACCTTTGAAGGTTTGATTTTTCATTTGTTTTGTTTTGGGTTTTTTGGTCTAATTTGCTATTTAATGTTGTCCTTGATTGGATACAAGAAGGAACGTTAGAGCATGCTCCTACGGTGCTTGGGTTGGTGACCAGCCTTTCTGAAAGAATCAGAAAAGTTCAAACAGCTTACACATGTTGAGGTTCCTCATTCTATCTGCTCACTCTCATGTGTAGCTATTCTCAATTAATGAGTTTCAGGTAGAATCATATGGTAATCTTGGATTAAAATATAGAGAGACAAATTCAGAAATGTTTGTATTGTATAGCTATAGATATAAATATAGACAGGTGATCGATAAGCAGGAGGCAGATGATGGAAAACAAAGAACGAATGACATTTGGTGAAAGTACAGTATCTCCATTATTCAGAGTACACAATAGTTGCATTTTTACCTAAATTATTTCCTAATTAATTTCTAAATTTAGTAAATTTAGGGCATAATGGAACAATAGTTTTTACCTCCATGACTAGTTTTTACTATATATAAAATTAAGAATGTACAATACCTTCTACATTAAACTTCAGGTAGACATAACTGTATTCAAATATCTTAAAACTTCCAATTTCCATCAACCAGAGTTAAAACCAATAATAACAAATATACACAACATAATAGAGAACACTTTACAAATGGAGATATCTATCTTTAAAGAAAATTCACCAAACAACGCAAGTACTAGATACAAGTGTTCTGTCCTGTAGGGTACTCTTGATATAAGAGGACTTCAAGAAAGTTCACATAAAATTGAATTTAACTACAAGCTTATTTTGGTGCAAAAAGTTTTTTTGGGTTTTTTTTGTTTTTGTTTTTTGTTTTTTTTTGGAGAGGGTTTTTGCTATAGGGCGCGTGCGCTCGCCAGACAGACAGAGAGAGACAGAGGGACAGAAAGCGAGAAATTATCCCCCAGGGGAAATGGCCACGCCGCAATCCCTTCTCCTCCATTCTCCTCTCGGGATCTTGGGCACGCACGCACACGCGCCCGGCGTGAGTTTTAAGCCACCGGGTCCAGGACGCGAACCGCGGTCAACTATGTGGGAGTCCAGCGACATAGCCATTACGCTAACTGCTGGTCCCCAAAAAGTTTTTTTGAAATCTATGCACAGTTTTTTCACAAAACGCATTTTCTACAAACTTCGAAAACAACTCCTCATGTACACACATGTATAGATGTCTATACACATAGATATGCAGATTAATAGACTATAGAAAATTCAAAGGATTATCATTACTGTGTTTTCTGGGAAGAGGAGACACTATATAAAAAATATTAACAACAATGACAAAAAGTTTATCAAGAACTTGCTGTGTGATAGATACTCTGGATTATTTTAGGTAGCCCTCATGACAATCCTAAGGCAACGGGCACTGCTGCTGTCCTCCATCTTGCAGAGGAGGTAACTAGGACTGAGAAAGGTCAGGGAAGCTAGGAGGTAGCTAATCAGAATATGAACCCCAGACAACACAGTCCAGCCTCTTTCCTTTTCTACCTCCCATGGTGTTAGTAGATTCTCTGTTCTTAAACTTTGGGCCAGGGGACTAGTGCTAACTGTTTCTTGTCCAGGAAGCCAGTTTATAGGGATAGAAGATTTATCAAATAAAAGTATAGGATGCCCAGTTAAAACTGAATTTCAGATAAACAGCAAGGAATTTTTTAGTATAAAATATATTCCAATATCGCATGGGACATACTTATATTAACAATGACTCATTTTTATCGTAAAACCAAATTTAATAGGGCAGCTTATATATACATATATTAGAGGTTTTTGCTATAGGACACTTGCATTTGCCAGAAAGACAGAGAGACAGAAAGCGAGAAAGTACCCCATGGGGGGATGGCCATGCCGCAATCCCTTCTCCTCCACTTTCCTCTCAGGATCTTGGGCACGCACGCACACGCACCTGGCGTGAGTTTAAGCCACCGGGTCTGGGACTCGAACCGTGGTTGACTACATGGGAGTCCAGTGTTGTAGCCATTATGCCAACTGCTGGTCCCAGAAAGCTTATATTTTATCTGGCAACCTCACCAGCTTGCCATCTTTCAGTAACTCTAAGTGATCATCACAGTTTCTGAAATGACAGCAATATGGCTTTTTCAGAAAGATTGAAGAGTAATTCTAGTTTGAAACTGGTATTGAAAACAAGGACAGATGCTGTTTCTTTAGACTCAATCTTCACTTAATATCAGCCAAAATGAACATCCCTCTTAAGCTTGCAGGCTGGACCGTTGAATCCCTCTTCTCCTAGACCCTGTAAACTTTAATCAATATTTGAAGAATGAGGGCCTGCTGACCCTCAGCTCCTTACCTTATAAATAATAGTACTTCCCTGGGTTGTTTTGAAAGTCAGGCAATGTTATGTATGTAAACATTTACTGTAAGTTCTGTTTTCAGTTTCTTGTTTGGGGATATATAAAATAAGAAGTATGTCATTTATTTTCCAAGAACCAAGAATAATTGTTGCTAATCCCATCTGTTTGCAGTGAACATATAAACCAGGAAGTCTAATGTTTAAACAGATTAAGATAAAAACAAATGTACTTGAAAGTATGTATTTTAAAAAGAACAACTTAAATATTTAAATAAGCTATGAAAATACTTAACATCTGTTCAAGAGTCACATATAAGTAAAAATAGTCCTTTATTTATGTTATATGTATTCTTTTTTCCTATTATTATGTGATATCAGCTTTTTAAAAATGATCTGAATACATCAAATGTAACTAATATTTAAAATACCGTTTTTAACTGAAAAGCTACCACTAAAAACAATTAGATAAGACAAAGATTATATAAAGGTAGGTAGTAGCTAGGGGTAATATATATGGGAAGAAGAAAAGTAACTAAGTTATAACAAACAGAATAATAGTGAAATAATGATTTCTTTGTTTAAGAGGTTTTTGCCTTAGGGTGCCTGCACTGGCCAGAGAGAGAAAGAGACAGACACAGTGAGAGGGAAAGTGAAAAATCACACACACACACACCCGGGGGGATGGCAATGCCACAATCCCCTCTCCTCCATTTTCCTCCTGGGATCTTGGGCATGCATACACACACACACACACTGGCATGAGTGTCAAGCCACCAGGTCTGGGACTCAAACCATGGTTGGCCATGTGAGAGTCTAGTGATGTAACCACTATGCCATCTGCTGGTCCCTTTGAAAGTATTTTAATTTACCTGAAAATTTTCAGATATTTCCTCAAGTTCTTTAGAAATTTTAAACTTTGTTGGGACCAGCAGTTAGCGTAATGGCTATGTCGCTGAACTCCTATGTAGTCAACCGCGGTTCGCGTCCCGGACCCGGTGGCTTAAAACTCACGCTGGGCGCGTGTGTGTGCATGCCCAAGATCTCAAGAGGAGAATGGAGAAGAAGGGATTGCGATGTGGCCATCCCTCCTGGGGGGTGATTTCTCGCTTTCTGTCCCTCTGTCTCTCTCTGTCAGGCAAGCGTACGCGCCCTATAGCAAAAAAACCTCTCAACAAAAACAAAAAAAAAAAAAGAAATTTTAAACTTTGTTGTCACTGTTTTTAGAGACCTCCCCTGTCCCACAAATGGAAATTCAACAGGCAAAGAATGTTCCCCAAAATTCCTTTGTATACTAGAAGCCCTCAGTTTGACCAGGATCAGAATACTTGAATATATTACTCTACTTCTAGAAACTGCTGAAAGAGTTTTAAGAAACTCTAAGGAGTTTGAATAAAAATTGAAATACAAAAAATAGAGAAACAGTTGAAGCTGTGGAACTGAATGTAATCCTGTGGCTTCAGAGAGCAAATAGATAAGAATCTGAGGTTGTAAGGAAAGAATATAGGCTTTTTAGGTCAGGAGAATCTGAATTCTTGTCCTAACTTGTTTGTGACTCTGAGTAAATCACTCAAACTCCCTGAACCTTCACTTCCTCAACTTCAAAATGAAGACAATAAGGGACCAGCAGTTACGTAATGGCTACATCGCTGGACTCCCACGTAGTCGACCGTGATTCAAGTCCCGGACCCGGTGGCTTAAACTCATGCCAGGCGCGTGTGCGTGCGTGCCCAGGATCCCGAGAGGAGAATAGAGGAGAAGGGATTGCGGCGTGACCATCCCCCCGGGGGGGTGATTTCTCGCTTTCTGTCTCTCTGTCTCTCTCTGTCTTTCTGGCGAGCTCACGTGCCCTATAGCAAAAACCTCTCCAAAAAGAAAAGAAAAGAAAAGAAATTCATGCCAACTGCATGTGTGTGCATGCCCAAAATCCCAAGAGGAGAATAGAGAAAGGATTGTGGCATGGCCATTACCCTGGGGGGGGGGGGGGGTATGATTTCTCACTTTCTGTCTCTCTGTCTCTCTCTGTCTTTCTGGCAAGCGCACGCGCCCTGTAGCAAAAACTTCTCCAGGGGGAAAAAAAAAATGAAGACAATAATACTTGATGGGGTATTGTGAGGAATAAATGGGATCATGTGCTAAAATGCATTTTTTTAAAGTTTATTTCTTCCCTAAGAAAGAAAGAAAGAAAGAGATAGAGGCAGAGAGACAACACCACCAAGGTCTTCATACCATGATCCACCCCCAGCCTCATCTAGCCCCGGATCAGGGTACACACACGCCAGGCATACTCAGGGAGGTCTCCAGCTGTGAATCTGGAACCTTCTCCAGCTGGTCAACCTTGCAGTGTTACATTCTACTGCCATGCCATTTTCTGGCCCCAAAACACACTTATTTAAAGTTAAATGATCAATGGTTAAATTAAATGATTGAAGTTAAATGATTGTTATAAACAATGTTCTTATAGTTTGTGAAGGGAGCAAGACCTAGGGGCGCATGCTCAAGAAAGAGGAGACTCGGTGTGAGGCATGTCACAGGCAGAATTCAAAAATTTTATACAGTGGAGTTCATCTGGGTACAGGGAGAAGAAACTGAGAATGGAACAGTAGCTACAGAATCCAGAGGAAGAATTGTGGTTCTAGAGAGTTCTCATGTGAATTGGGACATAGACCTGGAAATTATTGTAAAGACTTCCACTCTCTGTGAACATGTCACTAAAGTCATTGTGCATGTAGTTCTTCTTACAAAGTCTCTTCATACAATAAACACAACCTCATTTGTGGTGTATCCGAATTTGTGGTATGGAGATAGCACAGGATGAGGGCAATGACTCAGGAGGGTGTAAAAAAAAGATCAACCATTTGAAGAAGAATCCTTGACTGAATGTGATAAAAGAAGGTTTCCCAAGTGTCAACCAAACCAGATAAATGCATTCCGCCTGGATGATTTCATGTTTAGTGAGAGTTCCAAATTGAAAACAGTTGGCAGGCAGTCAAAAGGGAAATCAAGCCAAATCAAATCAAATTATGAGTTTAGTCTCATCTCTTCCCTCTCCTCCTCTGCAGGTAATATCAGCCAGCTCTAGGCATGATTGTAATACCAAGTACTGCACCCCCAAATTCCATTGGCTGCATGTAAGGTTCTCTGGGTTATTTTCCTGAAGCCTCCTCCTGTACTTTGCTCAAGGTAAGAAAGAAGTATTTCCTGCCCCCAACACTCAGGACAGAGTTTATACCTACCATGTTGAAAATGTTTTCCAGAAGTATACACCTAATAGTCTTATTGACCTCCTCCTGAATTCGTAGTCTTTGCTAATATAACCTCTTTCATGCTCTGATAAAGGTACATCCAATCCTGAATCACTGATTTTGCGAATCCTGTAAAAAATGGTCTGATGACCTCGCTCTGGAATGTGGATGTTGGCACCTATTGTTTTGTTGTTATTAGCTTTATGGGCCTTTGGCAAAACTGAGACATCAAAAAACATAATAACATTCCATTTCATTAGCATATTGATAGAAAAATCAAAAGGAACATATACAAAAATATATGTATGAATATAGTCATTTTCAAGGAAGTGGAGGTGATCATAGGGATTTTGATTTTCTACATGACACAGTTCTGCTAAGTTCAGATTTGCACACGTATTTCTTACTTTTGCAATGGGGGGATAATCTATATAGATGTCCCCGTGGGAACCGAAGAGTGGCACGGGGGTAAAATGTAGTGCTCTTCAAGGCTAATCCACGCAGGAAGGTTTACATCTGGAAACCTCCCTGAATATGCCAGGAATTCATGTGCCTGTGATCTGGGGCTGCTGAGACTGGGGTAAGATTGTAGCATCGAAACCGGGTTGGGAGTCTCTCTCTTTCTTCGAAGAAATGAATAAGTAAACTTTTTGTATAAATGTCTTTAGTAAATTCAGTTATGCACAGGGAATGTTGAATTATAGTCCACCGAAAGAGCTGACTCTGGCTTCTAGGCTGGGTGAAAAAATAACATCAGCTCCCTGCCACTCCGTCATTTCAACACTGGACTTCGCCTTTCTCCGAGTTGACTTCCTTCCCAAGCAGACTCTCTCCACAAAGAAGCAAACCTGCTCCTGAAGTTTCAAGTTCACTTGGTTTCTTGGTGTACACAAGGTCAGGATAGGAAGTCTCTCCTTCATAGAAGGCATATTCCTCTCCTCAACCCTACTCTCCTCAAAGATTCTGAATATCCCCGCTAGCACCTCTGAGTTCATCACTGTATCCAGAGAGTAAAGCACTTCAGTCAGCCTGGGTGACAGGGCTACCAAGTACCATGTAAGATAAGATCTCCTTGATTGTTAACCTCATATAAAACATTTGAAAAGGGAAAGTAGGTAGTCCTTAAAGTAATGAAGGAGCGATAATGGTTACATGGTTGGACTCCCATATGGCCGACTGTGGTTCAAGTCCCAGACCCAGAGGCTTGAAACTCACGCCAGACATGTGTGCATGAGTGCCCAGAATCCTGAGAAGAGAATGGAGGAGAAGGGATTCTGGTGTGGTTATTCCCCCTGGAGGTGATTTCTCACTTTCTGTCTTTTTGTCTCCCTCTGTCTATCTGGTAAACACACATTCCCTATAGAAAAAAATCTGTCTCAAAAGAAACAATGATGAAAGAAAGAAGAAAAGAAGGGAAAAGGAAGGCAAGGAGGAAGAAAAGAAGGGAAGTAACACCAAAAGTTTTAGTTACAAGGAACTTGAAAGCTCCATGACATTATGCATATGATAAATTCTATGGTGATAATGTTTGCTGCACTAGTACTTCCTGAACATGCTAATCATTTGGAGGTCTTGCATGCTAATCATTTGGAGGTCTTGCTAAAACATAGATTGCTAGCCCAGCAAGTCAAGGATGGAGCCCAGGGATGTACATGTCTAGCAAGGTGATCCTGATGTTGTGAAGAATATACATTAAGAATCACTGAGCTATATAAAAGGTTTTCATGAAAGCAAATTAGATCATAGAATTAAAATTGTCGCTGCTAATTTGGATCTCTGGTCAGCAAGAGCAGTCACCACTCTGATCACCAACTTTATTTGGTAAACAAGTCAATTCAACTTCTGCATGTCAAATAATGATGTTCTTGAGTTTAGGAATACCCTGAAGTCTATTTAGTATTCGACATAAAATCAACAGTCTGGTGTTCAAATAAGTTTAACCAGAGATCCATACTGGAGAATAGTGACGTTCAACGTCTGACATGAGTTCTCTGACTAAAGCCAATGCCTGGAGCGAATGGCCCGTACTTACCTTTCCTCACCACTGCCCCATCTCATGGAAAACAATGCAAGGTATGGCCAATCAAGGACACCATCAGAAAGAAGCCAGAGACACAGAGAGAAAAGACACCAAGAGCTTTAAATGCATGCTTTCATTTCCAAAACTGCATGTTCCTTCTCTTTGGTTCACTCAGTGTTTCTGACGGAAGTGAAATTCTCTGGCATTCAAAAAAGATTTATGACTGAAAAAGAACAGATTTTACCTGGCACTGGATGCATGCAAGGTTTATTCTCTTTCATACCAGGCCCAATTGCTCTTTATTTTGCAGATACTAATATTAGATCCAGTTAATCATTGCACATTCCTTTTATTAGGTGAGGAGCTACATTCTTGAAACCACTCTCAAGAAAACAATCCTTCATTTCCAGACCACCCTGAGTTGTGGACTTGGGGTTTCGGCAGTGGTGGTACTACTGGGCCATGTGGCAGACATTTGGGCAGCCCGTAGACATCTGCTCTTCAGCCTCAACCCTTTGGAAGTGGTTCGGGAACTTCCTCTTTTCTTGTTCACTTGGCCCCAGGTTGTTCCTTCTACAAACATCATGAAGGTGTTAGTACCACCAGAATATTAGACTTTATTGCCTCTTTTCCTATGGGCAATGCTGTCTGTAATAAGGGCAAGACTGTTGGAATAGGATATATTCAATTGACTTTATTGGAAGGCCCTAATTAAGACAAGTTATAGCCATCTGAGTTTTGTACAAAAGCTAAAATATGAGATTGTTAGATCATATTCCATTCCATTTGTTCTAAGTGAATATGTCTTGATTTTAATAGTCTTTTCTAAGTTGATTTCTGGCAAATTAAGAGCCCATTTCCCATAGAAACATTGTGGTCAGATTCTGAGCCAATTTCCAGATGTCTCCTTAACTCACTTTATGCCTGATGTTTAGAATTACACTGATAGTACCATGAAATCTCATCACCACTTTCAACTTCAGTTTTGGAATAAAAACATCCTTAATTCCAAGTTGGGACTTCAAGGTATAACTGCTGGGGCTCCCTTTATTCCCTTCTATTCTAGCCATGATGGTCAACAGAACTCTCAACAGTGATATAGCGACCCCAGAAAGCAGAAAAGGGGCTTCATGAGACAATTAGGGGTGATGACAGCAACTGAAGTCTAGGTCTTCCATGAACATGGGCAAGCAGTAGCAGATGTCCATCTGTTGCAGGGGGTCCCAGTTCTTACTGAGTGATGACAACAGTGGTGGAAATGGGAAAGGAGGAAACAGGAGATGGAAAAGGTGGTCATTAATAGCATAGTGATCCCAGCAGAGATGAGTTTCAGGCTTGGTCTTCAAAACACAGAAAGAAAATACTTAAGAAAATACTTAAGAATCTTGAATTAGTTAAGTGACCCAAATGATGACCCATATGATGACCACCGAAAAGCAAATAAACATGTTGACAACAAAATCCTTTAAGGACCAGCTTCATCAAACAAAGTGATTTATAATGAGCACTTCAATTGAAACCTAGATGCCTCAATTATGCTCAAAAATCATTTATTTCCTTAAGACTATTCATGCCTACTTCCCTGACAGCCGCAGACTGACATTCATTGAGTATCTTAGCAGCTCTTTGTTGAGTACCTACTCTGTGCCAAAATCAGTCTTCTATATCTACTATTACTTTAAACAATCTGCAAATCAATTGCTGTGTATATAGTATATAAGCTCACTTACCTGGTTCTTTCCACGGTTCTTCTGGATGTTCCACTTTCTCTCATTTGCTGTTTACGTCTTGAAGATCACTCTACCTAAGCAATCCTCCAACAGGGCCTCATAGGACGTGCTATTCTAGAATCCTGGAATAAACCAGGTCATTAAAACAGCACAGACAGATAAGGTCTACCCTGTCCCCCTCTCCCCCCAACAAGAAAGCAGGAATCATTCCTGGCTGCAGCCACACCATGAACAAGAAAAATAATGTCTCCCTCTACTTCTCTCTGAATTCTATTTTCTAGGCTCTACCATTATTACTTTTTCTTTTTTTCTTTTCCTTCCTTCAAATGTTTATTTGAGAAACTCAGTCATTCCACAGTATGGTAGATCAGGGATGATATTTTATTTATATAAACCCAGCACACTCAGAAGAGGTGACATAAGATGCAAATGGTGAGAACAATAATACGAAATTACATTTCCAGGGACCAGCAGATGGCGAAATGGTTACATTGCTGGACTCCTATGTAGTCTACCGCAGCATGGCTTAAAACTCACTCCAGGCAGGTGTGTGTGCATGCCCAAAATCCAGAGAAAAGAATGGAGGAGAAGGGATTGCAACAAGGCCATCACCCCATGGGAATGATTTCTTGCTTCCTGTCTCCTTGTCTCTGTTTCTCTGGCAAGTATACATGCCCTATAGCAAAAATCTCTCTCAAAAAATAATTATGTTTCTCAAAAAAATCCTACTTGAGAAAGACTCCTTACAAGCATTCATGGGAGGAAGAAGGAGGTTAAACTTTATTTACATTTCATAGAGTTTCCTAAATTTTCAATTGTCTCTCCAAACATATTTCTTTGGTACATATAACATTTCCAGTGAAACTTAGATCAGATTTGGTATAATTCCTGTAACTGTGAGAATGTAACACAGGTTATTTATTTCTAAGAAAACTTTTCTATTTAATAGATCACATTTTCCATTTCTCTGTCAGTGTTGTCAAAAGCACCACCTCTTTCATGGTAAAATCACAGTGGTCTGTGTCTTCAAATTGCAGTGAATTGCATTGTTTATTTATAGACCCTTATTTATGTAGTAAGTTATGAATAAGTCAGCTTGAAATGCTTGGAGCCAAATGTGAGTGAAATGCTGATAACACTTACTAAATACAGCCTTCTCACCAATTCTTTTATAAGTAAAAATCCTTCATACTAAAATTCAGGTAACAGATAAGGCTTAATGGTGACTTCTTCTAAATAGGGGAAAAGGGTCAAGAAGTTCATGGAAAATGAATCTAAAAGATTAAAAAATATAAATTTTATTTCTCAGCATAAGCTCCACCAAGACACTTTTATAATAAATACTGCCATTTAGTTCCTCCTTAAAGAATTGAGGGTCCTGGGAATTTAACCATGTCAATGCAGTCTTTTTCATATTATTAACTGAAGAAAAATGGGTGACCTTTAAAGACTTTTTCAAGATTAGGAAACAAAAAGAAGTCAGAAGGAACCAAATAAGTACCATACGATAGATGCTTAATAACTTCCCATTGAAACTCACAAAATTGCCCTTGTTTAATGAGAGGAATGAACAGGAGCATTGTTGTGGTGGAGGACTCTCTGGTGAAGCTTTCCTGGATATTTTTCTGCTAAACCTTTGACTAACTTTCTCAAAACACTCATAATAGGCAGCTATTATCTTTCTTTGGCCCTCCAGAAAGTCACTCCCCACCAAAAAATGCCTTCAGCATCCCATAAGACTGTTGTCATGACCATGGCTCTTGATTAGTCCCTTTTGCTATGACTGTGACATGGGATCTTGGATTGATCAGGCCCATGCACAATGCAGGAACATCAGCGAGCCCGATTTTTTTGTCTCATGCTTGCAAAGAATTAGAATGCACTCAAAGAGGATAGCAAAGCAAGGTTTATTGAAGGAAAAAAAAGCTCTCAACAAGGAGAGGTCCTGAAAAGTGGATTGTTGGCCTGGGGCTCTCACCAGGGGTTTTTATACAGTAGTTGGAGCAATGGGCTGGCTCTCTGATAAAGAAGTGGGCTTCAGCAAATAGTTATATGGTAGTCTGGGTGATTTATTAATAGTACCCCATTCTTTGTGGGGTCAGCAGACCATATAGATCTGCACTTTTTGTTAGAATGTAGTTAGCAACAGTTAGAAACTGTTGCCCTTCACTATAGTTGTTTTGACCCCCAGTGCAGCTGGCCCTTTGTGAAAACTTAGCCACTGTGACTCCATCTTGGGTAAAGCTTACCATGTCTCCATTTTGGGCCTTTACCCTGTCTGTATGTTTAATATGCCTAGCTCCTGCCTTAACTGGACCACATCCACCTCTTGGTAGCCATTGCTTTTTTTTTTTTTTTTTTTTTTTTTTCTTTTTTTGGAGAGGTTTTTTTTGCTATAGGGCGCGTGCGCTCGCCAGACAGACAGAGAGAGACAGAGAGATAGAAAGCAGGAAATCACCCCCCAGGGGGGATGGCCACGCCGCAATCCCTTCTCCTCCATTCTCCTCTCGGGATCCTGGGCACGCACGCACACGCGCCTGGCGTGAGTTTAAGCCGCCGGGTCCGGGACTCGAACCGCGGTCGACTACGTGGGAGTCCAGCGACATAGCCATTGCTTTTATTGTGCTTTGTTTTCAGGATTGTACTGCTAAAGCCATGTGCCATCTCTTGTTGCAATTCTTCAAAGAAATGCACCAGGATGTTGATACCACTTGCTTAAAATTTGCATTGGAATGTCTTCCCTTGTCTGCAACGGTCTGGATTGCAACAGTTTTGACACCCATTAGCAGAAAGTTTGCTCAACTTTAATTCCTCTGTCAGAATTGTACACACTCAGTCAATTGAAATGCCTACATTTTTCATAATGCATCAATGATTTCATTCTTCTGCCACCAAGCTTCACCATAAATTTGATGTCTGTTCTTAATTTACTTTCAGCAGAAATCATGTTGCTCTAGTAGGAGCTTTTTTCAAACTGATATCTCATCCTTCTTAGTGCTCAAACTAGATCCAGTTCAGATGTGTTGTAACACATGCATACAAGTTTATCCAGTACAAAAACTTTTTGAAATTCACTTGAGTTTTTTAACTTAATACTACCAGTGACATACTTGCACTTTGTGGAGTTATATTTCCAGAAACTCCTTTTACTTCTTGAAAATTTCAGTCCTCCCTCTTTTCCCATCCCCTTAATCACACTTAACTGGCTATTTGGAGAACTGCTATCTTCTGATGTGATTCTGTCTCCTTGGCTACAGGAGAGTCCTTACCATGTTTCCTATCCAAATTCTTCCAAAGGGGGCCAGACTAGCACACCAATAGATCCAATGCTCTGGGAAGGTTGTCATTTCTTGTCTAGACATCTCCCCGAGTATGACGGACCACGAGCACCCATGATCCAGGCTGACTGAAGCCGGGGGATGGGTCGTGGTTTCAAGACTCTGTTCAGGTATTTGTGTATGTGTGTGTGTGCCTTATTCTTGTTAGAAATAATTTAATTTAAGAAGAAAGAAAAATTCTTCCACAGATTTTTTCTGGCTGTATCTGAAAAAGTCAGCCTCTCCCAAGTTCAGTAGCTAAAGTCAGAAGAGGTGAGACTCAGAAGCATTTAAGGGCCATAATCCTGCCTTGTGCAGAAGGATGGTTTGTAATGAGAGTGAATAAAACCAAAAGAGAGAATGCCACCCAAAGAGAGGCCAGCCGAGGCTAGAAATGGAGAGAGCCCCAGGGCTTTTGTGTCCCTTGCCCCGTTTATCCCTGAAACCCAGCAGCCTCCCTATTCCTCTCTCATCCTGGTTGTTCTTGGATTCTGAGAGCAAATAAATTCCCTTTTGCCCTTTTGCCTAATCCCATTTGGGTTTCTGTAAGTTTCAACCAAAAATTCCTGACTAATACAACCCCTAATTTTTTCTCCCTGAATGCTGCCATGCCGTTCCTAAACCAAATATTCGCATCCTGTACTTACATGTTTTTTGAACTCAAAGGCAGGATCTTACATTTACTGCTGTGGAATATCATCTTGTTTTATTGGATTCATAATTCTAGTGTAGCTCATCACAAATTTGCACACACTACTGTCAATTATGCTAAGAAAATGTGGCTTTTGTCCATTTTTACTAACAGAGCTAGTCAACCTCCTTATTCCTTGCTGGGTAGCAAGAAGGAAAAAAACATTTCCAGTAACAGTATTTCATTCAAAAAGACTTTCAAGCTGGAGGAAACTGACTCTGTTTTGTTTTTGTTTTTGTGTTTGGGTTTTTATTTTTTGTAAATCGTCAGTCCTTTGGAGCATTCCAGGCCCTTTCTCTAAGATGTCAGCTGGCTAAAGGAAGGAGTCATGGGACCTCAGGACAATGGAAAGGGGGTTCCCAGTTCAAGTGCCATGCTCTAATCCTCACTGGTCTATACCATGGGTAACTTGTCTGGTATCATCCCTGGGTTGTAGGTGGCCCGTGGAGCATGGTGCTGGCATCCACAGCTGGAGTCAGAGGCTCTGGCCGTTTGCTTCTGGTCACAAACTCACCATACTCTGCCAGCAAATAAAAACATATCTGAACTTAGTAAGGGGAAACTTTTTTCAAAAGGATTATTACAAAAGGAAGGAAGGGACTATTGCAGCAAGAGGAAGTAAAATACAGCAACAGAGAGAATGTCATGACCATAAATCCTGCAAGTATTATAAGAGTTAGGGAAAAACGAGAGAGGGGATTTTGGTGGAGAGGAATAAACAAGTTAAAAAGAACTAGGTACAGGGAAGTGGGTAAAAGGATGGTGTGATCGAATAGATCCAAGAATAGTTTACTCTAGAGCCAGCCTATTCCCAGGAGGGTTATATGTTGCCCTAGTTTGAGGATGAGCAAAATTCAAAGACCTGGGGAAGTAGAGATTCCAAACCAAAGTATGATTGACAAGTATTTTATTCCGACTGATTAATGAACATACACAAGTGGGCTAATCACTTACGAGGCAAAAAAAAAAGGGGGGGCGGATTGAGGGTTCTGTGTGTGATCTTGTCACAACTGAGCAATCTTATCTAAATCATAAGTGGAAGACTGGGTTCTTTGTAGTAAACACTTTTCCAGAACACTTAAGGGAGAAAGAATTTATTTATGTTTGCTTGTTTTCCAGGCTCAACAGGCTCAGAGAAGGTTAAACATTGTTGCTGTAAATCTTTTTCTGTCTTCAAATTCTCTCAGCCTCTTCTCATGTCCTCCTTGGGTCATGTGAAATTTCTGGGTCCCAAGAATGACACAAACAGATCAAAGGAGGCTGGGAGTGGTACCTCAGGTCCATCTCTCCCCCTGACTTCCTTTGAGCAATACACCGTGTTGGAAATTATACCTGCCTAGCAAATTGTGAGGCCAATTCTGGAAGTTTGCAGGTCACCTCAAGGTATACCCAGTCATTCCCAATGTGATTGGGTTTCCACATACCAGTCTGGACATTTCTGCGGCACTTGAACTTTTGACCTTGAAGGAGGTCCCTAAGGACCCATCTAATCACCATAGTCTACTCCATCGCCATTCTCTTCCCCATAGCCTACTGGGATTGCAAAGGGTAAGCTTTCTTTCATTCCTTAGAGGCAGAGGTTCCTGTGACATATCTGAGCCTTTTATTTATACAAGGGACTTTTGAAAAAAGTCCATTTTTATGGAAAATGCATAGTGTGTGTGTGTGTATATATATATATATATATATATATATATATATATATATATATATATATATATTTTAAATGTGCATGGATTTCAATTTTAGCACCAAAATAATAAATTCCATTTTTTCAAGAACTTATTGGCGCCCCCAGCATTAAAACTCAATGATAAAATTGTTGAGAACTAAAGAAGTTTTAAAAATCTACTCTGTCTTACCAAAGTTGTCTTTCACAATATTGTCAGTCTGTGAACTCAAAACTTTCATTTCAGAATTTTATAGCTCAACATTGCCTTTGTCTTTGCACTACTACTGCAATAATCCTAGTTTCCCTCAAGGCAAATGACTGCCTCTGGCTGAATAGGAGAAGTTAACATTCTGAGAAGTTTAAATATAAAAATCAGTTTGCTATATGTCAAAAATAATTAAACTAGCAGGGAAATAAAATTGGAGACTAATTATTCCATTAAAATAATTTGCTAAAACTCTGACCACATTCACCCATAAATCTGAAAAACTTGTTTTTTGTAGCTTTATGGAGTTATTCATTTAAAAAAATGAAAGTCTTTGATGACATAGAGAATAGATCTCTAAGACACATCAATAGAAACATGTTTTTAAATTAACAGCGATCTATAATGAAGATAGTGCTTGCATGGAATTCATTCCTATGTTAGCCCAGGTAAACCACGTGTCTGGGGTTGTGGTGGACAAACTCTCAGGTAATCTTTGACTGTCTTCATCTGGTATTCATGTCCTTATATAATCTTCTCTTGAATTTGGGTGCTACTTGTACCTTACTGATAGATTATGACAAAGGTAATGTGATCTCTCTCCCATGATCATATGGCATTATAGAAGACTCTGTCTTGCTAAAGACTTTCTCTTTTGCTGGCTTTAAAGAGATAAGTGGGCATGTTAGGAGGTACAGATGACAAAGAGGTGAGCATACTTTCTGGAAGCTGAGAAGAGTGTCTAGACTACAGCCAGAAGAGGTCTAGGGTCCTCCATGTTACAGGCTGTAGGAAACAAAATCTGCTAACAACCTGAGTGAGCTTAGGGACAGATATTTCTCCAGTCGGACCTCCAGATGAGAACACAGCCAGGCTGATACTTTGACTATTGCTGCCTGAATCCTGCTAAGTTTTTATCAGACTCCTGGCCCACAGAAATATATGTTGTGTTAAGATGGTATATTTGTGACAATGTGTTATGTAGCATAGAAAACAAATACATGGTCCTTTAGTGAGGGAACAACTATTCAGACATGTACCTTGTTTCAAATTATATTGTCTCTTTTGGCAGATGCCTGAATCTGTACTCTAGGAACTAAGGCAAGTCCTATTAAGTCATTTCATGACCAGCAATTCACTTGGGGAACTCTAAGGGACCATTCAGCTAAGAGAGTTTAGACCTTATTTCTCAGAAAGAGGAAGATATCCTTGAAATTTATTTGAAATGAGATGAAGCAGAAAGAAAGGAAACTTGAAAATAATGAATCAGAAATGAGCCAGTATTGAAAATGAAAAGGAAAGTCAGCTCTGAGCAGACAGTAAAGTTAGTTCATACAGTGATAGCCTCACAGAACTCAATGAAATGAAATGAACAAAACCAACTACAGACATGGTGCTTACATACGCGATTCAGTGAATGACAGTGCCCAGTTTGTTTTTATGGACATTATTCTGAAGACAACCATCAAAAAAATAAATAAAAAAATAAAATAAAATAAAAAAGGCTAACTCAAGGTTTTTCCAATGAAAGAAAAAAAGAACTTATCCTCACTTCAGCTCTAAGAAACTAACATGGAAAGCCTCTTCATGTTCTTCACCCCTAATAACAGCCATTGCTCAGTTACTAGACCGCTGTCTTGACTTCTGGTTAGTTGAAAGAGCAGAGCCAATGTTCTTAGAAACAAACCAGGGCAACAAACTGATGTGAAATATTTTTGTGGGTCTCCATTTTCTAATACTACACACAGAAAGGCTTTGAATAGTGCTAAATTCTGAGAAGACCATGGTGAGTATTTTCTAAGATTTCAAAGTCAATGGGGATATAACTGAAAGCATAAATTCTAAAACCATCATAAGCTGAATGTTGGAAAAAGAGAAGCAAGTGTTCTTTCCAGTGTGAAAAAAAAGCCCACTCATTAGAGCCTTCGAATGAATCTACTCTTACAAGTCTAATCCATGAATAAACTAAGAAATAGAACTTTGCTGAAAAATTCCTCATGGATTTACAAGTTGCTATAAGTCCCCAAGGAGTAGGGTTTGAGCTATAAAGTTCCCTGAGGTACACAGGGCTATACACTGTAGTGAGAATTTGGGAACTGACATCTATCCACAACAAAGACACTACTGATACCAAAAACCAGACCTATCTGGCGTTCTGTCCCTTGTGTTAAATAGTACTTAGTGTGGGTTTAAGAGTAACTTAATGGCTGCTGGCTTAAGAAAGAAGGAATTTGGAGAAACTATTGGATATAAAAACAGAAAAACCAATCGAGATTTCTTAAAAACCTGGGACTTGAAGTCGCCTCAATTTAATTTTTTTTCCTAACTTCAAATCAATCATTATAAAGAGAATAATATTCAAATTCTTAATTACCAAGAAACATTTAGGGGAAACCAGAAAACATGTGCACATATACCTTTATTCCTCCTGACAAAAAAAATTAATAATCACAATGTTAAAAGCCCAGCCAATAGGTTTCAATAAATACAGGTTTCATCTCATCTTTCATTCTGCAATTTATTCAATTTCCCAAAAGGAGAAGAGGACCAATTCTTTTCCAGCTCTCAGATTTTGTAATTAACACAGATGAATTTAACATTCAAGCATTGTTTCGGATGGACATCAGTTAAAAACACAGTCACAAAAGCAAACCATAGTAGAATCAAGATGATAATATTGGCCACCAGAAGATTATATTGATCTCCGGTGCTAGATTATTGAAACCAGCTTTGACCTATTGAAACATTCTTTTTTCCCTTGGGTGAAGGTGGATTCATATGGAGAGTATCATAAACTTTGGGGACAGATGAATGCCTGATTAGAATAAGGACTATTATATCTTCTATGTGCTTTCATCACTAAAGTGAATCAGAAATCTGGAAGTCTGTGTTTGCTAGTGATCGTATCACCTTAAACAGACAGATGGATGTCTACCTCATTGAGGGACTTCAGGGACATGTTTTGTGACCCTTAGATCTCTTGAGGTTGAACTTTTTATTTACTTCCAAGTTCAATCAGACTTTCTAGTACAATTCAAGAATTTAACGAAAGATCATTTTTAGTAATTTTATTCAGTATTTTTAATTACTTACCAAACACTCATTCACCAAAGAATATATTAATTTCCAAATACATGTACATACATACATATGAAATATATATTCATATGTATCTATATACACAAAGCATCTTGGCAATTAAAGTAGTGTAGGAAGAAAAATTCGAAAAATAAATAAAACATAATTGCTAGCCTGTAAGAATACCTAATCTTAGGACCAGCAGTTGGCCTAATGGTTTAGTTGCTGGAGTCCCACATAGTCAACCGTGGCTTAAGTACTGAACCTGGGGAGTTAAAACTCATACTGAGTGCATGTGCATGTGTGCCCAGTATCATGAGAGGAGAATGGAGGAGAAGAGATTGCAGAATGGCCATTCCCTCTGGGGAGCAATTTCTCACTTTCTGACTCTCTCGGGCAAGCGCACGCACCCCATAGCAAAAATATCTCTCTCTCTCTCTCTCTCTCTCTCTCTTTGAATTATTTATTTAACTTTATTTTATTTATTCATTTATGTATTTTATTTTGACCAGAGAGGGACAGAGTGAGAGAGGAGAGAGAGAGAGAGAAAAGGTGAGAAAGCAAGCCGCCAGGTCCAGGACTCGAGCTGTGGTCGACCATGTGGGAATCCAGCACCCTCAATCACCATGCCACCTGCTAGCCTGGAAAAAGTCTCTCTTAAAAAAAACGAATACCTAATCTAGTAGAAGAAATTAGATATATCATAGTCATGATACAAGGTAGAAGATACTATAAGAGGAATACAGGTAATTTGCAATGTAAGTTCAAAGGGATAAGAGATTATTTGTAATCAGTAGGAGTCAAAATATTGAACTGAAATTTTTAATCATCAATACTACAATATAAAGCAATCAGAATGATCTTAGAAGCAAAGATCTCAGAATTAGAGACCTTTGAGAAATCAAGTCCAATTCTCTATTCCATGGGTTCTAAAGTAGGAACCCATGGACTGCCTTTAGAGTGTTCAGACCTTCTGCATTGTCTCTCATCCTCTGTCTCCTTTGGATATTCCCCTCTGTTATCCTGCCATTAAATACTGAAGTTCCACAAGGGTTAATCGCAGGCCCACTCATTCCCATTTATAACTTTAATATATCAATGATGCTTAATTTTGTCTCTCCAGCCTAGATCTCACTTATAAGTTCCAGATCCTTCTATGAGTGGTCTTCAAAAAATCCATAGAAAATGTTATAACTGTTATCTAGAGTGCCCTCATGTTATTCTTTAATTATAGCAAGGGTATTTTTGCAAGGTATTTTCAAGTGTGAGTAGATAAGATTCATGGGATCTGCTACCTCATGAGAGTACACAATGTTGAGAACCCTGTTCACATGGCCAAAAAGTATCATGATCCCAAGCACCAGCAGTCAATGAGTGTCAAGGTCAGAAATATTCTATTTTATTGGCTTGAAATGTTTAATTGTGTTTGGTCAATCAGCACACTGTGTTGCCTTTGGGCTGTCTTCCAATTAAAAAGATTTATCAATTATGAGTCATACATTTTCTCCTTGCTGTGCACTTTGCTGTGCTAAATGAGAAAATGGTTGTAACTCAAGAATAAGAAGAAGCTGGAGCCCCCACTGGAAACTGGATCTCACATGGTCAACCATGGTTTAAATCCTGGCCCCAGTGGCTTAAAAAAAATGCCAGGCATGTATGTGTTCATGACCAAAATATTGGTGTGAAGGAGAAACGAAGAAAGAGGATAGCAGTTGGACTATACCCTAATAATGGGAGGTACTTCTTTCTTATTTCTTTCTCTCTAGTAAGCACACACATCCTCTGGCAGTTAAATAAAAAAGTAATAAGAAAAGTAAATGTAAGAAATATGACTTCTTAGGAGGTGAATGGTGGTGCTTTAGTGAAGTGCAATGTTCTGAGAGGCTGACTCATCTGGGCGACATTCATGCGTGGGAACCTCGCTAAGTATACCAGACACAAATGTGCTTACTATCCAGAGCTGGCTGAAACTGGGGAAGGATTTCAGAGTCAAGACCCAACTGGGGGCGATATCTCTCTGTCTCTCTTTCTGTGTCTTTCTTGCTAATAAGAGAAAAAGAAAGGAAAGAAAGAAAGAAAGAAAGAAAGAAAGAAAGAAAGAAAGAAAGAAAGAAAGAAAGAAAGAGAGATAGAGAGAGAGAGAGAGAGAGAGAGAGAGAGAGAGAGAAAGAAAGAAAGAAAGAAAGAAAGAAAGGAAGGAAGAAAGAAAGAAAGAAAGAAAGAAAGGAAGGAAGAAAGAAAGAAGAGAGAAAGAGAAAAAAAGAAAGGAAGGAAGGAAGGAAGGAAGGAAGGAAGGAAGGAAGGAAGGAAGGAAGGAAGGAAGGAAAAAGAAAGAAAGAAAGAAAGAAAGAAAGAAAGAAAGAAAGAAAGAAAGAAAGAAAGAAAGAAGAGAGGGAGAGAGAGAGAGAGAGAGAGAGAGAGAGAGAGAGAGAGAGAGAAAGAAAGAAAGAAAGAAAGAAAGAAAGAAAGAAAGAAAGAAAGAAAGAAGAGAGAAAGAGAAAGAAAGGAAGGAAGGAAGGAAGGAAGGAAGGAAGGAAGGAAGGAAGGAAGGAAGGAAGAAGGAAGGAAGGAAGGAAAAATAAAGAAAGAAAGAAAGAAAGAAAGAAAGAAAGAAAGAAAGAAAGAAAGAAAGAGAAAGAAAGAAACTTTAACAACAGAATCATGAGGGTCAGCTAGTGCTGTGATGGTTAACACAGCTAGATCCCACATGGTCTACTACATGATTTGAGTCCTAGACCCAGGATCTTGGGAAATGCCAGGTGCATGTATATGTGTGCCCTAAATCCTGTGAGGAGAATGAAAGAGGAGGGACTGTGGTATGACCATCTCCCAGGGGATGCTTTCTCTCTCTCTATCTGGTGAGCATATGCACCCTATAGTAAATATATATACATATATATATGATTTCTTATTTTAGAGCCATGCATTAAAGGAGAAACATTCTAGACAGAAAGGCAACATGAGATGCCCATAATGCTGACAGAAACACAAGATTGCCAAGACAAATACAGCAGATTCTGGCTCAGTATCAGCCACAAATAAAATCTGATGAACAAGAAAGTCATGTGGGACCAGCAGTTAGCATAACGGCTATGTCGCTGAACTCCCATGTAGCCAAGTGCGGTTCAAGTCCCAGACCCAGTGGCTTAAACTCACGCCGGGCGCGTGTGCGTGTGTGCCCAAGATCCCGAGAGGAGAATGGAGGAGAAGGGATTGCGGCGTGGTCATCCCCCCTGGGGGGTGATTTCTTGCTTTCTGTCTCTCTCTGCCTTTCTGGCTAGCACACGCACCCTATAGCAAAAACTTCTCAAAAAAAAAAAAAAGTCATGGAAGGTAAAACAATATGTTATTTCTGATCATTCCTTAAAGTTAGACAAAGTAACCTTTATGACCTCTAAAAGAAATAAACCATTCCACCTTGAAGACAGACCAACGTGTCGGATCAGGAGGGAGTGGATTGCTTGGTGCTAGTCTAGGCCGAGAATATAAAAAGTGTGACACAGTGACCCCATGATGAGCTCACAGGAGAAAAAAGAAGCCAAGATAAAGTGGCCTTTCCATCACACGCAAAACACACAGAAGACTAGTTAGGAGAGCCTTATAAATGCCATGCAATGGGATCAAATAGAATTTGGTGGTGAACATTTTAGATGAAAACCAGTAGCCAAGAGCTGGGAACAATCCAAGTGTCTATCAATAGATGAATGAATAAGAAAAATGTAAAATATATATATTAGATTATCAGGAATGTCGTGACATGTTTTTCTACATAAAAATGCATCATGACTTTCCAGACAACCAGTATAATGAACTATTATTCAGCCTTTCAAAGGAAAGAAATCCTGTCACATGCTACCATGTGAATGAATATTGAGGACATTATGCTATATAAAATAAGCCAGACAGAAAATGACAAACAGTGTATGATTCCATTTACATGAGTTACCTCAAATTCACAGACACAAAAAGTTAAAAGGCGATTAACAGGAACTGGAGAAGGAGGAAAAACAAGAGTTGTTTGATGGATTTAGAGTTTCAAATATGCAGGCTGAAAAAGTTCTGTAGCTCTGCTTCACAATAATGTAGAATACTTAACACTACTGAACAGTACACTTAAAAATAGATAAGAAGAGGGCCAGTAGGTGGCATGGTAGGTAAGGCACTGGATTCCATGTGGCTAACTCTGTGGTTTAAGTCCTGGGCCTGGTGGCTTGAAAAACATGCCAGATGCGTGTGCGTGCATGCCCAAAATCCAGAGAGGAGACTGGAGGAGAAGGGACTGTGGCTTAGCCAGCCTCCGTGGGGACTGATTTCTCACTATCCTTCTCTCTGTCTCTCTCCTGCAATCACATGTGTCCTATAGCAAAAAATAAATAAAAATAAGTGGTTAACATGTACATTATGTTATGTGGATTTTGGGGTTTTTGTTAATTTTTTTGAGAGAGATTTTTTGCTATAGGGCATGTATGCTCTTCAGAGAGACAGAAAGTGAGAAATCACCTCTGCCCGGGGCAATGGCCACACTGCAGTCCCCCCTTCTCCATTCTTAGGATCTTGGGCATAAGCCCAGCATGAGGCTTAACTGCCAGGTCCAAGACTTGAACTGCAGTGGATCATGTGGGAGTCTGGTGACATAACCATTATGCCATCTGCTGGTCCCTGTTACATGGTTTATATTACAATAAAAAAAAAAATTAAAGAAAACAAAGAAAGGCAGTGCTAGATACGAAGTCTTTGCAACCTTATGTTATCTGCTAGATACGAAGTCTTTGCAACCTTATGTGATCTGAAAGAGGTCAACAATGGATACTCCTTATCATTAGAGGAAGTGTCAGACATCGGCAGTTCTGAATCAGAGTCTGTGCGATGAGGTGAGCTTTGGCATGGGGCTGTCTGCATTAGTCTTGCAAGAGCTTTCTCAAGGTCAGCGATTGTGAACATACATCTTCCCCTTGTTATGTACTTTGCTGCGTTGAATGGGTGCGGGGTTGTAACTCAAAAAGTAATAAGGAAATAAAATGAGATGTAAGAATGGGACCAGCAGATGGTGTAATGGTTACATTGCTGGACTCCCACATAGTTGGCCATGGTTTAAGTACTGAACCTAGCACCTTAAAACTCACGTTGGGCATGTGTGCATGTGTGCCCAAGATCCCAAGAGGAGAATGGAGGAGAAGGGATTATGGCATGGCCATCCCCTCTGGGGGGGGTAGGGGGGTTCTCACTTTCTGTCTCTCTGTCTCTGTTCAGTGGGACACAGTCAAGTGGATCAGGCAGCCCAGGAACCCTGCAGGGAAATGTAACCCAAAGCCCCACTTAGAAAGCTCCTAGCAGTAGCACAGACCATCCCACACAAAAACACCTCTTCTCGCAGACCTTGATTCAGGATTGTGTCAGTGCCTGACACTTCCTGAAGGGGCTTCCATCCCTTGATCTCTTTCAGATTACATCACATTGCAAAGACTTCATTTCTGGCAGTATGAAAGATAGGATTAGCTGGAAACGGTGCACCTAAGAACAGCTAGGAATACTGGATAAACCTAACAAACATCCTTTCAAATGCACAGCTGAGCTCTACAGAAAATTAAGCTCTAGGGGCCCGAAATGCAGAAGAAACTGAATGAATACCAGAGAAGTAAGAGCACGAACCAAAGGGTCATTGTCCTGGATACTAAGGGGCTGGGGAATTTGCCAGTTGGCAGAAATCAGGACTTGGGTTTTAATGGCAATGCAAAAACAGAGAATGAATGCTTCAGAGAAAATTTTCCATGACAAGGTGTCTCTCATTTATGACCCTGGGTGACTCCCAATCTCCTACTCCAAACCAGAAAGATCTGGATCTTTCTTCCCATTGGCTGGTCCTGAGGAAAAAAAACAATGAATGCACCTTGATGCTTCTTCAAATTATCTTTATCTCTCAGAAAGCAGGAAACAATGAAACCACCTACCTACAATAACAGATCCTGGAAAACCTCAGGATCCCCCAGCTTAGCACCATTTACTCACCTAAGAGCCTTCAGCTCCTCATCTATCACCCAAGTTCACAAAATTTAGAAATACATCTTCTGTTCTCCCTGATGTCCTTATTCCAAAACTCTTAGACTCCAAAATCTATAGCCCAGAAAACCCTGGACCCAGAACCTACCTTGCCTTTAAGCCTTGAAGTTTCTTTCAGAAACACTGAATAATCATCCTTTCTTTAAAAAAAAAAAAAAGGTGTTTGCCCATTTTTAAAGTCAAATCTTATGTCTTTCCTTTAACAAATTCATATGACAGCTTGGGTAATGGCCACCCAAAGTCTCCCACAGGGAGAAGAATTAGAAATCTCAGGAAATGGCACCAAACTATGGAGTCAGGAATCTAGTTGGCACCTGGAAGGAAAAAAGGAGGTCACAGTTACAGTAAAAACAGAGCTCCTTATCAGTGGTGTTCATTCTTCTCCAAGAAGGAATTCCGTGTTTTTCTGAGAAGGTAAATATGAGAAGGTCAGTTAGTCCTAATGACTCGCTGAAAAGCACCCAGAGTAGCTGTATGTTCACTGGGAGACCCCCATTGGCATTGCAGGCTGTAAATTATGGTCATTCCTAAGAGGTAACAAGAGAGGTTCTGTCAGCTGTGCAATTACTTTGTTTTGGCAGGACACTTTGGAGTCAAGCAAACATTGGCTGGAGTTCAAGGCCAAGATTTTGGATCAGCTGCCACCATAATTTTTCAGAAATGTGATGACTGTTCCTCAAGAAATAGTTTCCTAAGTAGGCTTCAGGAATGTCTCTTGTACATGGTCAAAAGGGTTTTAAAGAATGAAGCCCTTTGGGGACCTGTCTATACAGCTGAGTTACCATAGGTTCTTCCAGCAAAGGGTGAGAAGTCCGGGTCACATCAGGAATCCTCCTCACCAAATGTAACAAGGAATCAGAGTAGCTTTCAACGAGCTGGGACGTGCTGGACTCTTCTATATAAGCACAATGTAAAATGTCTAGGTTACCTAGCTAGAGCTTCTCTTTTCTTCATTGCAAGTTCCGAGTTAAACTGAACAGTGTAAGTTTTCTACAGTGCCCAGCACCCTGTTTGAATGTGACAACAATGAAGAAGAGAAACACACAAACGTCTAAATGACCCCCAACCTTCCAAACGACCACTGAAATCCTAGATGGACTCACTTTCCCTTTCTCGTCTATTCCCAGGTGTGTGCAGTAGGAAAGCATCACTACTTTAAAATTTGAGGCAATCATTGAAATATGAATACCCAGGTCTATGGCTTGGCTTGGAGAACATTCTCTGCCTTTTATTATTTAGCATAAATGGCATCTATATACTCTATTATTAATACTATATATGATGGGACTTCAAAAATAATTACAGTAAAAATTTATTTTGGTGCAAAAAATTTTTTAGAAATCTATGCATAGTTTTGTTTTGGTTGTTTTGAGTTTTTTATAGTTTTTTATAATAAGCATTTTTTTAAGAATGTTTTAAAGAACCTCATATTGTGGTTGTCAAGGAAAACATTTGTGATGTACCTGAGTTTCTAAAGTAGGAAAGAAGAGGGACCAGCAGATGGCATAATAGCTATGTTACTGGACTCCCACTTGGTCAACTGCAGTTAAAGTCCCAGACCTGCAGCTTAAAACTCTCACTGGCAAGACCAGCAGTTGGTATAATGGCCATGTCGCTGGACTACCATGTAGTCAACCGCAGTTTGAGTCCCAGACCCGGTGGCTTAAACTCACGCTGGGCATGTGTGTGTGCATTCCCAAAATCCTGAGAGGAGAATGGAGGAGAAGGGATTGCGGCACGGCCAACCCCCAACGGGGTGATTTCTCGCTTTCTGTCTCTCTGTCTCTCTCTGTTTCTCTGGTGAGTACATGTGCCTATAGCAAAAATATCTCTTAAAGAAAAGAAAAGAAGATAAAGTTCTGGTGACGGGAAGTTGGGTAAGAAATAGAACGTATATTGAATGAGAAACTCAGAATACCATTATGGAAGCATACATTGAGCACGTTTGGCCATTGAGAGAGGAGAGAGAAAAAAAGAAAAATCATTTATGTTCCAAATGTGATGGGTTTATTTTATTTTACTGTGATGCAAAACCAAAGATTCCACTACAGCACAGAGCCCAATGTCCTAAAAGGTCATGAAAAGTGGCATAGGACATGCAGGACATCGTGATGTGGAGGGCAGGGTCACTTCCCTCAACATGACACTACACTGGCGCCGAGGAACACATTGAAATGAACACTGCAGAACTGAACTGAGACGTGGCACAAACACGGCACCTTCCAAGGCTTCACGCACCTCCCTTAGATGGACTGCGATCTCTAGACGTCAGTGTGGGGAGGATTACAATTCTTGGGAAGAATAAAAAGTTCACACTTTTGAAATTTCACAGAAGAACTTTAAGGCCAAAACATAGTGGGTTCATTTCTGTTCACTTCCAGGGACAAATTTGACACTTAACTCAAAACCACATTAAGCCTCCCGTTCATATCCCATCCCAACCTTATGACCACCTGCACTGAAATTCTTTCCGTCAATTAAAGCTGACAGGGTCAATTTGACTCCTGGTCAGAGGGTCTGCGTAGAACCCAATCCAGTCAGGCTGGCATCATTTACTTTAGCAGCTAGAGAAGTTCTGCAATCCAGCTTGTATTTAGCAGCAGTGCCAAAACAGCACATGCCAGGTGCATTGCATTTGTGCCCCACATCCCGAGAGAATGGAGAAGGAACTGTGACATGGCATCCCCCTGGGAGGTGATTTCTTACTTTCTCTCTTCCCACCCCAGTAACACACATGCCCTATGGCAAAAACTATAAAATAACAGTTTTCCCTAAAAGAGATTTTTAAAAGATAGTAGCTAATATCTGAAGATGTGTATAGTTAACACAAAGAGTTTCCAAAGTAGAGGGTGATGATAAATTCCTTATTCTTTGTAAGAAACTATATTCATTACTCTTAAATTAATAAATGTCACTGCTTCAGTATGAATGTGTTCAATTGGTTTTACATTATACAGATCATAGTTCAAATGTCATAAGAAATAATATGCAAATAGATATGGACTGAAGTCTTACCGGGAAGCCTATGTTTCAGCTGTTTTGAGTTGAATTTTCATTTTCTATATTTTGTTCATAATTTCATCTTACCATGGATATGTGGTATATGGGGATGGGTACTGCAAATTTAAGGAAGTAGAAGGCCTGTAAGATTCAACAGCAAAGTTTCTAATTGTCAGATTCTTAGTGATTCTCTCCCTTTTGTGTCACCCCTCCATCTTTTCACTCATCCTCCAACCTGCAATGCACACACAAGTCTCACTAAAATATTAAGGGTTTCTGGTGAGACAATACTTTGGGACTATTGTTTGAGGCCATAAAAGCATTTCTTATTTTAAAGTTTTCTGTTACAGAAATCAAAAATCTTGGATCTCTTGGCACAGCCCTCAGAACAGAACTTCCTCCAGGAACATTATAAAGCTGGGGAGTTCATCCTAAAACTCAAGGTTATTTTTAGGGTCTGACGCATCCTTTATTCTCTAGCATAAAAGGAGTAATAGTTAGGGTTTGGAAGCCCTAAGTTGTAGTGCTGAGTTTCCTCGTTATTAGCTGTGTGACTTCAAACAGCTCCCTTAACTTCTCAGACATCAGTTTCTGTATTTGTGAAAAAGAGGAGTCATTGATGAATTAAGTTGTATGTATATCCACCAATAACAGTAGACAGTAGTATGCTGTAAGTAATTAATATTTAGATTTGAAGGGAATGTGCCTGGATTTGTAACATTCATTGATTTCTGTTGTGTAAATACTGTACCACGGACCATTTCAAGCTACCAACGTATTAGTGATATCAGTACGGGGAGCTGGAAAGAGATGCACAGTGGCCCACGATTATGTACTATTTCCACCATAGATATAGATGCAGAGGACAGGAAGAGTAGATCTAAATAAGGTCAACAACATAGGTAACAGTAAGATAAACAGGAAGTCATGTGTTTTGAGTGTTTATCTTTGTTTCTCATAAAATTCATTTCATTATAATTTCATGTAACTTCATTTTTTAAGAATGGATTATTGGAACCAGCAGATGGCATAGCAGTTTCGTGGCTGGACTCCCACATGGTAGACCATGGTTCAAGTCTCAGACCCAGTGGCTTGAAACTCATGCCGGGTGTGTGTGCATGCATGCCTGAAATCCCAGGAGGAGAATAGAGGAGAAGGGATTGCAGTGTGGCCACTCTCCCAGGGGATGATTTTTCACTCCCAGTCTCTCTAGTGAGCATACGTGACCTATAGCAGAAACCTCTCAAAAAAAAGGAATAGATTGTTTACTTACGAGCTCACAAATAGTCTGAAAACGTAAGTGTATGTTCTCGTGAGCTGGTGTGAGCAGGTCCAGCATGCCCTCAGTGGGTTCAGTTTCTTTTATTAATCGGTGGTATAACAAGTTGGAGAATTCCAACTCGTTTTTAAAAATCAAAAGAACAGCTTTGAGTCAAGGTTCACTTACATGAGAAGATATAGGCTCTTGGATGGGTAGAAATGAGGATAAAATGCAGCAAGCATTATGATGATATGCAGATTTGAAGTTGGGCTTTGTATCTCTTAAGTCAAAGCAGCTTAATTTAGAAAGGGTTTAAAGTAAGAAAAAACACATCTCAGTGTCCTAGTTTGGAAGGATGCAATTATTAAATGTCTTTAATGTGCTGTCACATTCTTAGCACTATCTTTGTGGCTGTTACCGTAAGCTAATAAGTAGTGATCTGTTTCACTGTAGAAAGAGCTTCTCGGAGTAGCTAAAAGTTCTACATCAGAATCTGGGATAAACAGCTATGCAAACCTTTTAAGGAAAGAGCAGTGGTCTGAGATGTTTGTTTTACCAACAGTTTTGGTTTGAGGATGACTTGCTAATCATTCAACTAGAGTCAGTATGTGAGGCATCTCTCAGAGGAGGACAGAGATAAATTAGTAGGACTCTAAGCCAGCGTACAGGTTTTATGTGGCCCTTAAAAGAATCAGCCAGCAGGAATTTACTGCACAGATATCTCCAAGTCACTGCAACACAAAACCAGAGGGAAAGCAGAGTCTTGATGCCCAGAAGATAAGATGCAGTCTCACAAATTAGCAGATTTGTGTAATTCCATCAGACAATAGGCTAGAGCACTGCTTCTAAATGTGTAGATCTCATTCATTTTAACCATGTTAAAAACAAAAAATTTCAGGTTTTCCCACTTTTCACTTTGTCAAGTAAAGATAGAAAAGGAAAAGCATACTACTGTCACTACAATTGTATAATAAAGGTATTTTCACAACTCATACACTAAATCGGCAAGTTATGATCTCAGGGGGAAAAAAGCTTTAAATATTGTCTTCCATACTGATGTTTGATATTTGGTGTTTAACTATTGAGTCCATTTATGTTTAAGAACATTTCCCTACATTGTCCTAAGTGGTGTCATTTCATCACAGACTGGTAAAGCTCCCTGGACTGACACCACTCTGCAGATGGGTATATGCGAGTTCCTAAACTACAGTCTTAAATTTCACCGCAAAGGCAACTCTTTCCTTATCATCATGCTGGATGTACCGGAGGGCAGTGGGCAACAGATTAAAGGCGTCTGGGAACACGAGAGGGTCCTCCGGGCATGCCGAGGGTCTGAGTGACGGCACCTTTTGCTGCTGCACATTTCAGAGCAGATGCGCTCTGGGCTCTGGAGCCCGATTCCCTGCAGCACACCCTGGCTTTGTCATTTCCTGGCTGGATGACAAGCAGTTGTTCAACCACTCTGTGTCGCTGAGATGACCACAGCACCTGCCTCAGAGATGGGAAAGTTGATTATACAAAACAAAGTCAATTGTGTCATAACGCACTACAATAGAATTAAGAGGCCATGGGGGAGACCAGCAGTTGGCGTAATGGCTATGTCGCTGGACTCCCATGGAGTCGACTGCAGTTCAAGTCCCAGACCTGGTGGCTTAAACTCATGCCAGGTGCATGTGCGTGCATGCCGAAGATCCTGAGAGAAGAATAGAGGAGAAGGGATTGTGGCATGGCCATCCCGCCTGGGGGGTGATTTCTCGCTTTCTGTCTCTCTGTCTCTCTCTATCTTTCTGGTGAGAGCACGCACCCTATAGCAAAAAAAAAAAAAAAAAAAAAAAAAAAAAAAAAAAAAAAAATGCCATGGGAGAAAATCTCTCAGGTCACATATGCCTATTTCAAAGACTGTCTCAGGATCCCAATTCAAAACTGCAAGGACCCAGACCACAGCTCCAGATTACCTCGCAGCTACTGACATTCACCAATCAGAACTCTTGCCAGCTCCAGTTAGACGCTGCCAGTGCCAAGGAATTTTTCAGAACAGTTTGAGTCCACCCCTCTTGTCCCCAATAAAACTCTAATCTTTCCTTTGTTCTCTAGACATACCAGAGATCACCTGGTCCCCAAACCACAATTCTATTCATTCTTTATGTATATTATTCCCAAATAAATCCTTTGCATGGAGAGTCGTCCTTTTTTTATTATTATTTTATGTGGATGTGAGGCTGTTGTGAGGATCACAGGAGATACAGGGCTTCAAACAGCGGCAACAGAGTCCAAACCACACCCGAAGTGAGATCTGGTTGTGCTAGGAGCTTCGCAACTACGATCTTGTGTGCACCTCAGCTTTCTTATCCAAGAAATGAGGATAGGATCGAAAAGGGTGTGAACCTGCCCCCAGGGCCTCAGTTAGGAACCAGTCCTGACATCAGGAGCCCCAGAACTTGAGGCACTAAGATTTACCCTGAGAAAAAATTAATGGCTCCCATTTATTGTGCTTCTGGTGCTTTCAGGCACTGCTTAGAAAACTTCACAAAGGAGTTACTTTCCTCCCGATAGTACCAAGGGAGAAACAGGCTCAGAAAGTTCTAGTGATTGTCAGAGGCACACAGCTAGTAAACAGAGAATCTGGGATTGAAGGTCTGGAGTCCTTCATGCAGGAGGCCATTTAAGAACTCCTCGGTTTGAAGAAAACCTGATTTCACAAAGCAGAAGCACTGTGGAGTGAATTACAAAAACCCTGTGGAGTTTCTTTGCGTGATCATTTCACTGGTGTGAGAAATATTTTGTTTTGGAATTACTTAGTACTTAATAAAGAAACAAGAGAGAGAGAGACAGAGAGAGAAGTCAGGGAAATATTTCAAGGCCAGCAGCTTGGAAGTTATGATCTTAAAAGGAAACATAATGTGACAGTGGAAGAGATAGAACAAAACTGTCCAATTAACTGTCCACGCAGTGTTTGCCAGTCCCAAAGCCCTCACATAGACAGATGACAGCACCTGTGTATAAGAACATCAGCGGTTGGGACCAACAGTTAGCGTAATGGCTATGTCGCTGAACTCCCACGTAGTCGATAGTGGTTCGAGTCCCGGACCCAGTGGCTTAAACTCATGCTGGGCGTGTGTGCGTGCGTGCCCAAGATCCCGAGAGGAGAATGGAGGAGAAGGGATTGCGGTGTGGCCATCCCCCCTGGAGGGCGATTTCTCGCTTTCTGTCTCTCTGTCTCACTCTGTCTTTCTGGCAAGCACATGCACCCTATAACAAAAACCTCTCAAAAAAAAAAAAAAAAAAAAAGAAAGAAAAGAAAAGAAAATCAGCAGTGTGAGGATTCTCCAATCAGAGTCTTTGCCTCATCCAGAGGCATTTAACTTTATTTTTTTCTAAACACCACTTGCCCCCAAAAGACATATCTATATACAACGCATCCATAGCCCCTGAGACCATAGATGCCGCATGAGGTTAGGGTAAACAGGGAAGTTTAGAGAGGAAAACACAAACAATTCCAAAGGATGGAATTGATTAGAAAGCAGGACAAACAGTGGGAATTTAAAGTTCCAGAAAGAAAAACATAAGAATGTTTCATAGGCAACAAGGCACAAATACAAAACAAATAAATCAATTTGAGACGGTCAAATTCAGCACAATTTAACCAAATCAAAGGAAGAGCAAATATCAATAAATTAATACAGCAAGAATGAAGATGTAGGCCTGTGGACACCTGGCACAAAGTATAGACTCCGACCTATGGGAAACGTGAGCCAATAAGAGTCATTGAGCAAGAAAGTAACATCACCCAGGGCTGAAATGGCAGCTGTGTGAAAAATTAGTAAAGATGGGAGCTTTGACATAGGAAGAGTGAGAAATCTGTTCCCTGCATCTTGGAGTAAGGTGAGAAAGACTTTGTTTAGCAGCAGAGAAAATGAAAAGGTGGACAAGGTGGGAGTCTGACTAGATGTGGGAGAGGATGGAAAGGAAGCAAGGTCTACCTAAGGAAGACTGCAAACGGCTCCTGTCTACTGAATTCCGCATTTTGGTGTAGCCATTGTCTAGAGCCAGCAGCCTGACTTCCGACCCAGCTGTGCCATTTAGTAGGTGTGAGACCTTGGGTAAGGTACCTAAGCTCTTGTGCCTCAGGTGCCACACCCCTATGGTGAGGAGGATACCCACAGTCCTGCCTCACAGAATTAAATAAATGAATACATTTAAGGTCTCTCAGTAAGTAGCTAGCATCATTGAATTGAGAATGGCGCTCTCTGCTGATTCTTCATTTTCTTCTGAATAAAATGCTGAGAATAGTCAGAAAGTACTACGTGGGTAAGACACCAGGTAACAAGTTCTATGCAGACATGGTCTTTTGCTGGATGTTTGCCTGACGCCTTTGAAAAATACCTTGGATACCACCTCGACATTCCTGGTGGGGACCACATATCTCACATGCACACCTGGCTCTTCTCAAGTATTCCATGGAGCCCACCTGCATCCTGCCAGAGGGCACTCAGCACCTGCCCTTGTGCTGCGTGCTGGAGTAGAGTGGAGGGAGTGGCATAACCGGGAATGCAGCCTCCCAGATCTGCCTTACTTGGCCCTCATTCTAAACTGTCAGAGGCCCTTTTAGAAGAGCAGGTGTCCCCTCTATCCTGATCTCTGCAGCTTCTGTGAGCCCTAGCTCTAAAGTCCTTCTTGTGGGAGGCCATTTAAGGCCCCTGTGAGCACAGAGAACTTCTTGGCCTCTGATCCAGCATTCTCCACCCACTTGAAAGATGCATGTTCCCTCTTGGCCCATTGCAATAGTAATGAAATAAGAACCCTCTTTGTCTCCACTGGAAAATTCCCCCATTCATGTCCTTAATGAGGGGCTTCTATTACCTTTGGGAGAAAACGGCAGTATTCTCAGGAAAGACATGGGCTGCAGGTAGCTGCTGGTGAGAAAGTCATTCTTTAGGACAGTGAGGGTCTTCTTTGTTATGGGAGAACAGGTACTATGCTGACTAGACACAGTTGCTAAGTTCATTGCCCTGGGGATAAATTCCAGGGACTGGTCCTTGAAGCTCCCTCAGCAATGGAGGAAGGAAGCAGAAGGTACAAAGTAGGCTTGGAAGGTCTGACCCACTGCTCAAGCAAGTGGTGCCTGCGCTCGGAGGAGAAAATAAGAGTTTAATGAAACTATTCTGAACCTCTGAGAGCCTATGGCCATCACTGACTTCCTCCTGACCTTTGTGGGGACACTTTGAAGGGGGCAGTGTACAGAAAAAGAGCCTGCTGTCTTTCACCTCATCCTCCAAGAGGTCGAGGCTATTGGTCACCAAACCAAATTAAAAAGGAAGAAATTTGGGATGTCTGACTTTCAACCGTAGTGAGGTCTTTAATCTTGAAAGGTTTCAAAAATTAACAAGTGGGGGTTTCATCTCCTTATCCGAAGAGTCAGGAGAATATAATATCTCTATCAAATGTTTACTATGTACCAGGATGGATTCCAAGTTCTAATTCCTCACAACGGCCCAGCGAAACGTGGATTAATCCTATTCTCAAGTTCACACAAGGTCTCAGAGCAACAAGGACCAGAATCAGGCTCTAAACCCCAAGAGTCTGGGTCCTGTCTGTGAAATGGGATGGTAAAAGTGAGAACTAAATGACATGACTAGTAAAAGCAAACAGATCATCCCTGCTCATGCCAATTTCTCACCTCCCTCTGCTCTTCACTCAAGCACTTCAGCAGGTAATGATTGTCAAAGTGGCACAAGGTTTGAAAAAGGAATTCTTTTTCTTGGCTCTAGTTCAATGCTTACACTGGTTCATTAAATTATTATTTTTAAGACATGAAGCTGGGACCAGCAGGTGGCATGGTGATTAAGGTGCTGGACTCCCACATGACTAACCATGGTTTGAGTCCTAGACCTGGCAGCTTGCTGTCTCACTTTCCCTCTTTCTTTGTCTGTCTATGGTCAAATTAAAAAATAAGTAAATACATAAATAAAATAAAATAAAATAAATAACTCTTTTAAAAAATTAAAGACATGGGCACCAGCGATTGGTGTAATGGCTATGTCGCTGGACTCCCATGTAGTCAACCGCGGTTCAAGTCCTGGACTCGGTGGCTTAAACTCATGCTGGCGCATGTGCGTGCATGCCCAAGATCCTGAGAGGAGAATGGAGGAGAAGGGATTGTGGCATGGATGGCCATCCTCCCTGGGGGATGATTTCTCGCTTTCTGTCTCTCTGTCTCTTTCTGTCTGGCGAGCGCACGCGCCCTATAGCAAAAACCTCTCCAAAAATAAATAAGTAAATAAATAAGTAAATAAATAAAAATAAAATAAAAAATTAAAGACATGAAGCCATTGGTACCTCTTACAATAGCAGTTGCTATTAAGTCAATGCTGGAGGTCTAAGAATTAAGACTAGGTCAGGGCCCGAAATCAATGGTATGTGGAGCTCCCTAGGTCTCCTTTAGGGGACAGAGCCACATAGCCACAGTTATGAGGTCTCTTTGACCCATTACAGGATGTGGGTATGCAGGAGTTAAGTGCACAGCAGACTGTGGAGGTAGGAGTGGGGTGGAGAGATTCATGGAGGCCATGGTCCCCAGGGGCGATGGAAAAGCAGTGGGAATATGTATTTCCTGAAGGAGGTTTCCTGGCTCCATCCTTCATTCTTACCACACCCTCCCACATCCTTCCCCAGCCCCACAATCAGCATCCTGCTGCAGAATCTCCTCAAACACAGGCGCCCCATGTGAGCAGAATCTCTGGTATTGCTGGGGATCCTCATCGAAGCAGCAGCAGGATCTGGGAATCACCGCTCCAACCATGCAAATCGCTATGAGTGTCTCAGGTTTAAAATAAATCAAGAGTAACTTCCCAGAGAGTGAAGCAGATTTTACAACCCAGAGGCAACTGAAGGTGCTGCAGGCTCATTAGTCTGCTTAGCATGCTGGAACCTGGGAAGCAATTTAGAATGACCAAATTGATGTAGGGGCTCTTCAAAGTGGACAAGAGATAGAGATATAATGAGCCAAAGTGGTCAACTGTGTGTAACCAGGTAATGTTCTCAAGCTGTGGAGATTCACAGTTATGGCTACTATTCATGAAGATTTCTTTCCTTACCTCCCAATTCAAGGTTTGTCACTCTGTTTAATGATGTATTATTTTCTTATTTCTGCAAATTTCTCTTTGCTGAGCAGAAATTTTTGAGTCCTTTTATGGGTATCACTCAAACACTCCAATCTATTGTGTCCATTTATTGATCTTTCGCTTGAACTAGTCTCAGGAGAACAGAAAGTCCTCAAAGAACATGGATATGTGCAGTGTACATTGGCAAAATTATAAACAGGAAAAGGTTTCTGTGGGATATATTTTTTTTAATGAGAACACATTGTTATACTCTGAGTATGTGGCATTCTTGCTTAATAGAAATATTTACAAGAACACATACACATTTAAATCCAAACACCAAATGAAGTAGATATTTCAAATGATCAGTTTGCACCAGAAATAAAATATATTATACAAAACAGGGGTTATATCCACAGTCATTGATTCTCATTTTCTACACAAAACAACAATAAATTAAATCACATTATATGCAGATAGTTCTACTTACATTAGAATAAGAAACTGTACGGAGCCTGTGCAGCTTTTACTTTTATTTTTCAACCAGACTCAGGGTAGGTTTATATTGATTGGTAGACCTATTTTTAAGTTAACAATGAATAATATGACAAGGGCTGCAGAATGTCCCCTCCACAGTTCCATCCCTTGTCCTGTTGGTTTCAATGATCCACAAAGCACAGGGAATGAAGCGCTGCATCCCAGGACCCAGCACAAAGGTGTGCACGTTCACAGCATGCATAGGCTGTTGAAGGGCACCTCATGACTGTCTCGTAAGTAAGGCATACCACATTAAATATTTTCAGATCTTGGCATTGAATAATAAAGAGGGCACCTTGTTTCAAAATCCACATTTCATCTTTTTCAGCCTTCTCTGTCCAGTTTTTATGTGCTATGACAACTTTGTTCCCCTAGCAATTAAAAAATAATTTAGTAACCTAATCCGTTGTGATTTTACACTTTGTAGTGGGCCCTTTAGTCCTTGTGCATAGAAATCTAGGTTTCTCAATGCAGCATTTTTTGCTAACTCTCAATTCTGCTTGTTCAAATCTCTCCCCTAGGAATCATCCCACACCCAATATATCAAAGAGCTATTATAACATGTGGATTTTTATTTCTGAGACTTGGTTCTCACTGAAACCCTTTCATTGTGTTTGAAGTAGCTTACACATGAACATTAACAGCATCAACTGGCTTAGAATGCTTTGCCTTTGGTATGAATTAACATTAGTGGTTAATGAGAAATTTGAACAAACTCCAATCCAGCACCTTTGGAAGTTATTTTAATTCTGCAGTCTAGCTGTCAGGTATGCCTGCAAGAGACATTTGTGAAATTCACACACTGAAAACCAAAGCCAGCCCTGTTGGAGTATTAGCACATCACAGGCTTGAACTGCCCTGAGAGCATGTGTGGTCAATCAGTACAAGGGTTCGTTCGGATTAGACACCAGCTGCGTTCTTACAGCCAGCACTATTTTGTCTTTTCTCCTCCAAGGAAGTATGAAGGCCATGTCACAAGTTTCTGCCTTCATGGGCAAGATGCTCGTTCATCTTTGCAGTCATGCTGGATGGTGGGTGACTGATGGAGCAGGGGGAGGTGGTCAAGACAACACCTTCAAAGCTACACTTTCCTTTTTCTTTTAGAGGACCAAGTTCCTGATTCTTTTTGCTTGGCATGTCCCAAGCTTTTTGCTGAGTCTGAGGGACTAGATTACCCTCCTAAAGGTCAACTGAAAAGGAAATCGGTCCCTCTGAACACCACCATCTCATTCTCCCTGCTTCCACATTGTCCCTACAACATCTCTTGTGTTTCTAGACAGTTTCCATTTCTTCCACTGTGCAAGAAATTCAGCTCACTACCAGCTTTGTTATGAAGTCCTGAACCATAGCATCTAACTAAACAAAACACATGAAACATAGATTAAGGTGCCTAAGTGAGGTTGGCATTTGCCTTTATGACTGCCTCCCCTCAGGACTAAGTTCTTTGTGTCCCAAGAAATATAAGTACTTGTTCCTCCCTATTTATAAGCACTTCCTTCAAACCAGTAGCATACTATTCTATTAGGTCTCCTAAAGAAACTTCCACAAATAGCCAGTGAATTCTCGGTTACAAGAAGGTGGAGATGCCACTGAAACCTACTTTAAGTCAATCTCTGTCACTGTCTGTATGAGGTCTATGCAATGACCTTATCTTCACCACCAATTGCAAATCTTATGTCTCCTAAAATCAGCCACAATCAGAAGATAAGTGCTAGGTTAGGGGTGAAGAAGTTAGGAGAAAGACTGTGCCTTGAGTGAGTTAATGATCTTAGAAGCCTGTGAAAAGAGAGAAGTGATTTATCATCCTGGAGCAAAAGTCTTTGAAATTATGGCAGAGGATATGTGTTTATCCCCTTCCTCCATTAAATATAGCTCCTGAAATGTAGAGGACTATTTTAAGATCTGTAGAACCATGTCTATGCTTCAGGAAAAGATATGTCAATGGCTCTATGTTTATAGGGACTCAAAAAAAAAAAAAAAAAAAAAAAAACAACTAGGTCAGTCTTGGGGAGATATGGATTCTGTATAGAAAGTTCTTCCCAGCTAGATGTGATCATCTGAGGAAAGCTTTTATTTCTGAGTCTTCCACCAAAACAATCTAAGACAATAATGACCATAAATCTTACATTTATTTCCAGTACCAAAAAGAATATGCTCATTTTAACCTATATTGATATCAGCTTATGTTTGAATCGATGAGAAAATGATGATAAAGTATTCCTTTTGAAAGCTGAACATCCCTCATTTCAGGGTAAAATTTATAAAATGATTTAAAAATGAAGCTCTATTTTACAATATATATGAGGCTAACAGGATATAAATATTTGTCAAAGATTTTACTGAGCAGTTAAGAATTTGAATACCAAAATATGATAGGTAACCTAGTGTAACCTTGGGCCAAACACCTTCACTTTTGGGAAAGGTTTCCCAACTTAATGAAGTTTTCAAAATTTAATGGAACTTTGGTAACTCAAATGGAGATGTCAAGAAAGAAAGAATAAACAACAGATGTGTAAATAAGCACTCAATCTTAAGAACGCTAGAAATGTTTTTAAATTGGAAAAGAATGGCACTTATATACCAGAAATCCTATGATTTGTTCTGCCATTTTTTAAAAGACTAAATTCTTACTTAACTTTGAGATTTCAGCTAGAGACATGATACTAACTTTAGAACTATTCCTCTACCAGAAGTAAAAATAAAAGATATGCACTCTAAAAATGTTACCATTAATGGGCTGCTACATAAATTCTAGAAAAGTTAGAGATATTGGGACCAACAGATGGCGTAACGGTTACATCGCAGGACTCCCACATAGTCAACTGCAGTTCGAGTCTTGGGCCCAGCAGCTTAAAACTCACATGCATGCATGTGCATACATGCCCAAAATCCTGAGAGGAGAATGGAGGAGAGGGGATTGTGGCATGGCCATCCCCCCCTGGGGGCTGATTTCTTGCTTTCTGTCTCTCTGTTTCTCTGGCAAGTGCACATGCGCTAAAGCAAAAAATCTCTCTAACAAAAAAAAAAAAAGAAAGAAAGAAAGAAAAAGAAATATTTATACCCAAAGACCAGGTAGAGTGATTTCCCCCTGTAATAAGCACATAAGCTTGAAATATACATTTTTCTAAAAACAGAAGATAATAGAAAATTAATATCTCTAAAATACATGGGAAACATCATTAAAAATAATGAGAGAAAAATAAGCTCTCCATTTCTGTATAGCATTTGGACGCAATCCTTCCGGTCTATTTTTAGTTACAGGAGTCCCAAACTACCAAATGCTTTCTTTTCCTGGATTTTACTTCTAACTCTCTCACTACATTAGAATTTCTGGAGTTTGCCTTTCTTGCCCTCTCTTTCCACCCTTGTTTGGCTTCAGTACTTTTTCCTTTGCATCCAACATGGAGAAATACAACCCAGCTGTTTCAGTTGACATAGTTAATTCTTTTATCACATACTGCAGTTGCCTATATCCCATTTTTAAACAATAGAAGGGAAATGTGCCTCATACAGAAATAATCTGTTTACTTTGACTGAAGCCAGGGTAATAGGCAGGCCCCTCCAGCAAATCAAGCATGAATCAGCATCTAGGACTCACACTCCACTTCCCTTGCCTCTGCAGTCACGGTGTGAAGGCAGCTCCACCATCCCCAAGGAATTGTTCAAATCTCCTGTCTGCCATTCTATACATGGCCTTTCATAGATATTAAGATAATTTGTAAACGAATTTCAAGATGTTCAAAATATCATTGAGGAATGACCATAGGGACATGATTATACGATGCTACACTAATCGACAAACTCATTTTCTCCATAAGATATGTGAAAATGGCAACCTGAGTTTAAACCTATGCAGGGTACTGGGTACAAAGTAGATATCCAGTAAATAGTTGTTCAACTTCATCCAAATTCTTTAGATCCACACTGGATCCATTACACAGGTCATTGATAGGTGACTACAAAGGTCTATGGAGTTTAAAAGAGAATATAATAAATATTTAAATTCTCTCTTTAAACCAAAATGCCATGTGTGTGTTAAAAAAAATTCATCATTTCTGTGCTTTCTGAAAAGTTCTAACTCTATTAACTTGTTCTTCAGGAAAAAAGGCTGCCTCATTTCATATCATTTTTTATTTTGGAATTCGTCATTTGGCCAAAATTTAAAGAGGTATAGCCCTAAAATAATTTGTATTTTAAATAGTTAAAAATGCAAAGGGTTGAAATCAGCAGATGGTGTAATGGTTACATCACTGGACTCCCATGTAGTCAACCATGGTTCGAGTCCCGGACCTGGTAGCTTAAAATTCATGCCGGGCACATGTGTGCATGCTCAAAATTCCAAGAAGAGAATAGAGGAGAAGGGATTGTATCATGGCCATCACCCCTGGAGGGTGATTTCTCACTTTCTGTCTTTCTATCTCTCTCTGTCTCTCTGGCAAGTGCAACTCTATTTAAAAAAAAAAAAATGCAAAGGGTGAATGTTGATGTACTCTTCCAGAGTTTGTAATCTGAATACATTTCTAGATCTCTGGATTTAAAGCAGCAATTAGCATTTGGCTATGGCCAAGGGGAAGAGGGAAATGAAGAGAAAGAGAAGCATCTTTCATTATTATTGGTTTGTTGTACACTTTATACATGCTTTTAAAATATAAGTGAAATTTAATCTCCAAAATGAAAAAATAGACACATTTTCTAATACCAAAATATAAGATTAAAATACTTAAAAATAAAATGCTAGTGTGAAACAGGACTTTTTCATACAATAAAAAAAGAAGACCATTTAGACTTGTTTTTCTTGTATAAATCTTCCTATTTCATGAATATTTACACCTTTCCAGAGTAGCTTCTATGAGATACTGAGAAATTCAGGGAGAAAATCTTTTTTCAAGATATCAAATCATAACCTGAATAATAGATTTGGACAGAGCAGGCCTCAACCACAAATCAGTATACCAGCTCTAGACAGAGTAATGCTATACTGAGGTGTTTTTTTTTTCATTACATTTTCCTCTTACTGAGTGTTAATTCCTTTAATTATTTTCTTCTAATATTCCAAGAATATTGTACATGTAAAAATTATTTTATTGTAGCTACAAAACATTTTGTGTAAGCAAACCATATTATATAGCCTTATGTGAAATGTCCCCAAAAGTCATCAAGATTTGGAGACTTTAGACTTTAAAAACATAAACCTAATCAATCATACATCCTTGAAACACTATGAGTATTTAACAGAGTGACATTATATCCTTATATTTGTCATGAGATGAAAGGCTAGGAGGCAGATGATGATTAATAGTTCCTGAGCTTCTAAAGAAAATTTTAAATGAAATGAGTAACTGCTTAAAAGAATGAATTCTTCAAGAACACCTCTTCTGTTCCATTGATGTCTTTCATCCTATCTATCTCCTTAAAGAGCCTCAGCAGAAAAAAAAAAAAGTTTCCTTTAAGCCACTGAAAAATGGGATCTGATGGAATCTTCTCGTAACTCCCGATGTTTTCCAACATTACTTTCTTCTTGATGGTTTCGCCTTTCAATGGTTATTCTGTATTTCTTCCTGGGTAAAGGGAAAGGGAATGTAATAATAAAAACCTCACTTACAATATACTATGGTTTATCTTAGAAAAAAGTGCCCTCAAGGGACATCTGGGTTTGAGCTGATAAATGAGAAGTGACAGAAAAAGAAACCCTGGTCAGAGATTAAAGTAGTGTGCCCCAAGGCATTATGCTCTTATTCAAGGAAGAAAATTGGCATACTTTCCAAAATGCCATAGAACAAGTCTTCTCCTTCTTCCCCGGGTGCTTTGTGGGTTAAGTCTTGTCTATTCTGCCACAGAAGTAACCCTGACCCCCAAGATATGCCCTAGATAAGGATCAGATTAAGCATCCTGTGACCAAAGGAACAGGAAGACAATTGTTCCCACAAAGGGTCACATACACCCAGAGTTACATTTATATGCAGAAATGAAGAAATCTTTCCAAACGACTTAAATATAATCACAAACTTAAGCATCAAAAATGGCAAAGGAATGGACTGCCCTCACAGCGTGGAACAATCATTACCTTGGACACAAATGCAATACAGTATTATAATTTTACAAGCCTTTAGGCTTCACTACAGTGATAACCAAGTATGCAGGTCTCCAAATACCTAGCAGAGATCTGCCTCAGACCATGTGCTACTGGGAGCTCCCTTCTCCTCTTTAAGAAGGTGAACCTGGCAACTATTTCCAAATTGGAGAAAGTATAGGAAAGGAGAAGTTGATTTCCCCCTTTAGCCAGGTTTCCTCTCTACTTATGCATTTGGAGTGATAGAAATTCTGATCAGTATATGTGATCAAAATACAGCAGTGACTGAGCCCAATGAAACAATCAGTAGCAATCGCACTGCACTGAACTGCAGTGCTGGAAGCCATATAACCTACCAGGATTTGGACACTGCATTTGACACACTTGAGCATGCAGACCCATGCCCAAGATACTGAAAAGCTGGAGAGCGGAGGGGGGCAGGGGAATTGGATTGCAGGAATGATGAGACTTTGTCAAAGGCACTTCTCTCTCTCTCTCTCATGCATGCACATACACACAATCATGAATAAAATAAAGAAAGTAAAATAGCAGCTGCTCTCTGACCCACCAGTGGATCCAACAGGAACTCATGACCCTAAAACTCAGTATGTTAACCCACTCACTAGCCACAAAACCCAGGGTCACATCAAAAGAATGAGCTAGGTCTTTTAATGCCATACTTCTTAGGTAAAAGCAAGACATAGGAACCAGCAGTTAGCATAATGGCTGTGTCGCTGGACTCTCATGTAGTTTACAGTGGTTCAAGTCCCAGACCCAGTGGCTTAAACTCAAGCTGGGTGCATGTGCATGAGTGCCCAAGATCCCAAGAGGAGAATGGAGGAGAAGGGATTTCAGAGTGGCCAACCCCCCTGGGGGCTGATTTCTTGCTTTCTGTCTCTCTGTCTCTCTCTGTTTTTCTGGAGAGCACACATGCCATATAACAAAAACCTCTCAAAAAAAAAAAAAAAAAAAAAGAAAGATATGGCCAAGTCACAAGGAGGATTGCATGGTGACAATGATGAAGACAGTGAAGGAGAGTGAACTTTAACTTTATAAATGGTCCTCACCTGAAAAAGTAGAAGGCCATTAGCAAACCAGCTCCTAAAAAGGCCCCCACAACAATTCCTGTCACTGCCGATTCTTCTAGACCACCTGCTTGAAAGAAAAAAACAAAAGCAAAACATAGAACATCAGAGTTCGTTTTGAGCAATAGTTAGAAATGCTGCAATTGTTCCCGCAAAGGGAACACTACAAGCTTCATTCATGTTTCAATGTCCTAGTGTCTTTTAAAAGGAGATTTTCTGAAGGGACTGCACTACTTTTTTCCCCCAGTACAAAGCTTAAGAAGAATTTGAGAAAGCACTAGGTAAATGAACATACCACTACAAGAGAGTGCGCACAATGGAAATAGAAGCAGATTCAAGAATTCAAGGGAAACTGGAAACGAAAGACTTCAGATAGACCCACATTGAAGTTGACGGACAAGGAAGACAACTGCCTGGGCCCTGGTACTGACCCAGCTCCCCTTATTCTCACAGATGCTGGTAACACTTCCAAGTGCTAGAAAATTTGGTGAAACACTCCTGGGGTCAGTGTTCTGTTTTTAGATGTTCTCTCACCAAAGCCAGAGTTTCATGTCAAAATGTCCTACATATCAATGGCTTTGTGAAAATGTGACTAACAATTGAAACAATCAAGTTCAGTAAGGTCCAAGTTACAAAAATGCTAATGAGCTGGTTTGTATACAGAGTATGAACTTGGCCTTCAATGCATGAGCTCATCAAATCCTCAAAATGAGGAATCTGAGGCTTAAAGAGGTAAAGGAACTCTCCTCATTTCTCAAAACCAGCAAGTAATAAGGGCAGAATTTCAAATTGCAGGCCCAATAACTCCAGAAACTGTATTCTTGACACAGCCTGTATTCAGCCTTCTGAATTACTTCCACAATTGTAGGATAGACATTAATACCTCACTGTTTTAAAAGACAGTCACAAAACATCATGGCCAAATGGCCAGAATGATTGCTAAGCACTTTGACCTCGCTCACTAGCTTATAAAAGGGTACCTGGAAAGCAATGCTTTCTAATAATTTGCCTATTTGTAAGATATTTATAAGAACATCTACTCGCATCTCTGTGCACAAAACTGGGCACCAATAAAAAAATCTTACACTTACTGGCCAATTTGTAAATTTCCAGGTGTTCGAGGAATGTTACCTATTTGCTACAAGAGATAAATAAATAACATTATGCAATTATTTTGATTTTCCCTCAAAAGTGGAAACTTCAAACACTTGCAGCAAAGTGCAGAAAAGTAGGGAAAAGCCTTCTTCTACCATATTGGAAGAGAAGAAAAACAGGGAAGAGGCCTTGGAACCTATGATAATGGCAGGATGCCAGTTTGTGAATTGTTCTCACCTGTTTCACCAACATCAGAAAAAGAAATGTGAATTTTCAGAACATGAGCATGCACAGAACACCTGGGTGTTAAACTTGCATTATAGTGAGACTAGAGATGAAGAAATACTTAGCAAATTAAGTCTCTAAACTTACACGATTTGCAGGGAGAGGAATTTGTATGCTCCACAATTCTGGTCTCATCTATCCTCAGTTTTAAAGGGCCCCAAGGATATTTGATATTCGGCCTCATTTCAAAACGACCTTCTTTTCCAAAGTAGTCACCAATAACCTATATAAAGGCAAAAAAATATATATATATATATACACACACACACACACACACACAAATATATATATATATACACACACAAACCAAAAGCCTAAAGGCATCCATTTCAAAGGAGCCACAAAACTCAGAGCCTCACAGGGCTGTTCTCAGAAACGCACAGCCTGACCTGCAGGGCTGCCTCTGAGGGCTGCTGACGGTGGGCACTTGCTGGGATTGCCCTGGCTGGGCAGTAACAGCAGGTACTCCAGAGCACCAGGTCAGGGTGAGTATGCCTGTTGTCACACTGGCTGGAATGGCATGAGCCTGTGGGCTTGCTAAATCAGGAATTGAAGGCGCTAATGATGCTCTCAAGTGAGTATAAGTTACTGGAGAAAACCAAAGCACCCAGTGTGTGTGTGTGTGTGTGTGTGTGTGTGTGTGTGTGTGTGTGTGTGATCAGAAGCAGGTGGTAAACATGATGCCACCTGGGGCCAGCCCTAACCGAAGGCCACATCCTACCAACATTGGCCCTGAGGACTCTTCAGTCGCTACTACCTAATGGAAAGGGGGGGATATTTTTTCCCCTAGAAACACAATGATCTCAAAGTTCATGGCTTTTCTTCTATTTTTTGGATAGAATACTGCCTTCCCATCTGCCCCAGGGCAGCCCACAGAGTCAGCCATTTGTAAGGTCCAAGTTATGTTCAGGGATGCCGAGGGGAAGCCAGGATCTGTTGTACACCAGCCATATGCCCGTCCACCCCTCTGTTAGCTCAGCATATAGTTGAAGCATTTAGAAACTTTCTTTTAGGAACTTTTTATTCCACCCTCTCCTTTTGGCAGACTACTCTTTCCTCACTAATGAATTCACCCTACTTGCACCCTAAATTTCCAGGCTCAACTCTCTCTTCCAGGACTCCTCAGGTCCCTAGAAAATTACTACTATTTTATAATTCAGTTCCAGAGTGGCCCCTCAGTTTCTGGCTAAACAACTGTTCCATCAGCTATCTGAGCCCTGATGGAGAAGGGCCTCCCACCCAGGTACTCAGCATTCACTTCTCTTTTGTCCGGATAGCGGCACAGGTTTCTCCAGTGGCCCGTGACTCTCCTTCCCTCTCTTGCCTGACTGAGTCCAGCAGGTTCTCCCAAGCTCCGTCAGGTCACAGTAAAAGAATTCTAGATCCTCAACAAAATAGAACAATTTCAAGTGTATCCTAGGCACTTAGCAAATGCCATTCACACCTTCAGTGTTGCAACCTCATTATTACTCCCCGCCTTTGCAGAGGAGGAGGCTGGGATACAAGTGAGACCCAGATCACTGAAAGGGGAAAAGTCAGTCAGTGAGTTCAGGGAAGGTGACTCCTGTTGCCTCAGCCCCACTCTAAAGCCAGGCATATGTGGACAAAGAGGGAAACAGAAAGGTCATGTGCCCGGGCCCAAAAAGGCCACACCAGTAATGACCCTGCAAGAAAGCAATTACAGAGATGCAGGGGAAGGAGAAGGTGGCATTATTTGCTGAAACATTGCCTATTTCTAGAAATCTTATAGATTCTGTATTTAAAGTTTAGATAGTATTTTTCAAAGTTTCATTTTCTCTGGTCCTCACCATAACCATATGAGATCAGCAAAGAAGACATGATTTGCATGTAATAGCTAAGGAAACTGATCAGAAAGCTCACACCAGTGAGCAGCAGAGACTCATCTTTGTGTCCAGGGCCCTCTCTTCTCTTCATGATGTTATACTGAAACTCCATCGTCTTTTGGAAAACTACTGCATGCCAAATTTATAACCACCTCTATCAAAAACAGCAATAAAAAAAATAAAAATTGGGCCACATCACTGTGTAATGGTTAAGTTTCGTGCATAGGGAGCTGGACCCACGTGGCCAACTGCAGCTCAAATCCTGACCCCAGCAGCTTGAAAATCACACTAAATAAGTGTGTGTGTGTATGTGTGTGTGTGCCCAAAATCCTGACAAGATGGAGGAATGGGGGCTATAGGATTGTGGCATGACCATGCCCTATTGAAACATGATCTCTCTCTCTATCTCTATCTCTATCTCTCTCCTCTCCCTCGTGAGCATTCTATTGCTCTCTAAAAATTAAAACAACAACAACAACAATAAAAATTTATTTGGGTGTCAGGAAAGTCATGACATATTTTTCTGTTTTCTGTGCAAGAATGCATCATGTCTTTTCTGACAACCCAATAAATCATAAATTTTAAGAGAGGAAATACAGTTTCACTTTATATCCTTCACCGGATATGACCCTCTTGTGTAGGACTAACGTGTGATTCTTAACCACTTGAAAGATAGTATTACAGTAAGCAAGAAACCATTTTCTGACATCTTTCCTGATATTCTCAACTATCAGTGAGCTCTCCCTGCTTGGAACTCCCAGTTTTGCAACTCATTTTAACATGGGGCTGCTCTGGGAATAGCTCTTTGGACACTAGGATGAAAACGCTCCTCGGAGACCCAAAATACAGGAAGTGGTGCAGAAGTCTCATTTGCTCACCTCCTGGGTGCCTGCTTCCATGTCAGTCATGGCAATCACAGAGAAATCCCCATAACGGTCTCCGTTGGCATCTATGGACACCTGCCCAGCAATACCTACAGGACAAGAGGTGAAGAACTCGAATTTAGTCATTCAAAATACCTGTTTGCCAACAAAAACAAGAAAATGAACTGGCAGGATTTTTTCAACAAAGTCATGCCACAGGGAACCTCCTCAGACTCTAAGCATTTTTGTTGGCATTGGGAAAGACATTGTAATTTCATCTGTGTCTGCATTCCTAAATTCTTAACATTTCTCCATTTAAAACTGAAAAGAAAAATAAATAAATGATCTTCTTTAGGGAATATGTTTTTTAAAAGATTAAGGCTAATCCTGCAAGCAGCATGCTTATCTCAGAGTTTTGTATCCATTAAAAAAAAAAAAATAGAGTGAGAAGCAGAGATGCAGTATATGGGTTCAGGTATCCTGGAACCAACATTATAGAGGAAAAATCATTCCAGACCCAGGACTTTACTACAGGCTGCTCTAAGATGAGGGGACTTCAGAAAGTACATGGAATTAAAGTATACATTTATTTTGTTGCAAAAAATTGAAACCTGTACATCTTTTTTTTTTAATCATAGTATTCATATCCCATGGATATTTTGAAGACCTCTCAGACATAGGAGAGCAGCAGGCCTACTTTGTGGGTCACAAGAGCCAATGGCTAAAGAAGAGAGCTACCTGACCACACCAGACCACACCACACCACTCACAGGAAAAACATCATGTTGGAAAATCAGGGAGGACTCCGTAAATGAGCAGAGATTTTATACAGACGTTGGAAGAAGTCTGTGATTTGGACAAGCAGCCATCAGGAAGTGGAAGTATTCTAGGCAGAAAGGCTAGCCTAGTTGTATCAAGACACAGAGGCCAAAGGTGCCTCAGGAACCATAAGGTTTCTGGAGCAATGTCCCATGTAAGGACAGTGAGGCTTGAACAGGGTGGCTAGAACATGGAGGGCCTTGAGTACCTATGGCTTTGGCCAGCAATTAGCTTAAGGAACTAATCAATAAAAGCAAATATATATCATTAGCTAGCATTCAATGTGTCTATATCATAATTTTCATTCACTAAATAAGACACATCGACTGCATTTTAATTGACTAAAGCTGTTTGTAGTCTTTCCTTTTAAACTGTGGGAGAGTTCAATATAATTCTTAATTGGTATTTCTACTGATTTGGTTCTCACCGGAAGTACTGACTTCTTTAGTAAAATTAATGCCTGGGGAAAAGCATCCCAAGGGAAAGTTCCATCCTCTAGTGTGGTTTGGAGAGGATGGGTATTTGGGTTTACTGTCCTTTGGGTTGTGGTTTGAAGGTCCACTGATTTTTCCAGACATTGGTCAACTTTGCCAGAAACAGAATGGAGTCACCATTGATTTTTATTTTTTTTTTGTCTTCTTAATACAGACTGGTTACAAAAGATACACCTATCTCAAACTTGAGAATCCTTGACAGTCTATTAAAAAACTGTATTTTTCTCTAAACATATTGATTGTCCAAAAACATTTGTCATTCTGTTCAAAAATGTTTGTGATGGTGTGTTCTACTAAGTGTTTTACAGAGTATTTTTTAAGACGAGGTAGCCCTAGTAATCCAAGACCTCATTACACCTTTAAGCTTTACAATTCTGCCAAGAAATGGGGTGAGAACCCTCAGGGTGGCCGATTAGGAAAGTGAGACTGCACCTAAGGGTATTGTATATGAGGTGAGACTGTCAGGCCCACAACATAATTTTCCTATACATAAGTAATGAGAATTTCCATCCTCATTTTTATTTTCCTATGGCAGAGCTCAAGGTTGGGGCTACAGTCCTATTTACCTTGTCACTCTGACCTCTCACACAGAGGAAATTCAGCTTCTTCTCCGGCCATTTATTGAAAGTCTTGAGAGTTGATCACAGGTTTCATGGCCATAAAATCCAAATTTGTCAAGTGACATCCAGAGTATTTTTCCTTTGACAACTTAATGTTCACTTACAGTGCCCATTAAACTTAAAATTGTTTTTAATTTTAGGAAGGTTAGGGTTTTCTTTATACAGATACCCTAGAGTTCTTTTGGGGCCTACCCTCAAATGGAGGGTATTTATTTCACAAATAAAACAGGCTCTCCAAACAAGTTGAACCCAAAATTTACCTTGTCTTCAATTATCTTTATACTTTGACCAATGAGATTCTAATTTTAGAGTTAACCCTACCGTTGATTGTTTCAGGACTCATTTCATATTGCCCTTGGAGACCTGGCCCTAGACTAGAAACATTAAGGTGGCCGATGGGAAAATTAAGCCCACATTCTGGCTCTAAACAAAACTATATTCCAGGTATTGTGGGCACCTTCCCTTCTCTGAACAAGTTCCCTCAGTGGTGCCCTTCAGCATCCCGAACTCTGGCTCCTGTTCCCCTGTCAGAAGACCAAGAACAAATGACCATGTAGTGAGTAATAGCTAAGAATGGGATGTGGCCTACCAACTTGTGTCTACACACACTGGTTTCTCAGTGTATTGTGCACAACTTCTGGGAAATTTGACTCTGTCCTAATATGCCCCCTGAATTATCCTAGTGGAGTCCAACTCCTGAGCTGAAGTAACCAGCAGTAAAAGAAGATAATCCTGGAGGCTTCCTTGCTCATGTCTCACAATCTGTCGAAAGTTAAAGATCTGACTCTAGTTGTGAGGAAGACATGGTAGTCACTAAAACCACCAATGAGAAATGGAAACAACCAATTGCCACCATAACTACTGCCCAGACCATTCCAGCTGAGTTTCAGCCCTCACCCACTGCCCTACACTTTCTAATAACTGAAGAAAAGCGGAGATAGTGGATAGGATAAGAGTCCCCACTAAAAAAATTTACTTGCCGCAAATCTAGACTTGATAGTACTTATCCCCATCCATGAAAAATATCACTAATTAGATTATAAAGAAATACAGTCATATTCCCAATCCTTGAAAGGACCCAAATGAACAGTGAGGACAATACAGAACTGAAAGAGCCCATGTAAGTCATCGGCTAGTCCTATCACATCTCATACAGGTGAAGAAAGAGAAGTTCAGATGACTGTAGTTCCTAGTTAATAGTTAGGATACAGGTTCCATGACCCTGGTCTACCTACCTATGCTTTATGCTAGCAACTCTCAATTGAGACCCATCCACATACTGCCGGTAATTTTCTACATAGCAGCCTTGTGGATGCCTTTTAAAGACACAAGGCAGATCATGTTACTCAAAACCCTTGAGTGTCTTTTTTGTCTTACTCAAGTGGGTCCAAAATTCTCACCCAGGCTTCCAGATCCACATGACCTGGCCGCCTCTCCATCGCCAGCGTTGGCTCCTGTCACACATCCACACAGACTTGCACCAGTCACACAGACCTCCTTGGTCCTGCAGGGACTCTGAACTCCTACCAGAGCACTCTGCTATGCTCTTTCCTCCACGTCTGTATAACTTCTCTCACTTCCCCCAGGTCTCTACTCAACCACCACTCTCAGATGGACCCTCCATGACCTCCCTGAGTAGCGACTCCACTCCTCTTCTTCCACCACTTCCTATCGCTCTACCTGTCTACTTTATAGCCCCTGAAATGGCATTTTTATTTTTGTGTTGCCTACTCCTCTCACTAGCATATTTTCTTTAAGTGTTAATGATGTGTGAGGAAACCAGAACTCTTACATACAAGGTTGGACCCTGAAGTTCCACGGCTAGAAATGGCCATCCAGGTTTACCTGGAACTGGCTTCCCAGTTTGGGAATTTGGAAAGCAGACAAAATATTACAGAAGTCAAGAAACCTGTGCCTATTGACTAGGTTAAGTATTTCAGTCTTTGCCAATAATTCCCTGTGCACAGGTATTCTCCTTCTTCCCTGCATCTGCTCCCTTTAAACAAAAGTTGAAAGTACTCATAAACTCATCAAAGTGTGCAAGAGGCTTGTGACAGCATATTGCATTAGAGCAAAAATTGTAACTAATTGAAGTGTCCACTACCAGGAGATCGGTCAAAGAAACGCTTAGACAGCCATATGATGGAAATATATAACCGTCATTTTAAAGCGAGTTGGAACAATGAATGCTTCTACAGAAAATTCTTTTATGTGACACATAAGTAAAAAAACCTAAAGTGAAAAATGGTATGCATAGTATGATATCTTCTGTGTAAAAATTTAGGTATGATATACAAAACATATGTTCTGAAAGAAGACATAAAATGTTTTTTGACAGAATTGCAGGAAATTGTTAATAGTAATTACATTGCAGAGAGGGGACAAGGATGGGAGGGAAAGCTTTCACTTTTCATTTTGTACATTTTTGTACTGCTTCAATTTTCTAGCCAAGAATAGTCTCATTCTCATACCATTTTTAAATGGCAACAAAAATTGCTCGAGTGATAAGATTACGGGCTATATTTTTGTCATTGTTATATTTCTCTGTTCTTAGAAAGAACTAAAATCCACCATTTTAAAGGTGAACTAAAAGCAAGAGGCTCAGTTGGACCTGTTAATCATCTTACACAACCAGATTTAACTATGAGAGTTCATATTTTCTGAGTTTCACAAAAATCAACATAGTGTAAATAAAGAAATGGATTATGTTGTTGGAAAGTCATGATATATTTTTCTATGTTTTTCTGTGCAAAAAAATGCATCATAACTTTCCCAATGACCCAATAGATCTGGGATTAATACTTATTTTAAAACCAATCACAGATGTCTTCACAAACTGTTATGATTGAAACTCATGTTAACATAATTTAAGAAGCACAGAGTTGTTACCTAATATGAAGGGAAAGGAGGTATTTCCCATTTCAGTAGGACCTTTTCAAATACCTCCACATGCATTATCTCATTGAATGTTTCACAAAAAGCCTGTGAGATACATTGGTCTTGATTCATTATCTTTTACAGCTGAAAAAAGCAAGACACTGGAAATGTCCCACAGTCACAACAAAGAAAGCACTGTGCCACAGTGTGGTCACCTTAGAGATTGAATACCTACCTTCAAACGTCCTGTTCCAAGTCTGCTGGATAATTTTGCCTCCATCTTTCTTGCTGTAACCAGCTCTGAGTACTTCATGCAAAGCCAAGACGTAGAGGAGGATGGCATCATGGAATCCTTCTACAAACATGTTAACCTGTAAATGAAGTCCCAACAGGGTGAGCCCAAATGACAAGTCACCCACATTCACAAATAATGAGTGCAATCACAATTAACAAGTTAGATTCAAGGTCTGTGAGCAGTGGCAGAGGTTGAAAAAGACAAGAATCATGCCATGGATTGCCTAGCACTAGCATAGTACAGAAAACACTTCCCCAGACTGGGAATTTTGGAGCAGACAGGATACTACAGAAGTCAAGAAACCTGTACCTGGACCAGCTTTTACCAGTAGATCCCTCTATACAGGTGCCTTTCTTCTTCCCCCACATCTACTCTCCACCTCAAGCCAATGTGAGTCTATCTCCCCCTTGAGGTCTTCTCTACCTTCGATAGCCCCCATCATCTTTCCATGCTCTGAATGTGGAGCGTGGAGAAAAAAAAAAGTGGGATCCATTCATTTGTATTCATTTATCATTGAATGCCTACTGGCATGCTGATGCTAAAGTTAAAAGAAGAGTAGACACTGAAGTTTCTGCATGCCTGCCCATTAGCAATAGTATCTTGATTTCTCTTTCCAATTTGTGTTTTGAGTTGTTTGAGCACATCTAACCACTCCCTATCTTCACCCTATGCCAAGTTCCAAGGACAGGAGTAGAAAACCGGCTTGGACTGTGGGTATATATCTCAGTTAAGGTCTGGATGAAGTAAGAAAGCCCTTGCCCTCGAGAAATTTACAGTTTCAGAAACATGAATACTGGTCATGTGAATGTGGCAAGTTGCTTATCTCCTTGAGATTTGTTTATTTCATCTGTACATTAACAATGAGACTAGTACCTACCTAGACATAGTTGTAAGAATTACATGACATAAGTAATACAAAGTGCCAGCACATATCAAGGAATCAACAAGTGCCAATGCTATTATTTTGACTATTTAATAGAACATGTGTTATCCGTGTGCTATTTGAGGCCTGTACCGGATACAGTAAGCCTACAACTGGGCTTCAGAAAGCTCATAGAAGTACATACTATTGAAAATAAACATCATGCAATAGATTTCAAATTTTTTTGCACCAAAATAAACTCATATGCTAATTCAATTTTTCCATGAACTTTTTAGTATTCCCTCATACAAGAAAAGTGAATACTATGAGTTGGGGAGGAGTGATCAAGAGAGACTGAACAGCCATGATGAAAGTCAGTTTTTTCAATGAGGAGAGGTTTCAGAGGGTGGGACGCTTAAGGAAATATTGCAGGTGGAGTGGTGAGGAGAGAGGTACAGAGTCATGGCATACCCTAAGGGCCTGGTGCATTTTAGAAACTACAGATGTTTTGTTAGGCTAGGGGCAAGAAAGGGTAGGAAAGGGCAAGGAGAAATGGAGGAAACCAAGAGACAGGGATGGATAAGTAAGGAGAGTCAGCTCTTCAACAATCTAGAGGAATCTGACATGTCTTTGGGAGGCATATAATCACTGTAGTACATTTTAGTTCACCCCTTAGCTAGATTACAAATACCCTTTGGTAAATTCTAATACCGCATTTAAGCCCATTGTAAAATTCATTGGACATGAAATGAGCAAATACAATCTTGAAACACTGGGTAACTTACAAACAAACTATATAAAAAGTATAAGAAAAACACAAACAAAAACAAATGGAAAAAAAAAAAAAAAAAAAGCCCTTTTATCCTAGGAGAAAATGTAGAGGATAAAACGCCAATGCAGTTCTCTCATTTCCACACCATGCCCTCAATTCCACTCAAGTGTACTGGGGGTCAGTTCCACTGACGCTCTGGGAGAGTGAGTACTTAGTCACAAGAAAGCCTTGAGTTGGCTGGCTGGCCCCACAGGCCAGTCCTAGCCCTGACACATTATTTCATCTCTCTAATCCTCAATTGCCTCACCTGTGAAGTGGGTTTAGTACTCACTCACCTCAAAGAGCTCTTTTGGAGATCAAATTATCTAGTACATGTAAAACAACTAAAACCATTTCTGGGGCCATGAAAGCACTGGTAGATGTTGACTCTTTTGGCTATCCAGCTTAACTCCCAGAGTCTCCAAGTTATTTTTTTAGGCAAAGAAGAATGATGCAGAAATAACATCTACTAATCAAAGATAATTTTCTGCGGCTTTGACTGTGCTAATCTGATTTTCCACAATATGAAATTTTCACTCAGGCCATGAAGTCATGATAGCTTGAGAAAGTATGCATGCTGATGAATTTAATAAGTTAAATTCATAAGTTAAACTCATGAAATTACTCAGACTTTACTCAGCTAAAGTCTGAGTAATTTCATTCTTAAGCCACAATAGGAATTTTTTTCAAAAGATCCGTCTTCTCTTTGATATTTGTACAGAAACCACCTGACTAGAGAGGAAAGCCAATGAATCACAGAATCATGGGGTAGAGGAGATTTGAGGTGGCTTAGAAAAGCTCTGGTCTGGTTCCTGCCTGGCTTTGAGGACCAAAAGCATCGCTCTCTTGCATTCTTGAATATTGTATCCTGTAAGTAACTTGTTCCCAGAGCACCTAGGATGACTCCAAGTAAAGGATATCAAATGTCCATCTCTCTTCCTGTTCCTCCTGTCCCCTTCTGGAAATCCTAACCCAGCAGTGCCATGCTGTCACTGGCCACTTGAAGAACTGCCTTATGTGCCCCAGAGTCACCTCCTGTCTGCCTCTTACTCTTCCCACCTTCTTGATATGCCCTCTGAGCTGCCCCTCTATAATCCAGAATGTCAATAACAATTATCTGACTGAGGATAAACTAGAATGCTTTCAGTCCTAACCAGTTTGATGATAGAAAAGAGCAGACAGGTTCTGAGCATGCGCCCAGGTCTGAAACTCATTCTACTTTGATTTGCAGATAGTTCACAAAATTTACCTTCTTCCCCCTCAAAGTGGCTGGGTGTTTCCCTCTCCTGCCAAAATTAACAACGGAGCTGCTGACCCCACCAAGGTTTGCTGGCACCCCAGCTTGCTGTGGGGGAGGCTTCATAACACCTACCTCATAGGACTTCAAGCCAGAAGCAAAACCCTAGAGACCATCTTTTCTCAAGGAGAACATTCTCACACCCCTATGTGTTTTTTAATGGGAGGAAAGCCCGTTAGCACATTATAGACTCTGAAAATTAGAAGTGCAAATTAAGAGAGAAAAGGTGAGAAAAACACACACACACACAGTATTAAGTTGTTTTGGGAACACTGTCTGCTGGACCTCCAGGCTGACAGGAACAAGGTCATCTGGTCTGACTCCTGCCTCTGGACAGAACAACACTGGACACTCCGAGCCCTAACACAGATCATGCCGTCATTCCCGATTACAGAGGTTGGGATTCCCCCATTCTAGGATTTCGCATCCTTTCTAACAGAAAGCTATTCCTCAGTGTCATTAACCCTAAGTCTTAAGTTCCTAATGCAGTCATACCCCTGCTAGATGCTGAACAAACTGGGCTCAGAAAACAATACAGTGTACAATCTCCCTCAAACGGTACATCACTTCAGAGGACGCACACACTGCAGCCGTGAAATGGACACCATGAGCGAGCACCAAACGCCAAGCTCCAGGGAAGTTATTTGTGCTGTATGTCAATGAAGTGTCTGGCATCCAAATGAGATTAACATCATTCACCGTCTTCCACTTGCTCTGGAAGTTCATCAGAACAGGGAAGGCATTTATCTCAACATTTCACCTCTTCTGTTGATCCTGTCTTCTATAGTCAGCCAGCAGTAGGCACGCCAGATGAAAGAATGCCATTTTTACCAACGGCCTTCCTCTCTCATAGAAGCTGTCAATCACATTTACATATCTATTTATCAGTGGTGTATGTATATGTATATATAAGTGTGTGTGTATGTATATATAATCCTCTGACACAGAGAAAACTGAATAGAAATATTGTTACCTTTTTTAAAAATTTGCCAGATGGTATATGTGCATGTGAGAAAGAGCAAGAGCACCCTCCATGGGGAATAGTCACACTGAAATCCTTTTCTATTTCTTTTTCCTTTCGGGATCTTGTGCACACCTGCTTGGAGTGTTTTTCAAGCCTCTGGGTCCAGGACTTAAACTGTGTGGGATCCAATTCCTTTAAACAGCAGGCCATGGGCTGGCTCACTTTTAACTTTTCAGCTGACATAAAGAGTTGCTACTCATGGCAAATATCTCAGTGAGCCACTTAGTTCTCGTTTCTCTCTGAGAAGGCGAACTCACATTTAGATGAACCTCAGTGCTTGTGTTCCATACCAGGAAGCAGAGAATGTCGCATGCTCTAGCTGTTCTGTAAAGTGAGCATGGCCTAACTCTTGGGGACACCCATGTATCTGAGAAAACCTTCAAAACTCTCAGATTGAAGTGCTGGAAGAGGGCTACCAAAGCTCAAAGCGAGGCTCAGCTGTCCCAGGCTGTTGTTTGTGGTATTCACTTGAACTCAAGCATATCACAGAGTGGTTCTATCTTCCTTACCACAAACCAATGGTTTCCAGTGCAAATGAGGGAAGTTGAATGTGTCCAGTAGTATTTCTCAAGAATCATTTGGAAAGGACGTGCTTTTTTAGCCTCTCATGTGTCTGAAGAGGAGATGAGGATGGGGAAATCTTGAGGGAGGACAGGTAAGAGAAGAGATAGGCCCGTGACCCATCACGGTTAACAATGGCAATATCACGACTTTGAAAGTGAACTTTGTCCAATCCTGGTGGACCCCCAGAGATGGCAAACAGCAGAAGGAAGTAGCTTACGAATGCTGCATAGTTAGCCCAGAGATTAAAGAATATTCCGCCTTTGAGGAACACTTTACAAGTGACCTCTATACTTTAGAAACACAGTATCAGTCTTTTTGTTCAATTTTCTTTTATATCACAAAAGTAAAAGTTGGGGCCAGCAGGTGGTGTGGTGGTTAAAGTTGCTGGACTCCCACATGGTCGAGTCCTGGACCTGGTGGCTTGCTTTCTCACTTCTTTTCTCTCTAATGAGCAAATGTGTCCTGCAGCAAATTTTTTTCTTTTTTTTTTTTTTTTTTTTTTTTTTGGAGAGGTTTTTGCTATAGGGCGCGTGCGCTCGCCAGACAGACAGAGAGAGACAGAGAGATAGAAAGCAGGAAATCACCCCCCAGGGGGGATGGCCACGCCGCAATCCCTTCTCCTCCATTCTCCTCTCGGGATCTTGGGCACGCACGCACACGCGCCCGGCGTGAGTTTAAGCCGCCGGGTCCGGGACTCGAACCGCGGTCGACTACGTGGGAGTCCAGCGACATAGCCATTACGCTAACTGCTGGTCCCCTCCTGCAGCAAATTTAAATAATAATAATAATGATAAATAAAATTAAATAAATAATTCTTTTTTAAAAAGTAAAAGTCTAGGTCCAGCCCTGTAGCCTAGTGGATAAACCCTAGTGAATAATCCCATGTAGGTGACTATAGTTTTGGTCCCAACACCCAGAAAACACATATGAGTGCATGCATGCTCAAAATTCCAACAGGAATTTTAGAAACAGGGAAGGGATTGGGTGTGACCAAGCCCAATTGTAGGGTGCTTTCTCTCTCTCTCTCTCTCTCTCTCTCTCTCTCTCTCTCTCTCTCTCTCTCTCTCTCTCTCATGAGTACATGTACTTGCCATTTAGGGTAACAGCAGCAACTGCCATCAACCAAGTGACATCACAACCTCTTCAACACCAAAAACAGAGGTCTCATTCTTACTGACAGACACCCAATGTCTGCCCTTCTAGACAGGGTTTACCTATATGGAATTCACACCTGTTCACTTACTGACTTAATTTAGCTTTGAAAGAAGTTAAGTTGCAAGTCTTTGCCCCTATCCTGGTTGAACTCTGAAGAAATGCAAAAAGTGGTCAACTGACAGGCACACAGCCTATCAGGGAGTGCAGGATCTGCATCTCCAGCTCTGTGCTTGGCAGTAGCATGACTGTGTCCCCAAACTGAAGTGATGGCTTACCTGAGGCGGTGGTTGCCTTAAGTTTTCCAAATAACTGTCTCCATTCTGGCTCAGCTCCGCCCCTGTCATAATGCCCTAGACTACCAAATTATTTTATATCTTATAATCTAAAGTTTGGCTGCCTGCAACTGAAGTGAATTTTTTTTTCTCTCTCTCTCATCATGTGGAACAAAATGGATCGTTAAACAAAAGCAGTCTTGGGAAGATCATTAAACAGAGTTCTGAGCCCTCATATATTTCCCATAATGACTGGAACAGTGAAGGCACATGGGATCTGTTGACACAAGCAAATCCCATCAAGGAAAGCCATCAGGTCTTGCAGCAAGGAGGACTCCATAGCATTGTTTTCTGAACTGCTGAAATGGAATACAAGTGAGCAAGAATGACCTTTTAAATTCTCCTTATGCTTAAGCAGGAAGTCTGTAATCTGATATGTTTGTCCTAGAATGTGTCACACGCACATCAAATATGAGTATCTCATCACCCTCAAAGGCTCAGGTGAGAAATACACATATATAATGACATAATTGCCCCTGACTTTCAGACGAAGTGAATGATCTCTCTCCTTGGCCTTGACATCCCACCAGTCCCCAAACAGGTGTGCCTATGGGAAGTCTGGGACCCGACTCCCAAAGGACTTCTCTGGATACCTGTGGCCTCTCTTCTCAAGGGTCTGTGTTTCTGACAAAGCAGGAAGCTAAGATGGGGAAAGACATGATCCAAAAGCCAGCAGGAGAAAGGCGGGGCAGGCAGCAGGTGTTTGCATATCCTGCAACTCTTTCCTGGGGGATGATGAAGACCCAAAGCAGGAAAAGAGGTGACCAGGTCAAAGGAAGATGGAGACGGCAAGGAAATGAAGGTCAGGATGTCAGAGGCTGCCCTCCACCAGATGCCACAGGTGGCTCCATGCTGCCTCAGACCTTGCAGGTTCCGGTAACCTTCTCCTTCCTCTTTCCCCTTTTGGTCTATGGATGGTAACAGCTCCCCATTGTGGCAGGTCCTAAGTCTTTTATCATCCTTTGTTGGTTTTCCTAACTCCTACATACACCTGTGTTTATAGCACCTGTATTAGATTCTCTTTCATTTCCTTTAAATGTGTCTTCTATCTGCTCATTTCCTTTAAAGGTGTTTACATCAACCTTCTATAAGGTTCCAATTCATTCTTGTTAAAGACTTCTCTGAACCACCAGCTCCTCCTTTCTTCTGCAAGTGCACTTAGTGCAAATATATTATTTCACTCACCAGCCTATTTTACACTTTTGCATACCTGTATGCCCTGATACTGCACAAGTTCCTTGGTGCACAAGCTGTATCTTTCTTTGTTTCTCTAGGTCCTGCATCATACACAGATTGTACTCCCTCGAGTGAATTCCTCTGTCACCTGCCACCTCCTCTACTCTGACTGTCCCTACCTCTAGCACACCACCTTTCTCCCTCAGTTTCTACTACAAATGTTCTATAAGCTGGGAGAAGAAAGTGCAGGGCTTGTGATAGTTAGACTTAAAATAGAGGCGAATAGCGACAGTTTGAGAGATCCCCCTGTGATAAATGAATAGATCATATGTCTATTTTTAGCTGTTGAAAGGCTTTTTTCACATACATGTTTGCTTTTGACTAGGTTCTGCATACCTGAGATTGCCATAAAGGGGACTCAGCAGTTCCTGTTAAGGTAAAGACTTTCAAGTTTTAACAACAATACAGGAATGCTCATCATAAAATTAACAATATACATCTCAGTCAGTTAATGCATAAACTCATATTCTTTTTAGAAAGTTTTTCCATCACCTGCTACAAAATAAAGACAGCGATAACAATGAAAACTAAACTATATATTATCTCCTTGTAATAAACTTAATGTTCTGCATTTTGAACATGGATTATGAACAAAATTAAGGAATTATTGGCACCTTTCAGGTGTGATAGTAGCACTATGATTATGTTATTAAAAGAAAGTTTCTGTAGTGGCAGAGCCATTTGTACCAGGCTTTACAGATTTCATAACTTTAGAATTCAGAAAATATAGAGAGCTAACAGATGGTGTGGTGGTTAAGGTGCTGGACTCCCACATGGCCAACTGTGGTTCAAGTCCTGGACCCAGCAGCTTAAAAATCACACTGGGCATGTGTGTGCGCATGCCTAAAATCCCAAGAGGAGAAAGGATTGCAGCATGGCTGTCTCCTTGCTGGATGATTTCTCACTTTCCTTCTCTCAGTCTCTGTCTGTCTCAGAAGATGTAGTAGACAGCTGGTATCAAGGTTATAAACCAAGAGGGTACATACATACTGAGAAGAAAAGAGCCAAGACAAAGGAGCACCCAAATCTTTCCATAAATGTCAGCTGTCATTGGTTGATGCTAAGCTGCACGTTTACAAAGGAGATGCCAAACAGTCCAGTAGAAAGCTGGAAGACTGAAGAAGCTGAGAGATATTTCCACAGGGCCTTCTGCATAGAAGAGGATTTGGAACTTGAATACCAACAACTTAGAGGAACTTGAGAAATACCTCAGGCTTTCCAGTAAAATACTACATATTCTTTAGGAATAAAAGCTATATCAGAGCCTAAGTATTTTTCCAACAAAACAGAGCCACCCTAAGAAAAAAACAAACCCAAGTTTCTAAATGTTCAGAGAAGTCACTCAGTAATTTAACTTTCTGTTAGAACAAAACTTCACTCTTCAGAGGAATATAACTAAATATAATCTCTATAACATTTTCTACAGCATCCAATATAAAATCAAAAAATACTAAACATGTGGGGGTGTGGGAGATGACCTACAGTCAAGAAAAATGTAGTGAACAGAAAGTTACCCTGAGATGATCCAAATGTTAGTAGTAGCAGATAAGGACTTAAAGCAGCTATTACAAATATATTTAAGGACTTCAAAAAAAAATGACCAAAAAAAGTAACCAGATGGGGAATCTCAGTTATAAATGGACAGTACAAAAAAGAACAAATAGAAATTCTAGAACTGAAAAATATAATATTCACTAGATAGATTTAAAAGCAGATTGTAGAAAGCAGTCTGAGCTTCAGATATCCATAGAAATATTCCTGTCTAAATAACAGAAACAATGCAAAGCAAATATACAAAAATCAATTCTAAAAAAAAAACAGTTAAACACAAAATGGAAAATTTTCTATTAAAGATAATAGGTATGGTAATGTTTTGATTGTGCCAATATTCAATGTATTCTGGATGGGAAAATTCATTTTGCATAAACAGCAAATGAATACAAAATAAATTTCTCAAAGTTTCATACTAGGTGGTACCCACGTAGTTAACTGTGGTTTAAGTCCCGGACTCGGTGGCTTAAAACTCACGCAGGGTGGCTGTGCATGTGTGCCCAAAATCTCAAAAGAAGAATGGAGGAGAATGGGATTGAGGCATGGCCATCCTCCCTAAGGGGTGATTTTTCACTGTCTCTATGTCTCTCTCTGTTTCTCTGGTGAGTACACACACCCTATAGCAAAAATCTCTCTAAAAAACAGAAATGTATATAACATGATTCACTCATACAGTATATGCTTATGATTAAAGAACAGATAAAACTAATATGTACTAATAGAAATTATTAAAATGACTGTTTACAGGGGTGGAAACTGATTAAAAAGGAGCATGAAGGAATGGGTACATGGTCACACAAATGGCCCTATATCTCAATTGCAGTGGTTGGTTATATGGACATATACATTTATCAAAGTCAATTTTTTGTACAAGATCTATGAATTTCACTATATATAAATGTTATCCTAACAAAATGTTAAAGAACTTTATCTTTTTTGTTTTTTTGAGAGGTTTTTGCTATAGGGCATGTGAGCTCACCAAAAAGACAGAAAGAGACAGAGAGACAGAAAGCAAGAAATCACCCCCCAGGGGGGATGGCTACACTGCAATTCCTTCTCCTCCATTCTCCTCTTGGGATCTCGGGCATGCACACACATGCGCCCGGTGTGAGTTTAAACTACCACGTCTGGGACTTGAACCATGGTTGACTACATCAGAGTCTAGCAACATAGCCATTACACTAATGCTGGTCCCAAAGAATTTTATCTTTTAGACATAACTATAATATTTATAAATGAAATGACAGGAACTGAGTGATGGGTACATGGAGTTTCACTATTCTGGGCTATTTGTGTATATATTTGAAATTATCCATTTTTAAAAGTTGCCATTATTGGAACCAGCAGGTGGCGTGGTGGTTAAGGGTGCTGGATTCCCACATGGACAACAGTGGTTCAGGTCCCAGACCTGGCGGCTTGATTCCTCACTTTCTCTCTCTCTCTCTCTTGCTCTCTCGCTCTCTCGCTCTCTCGCTCTCGCTCTCTTGCTCTGTCCCTCTCTGGTCAAATTAAAATAAAATAAAGTTAAATAAAATCATTTTTTTAAAGTTGCCATTATTAATTCCCCAAATGAACAACTGAAACCTGTAAAATTGTAAAAGCTTTTTTACAGTTAAAGAGTGCATTTAAAACATGAAAGTACATTAAAATAAGGCCAATGTTTATGTTTTGTCTTTGATAAGATCCAGTCCTTATCATTAAACCCAAATAATTTTTTTAAAAAGGAGAAGACATTTGTAGATCTCTAATATCAACTGAAAAGAATAGGCAACACACCAAATAATAATGCTCCTTCGATCCTTCTTAGAAGCCACCACGATAAACTGATCTAAATCATTCTGGAACCCATTTTAAAGCAGTCTTTGGAAATCATGCAAATAATGAGCTTCATATTCTTACTAATTATTAGGGGAAATAGTAACTCTTTATAATTGTCTAGAAAGTATCCCTTCAGATCTACGGTTTAAAATGGAGTTAAATCTTTGAATTTCAAGAAATGCTCCATAGTCTTCAGAAGATCGGATCATGTGATATCTTCCTACCTGTTTTGAAGAGACTTATCTTTTTAGCCTATTTCATAAGAAAATTGTTTCACTCTCTTGAGCAATTAAAAGATACTTGATTTCTTTAAGACTTTTAGGGATAACATACTCTAGTAATGTGAGGAGACTCTTTTTCTTAAGAAAACTACCAAAACCTTGCAGAGTATTCTAGAAGCAGATATGTCATGATTTAGGGTCATGAAATCATTCCCAAGGTTTTGAAAGGTAAAATGGCCAGAGGTTAATAAATACATTGGCATGGACCAGCAGGTGGCATAGTTCTTAAGGCACTGGACTCCTACGTGGCCAGCCACAGTTCAAGTCCTAGACCAGGCCTGGCAGCCTGAAACTCATGCTGAGTGTTTGTGCTTGCATGCCCAAATCCCAGCAGTAGAATGGAGGCGAAGGGATTGCAGCATAGCCATCCTCTGGGGTGGGGGGATTTTCTCACTTTTCCTCTCAATATCTCTCTCTCTCTCTCTCTCTCTCTCTCTCTCTCTCTCTCTCTGTCTCTCTCCACAAGCATATATGCCCTATGTCCCCCACCTCGAAAAAAACAAAAAATACATTAGCTATAAGAGAGACTCCTCAGTATATGTCTTAGGTAGATACATTATGAAAACATTACAGGCTTTCTTAATAACCTGAGAGAATTATAAAATTGAAACAATTTACAACATAAAAGGAATTTAGATCTCATATAGTCCAGAATATTGTGTGAATGAGAACCTGAAGCCCACAACAGTTGCCCAGTTCACCCAATGTCATGCAGAGGACAAGTGAGAGTTGCAAGTAGAAATCAAGTTTCCTGTCTCCAAAATAGCACCTTCATCATCAATGTCAGTCTATTTACCAAGAGAGGCACGTTCCTGAACAATAACTCAAACCCAGTGAAAGCACCAAGTCTACCAGCCTCTTCTTTAGAAGACTTAATATGACTTCTCTAGCACGTATAAAGATTTCTAAGATGTTATCTGCATATCAGGAAGAAGAGAGCATACAAAAGGACGAGAAAGTTTGCCCTAGCAAACACAGGTTTTTTTTTTTTTCCTTCTGAGAGAGAGAGAGAGAGAGAGAGAGAGAGAGATGTATTTCTGACCAGGAAGTCTTTCAATGTTGCAATCTTCCTGTCCCAGCCTCCCAATCAGCTAGAGTCACAGGCACATGCAGGCATACCTGGCATGTTCAGGGTGGCCCAGGAACTGAATTCAGGCCTCCCATGCCACCTTCAGTCTCCTAAGCAGTGACACTGCTTGTATGCTACCATTGCTGAGAAAATAGTATCAAAAAAAAAAAAAAAAAAAAAAAGGAATGTTGGATGCCAGATTGTTTATGTCAGTTTTAGGGTTGCTGAAAAAAATTGTAAATTGACATAGCCAGAAAAAAAAAAAACTTAATCTGTCAAGAAAATAGTATCAAAAACAATAAGTAATATTAGATATCAGATTATTTATGTCAGTTTTAGGGCTGCCAAAAAAAAAATTGTGAATGACTTAAGCCAGAAAAAGAAAGGGAAAAAAAAAAAAAAAAAAAGGCTTAATCTCTGTAAGTTTGCTGCTGATAAACTCATCATTATTTAAGGACTTACTACCATTTGTTAAGAGCTGAGACATGGATTTGAAAGTCGAAAAATCCCAACCAGAGACTATTCTCAAAAAACTGAGAAGTCACAAATACTATGTCAAATATCACTATCATCTTGACACAAGGGCCCTCACTTATTCCCAGGGTATCATGAATGCCTAAGAAGGTTGGTGATTGGCTCACATTCATCCTCTCCACCCACGTAACCGCATTCATAGTGGGCCACTTTTGTATCCTTGCGCATCATCCATTCATTCAACATCATAGCCTCTTGGTTCCTTGACCACCGCTATTGTTATGAATTTTACCTCCACTCAATCTCATCAGCTTACTCTCATGCACGTCCTCTTGACTAGTTCTTCTCAGATTTTAATTCGTGTACAGTTCCCCTAGAAATCTTGATCAAATGCAGATTCTGATTCAGTAGGTCTGAGGGATAGGGGCTAAGAATTCTTATTTCTAAAAATCTCCAGGTGATGCTAATGGCACTGGTCCACAGCCCACCTGTTGAATAACAAGACCTTAAATTTCATTTTCACCTGGATTGCTCTGTTATCAAAATCCTTGAAGTCACGTTCTTTTTTCTACAACCCCCTAACCTTTCTATACTCTTTGGCCCCAAGTCTATGCTTGGTCTCAGATCTCTGAGTGGAACAGAGGAGATGAGGTAGGTAAACACGATGTTATCACCTATAGGTGCCTGTGAAAAATTGGAAGTGGGGCCTGCCACTCAGCAGAGAGGTTGGAACTGGAGATAGAAATTTAGATGTTATCCATGGGAGTGATCATCTTGCTGAGGCAAATAGATGTACTGCCCAGAGGTAGTGTTTACAGAGAAGAGAGCCAATGGAAGAACCTTGGGAAACATAGTATTTCTGGACAAGCAGCAAAGAAAACTAAAAAGGATGTGGCAGGACTAGCCTGTGGCCTAGTGGTTAAGGTAGCTGGATCCCACCTGGCCAACTGTGCAGTTGGAGTCCCAGAAACTGCAGCATGAAAAACACGCACGGTGAGTGTGTGTGCATGCCCAAAATCTGGAAAGGAGAAATGAAAGAGAGCAGACTGAAACATGACCATCCCTCATAGGCAGTGTTTTCTCACCTTCTCTCTCCCTTACATACACAAATGCATCTACTCTCTAGCAAAATTTTTAAAAAGGCAAAACAAAATAGGTAGAGAACTTGTAAATGGGTATTTGGACAGCCAGCCAAGAGAGGAGAAATCTTTGGAAACTATTCCTCTAAGGAATCTTTCCAAGCCAGGTTATTTTATTATTTCCTAAATATGTCTGATGCGTTCCTACTTGTAAGTTTAGATTCTCTATATTTGCCTCATTTATGAGGCTTATCCATACCCATTTACTTTTATCATCAGGAGTCACCTACACAGGTGCCACATTTCCTCACAGCACCCAGCACAATACCTCACCCAAAGGAGGAGCTCAGTAAGTACTTGATGGTGTGTACACAGGTTCAGCCATGATCTTCGGGCCTAACTACCAATGCATGGGAATACATGGCGTCAGATGCTCAGCAAAACTGTCCATGCACAGAAAGGTCAAATGAACCATATCTGAAATCTGTCAACCCAAGAAATTCTTGGATCAATGGTTACCATTAATATGTATATGTTATCACTGAGTACAGAAAAGAAAAAATGGCCTAAGAGTAAAAAAAAAATAAAAATTGTAATTTGTATGGCAATAGTAGGCAAATTAGTATGCCAATCTGATGCAGGAAAGAAATAAATATATTCCAGGCCAGCCTGTGGTGTGGTGGTGAAGGCGGCAGGATCCCACCTGGCTGACTACGTGATTCGAGTGCCAGTCCTAGCAGGTTGGGAGATACCCTGGGCTCATATGTGTGTATGCCCAAAATCCCAAGGAGACCTCTTAACGATCTTTTGGATAGCATGGAAACACAATTCCACCTCAGTGGTTTAGTCATTAACCCACATAGAGAAAACTGGATAGAAGAAATCATTTTTAAAGGTCCCGAAGCCAGCAGTCAAATTGTTTCTTATATATCTCCCTCAAAAAAAATCTACTCACCTTCTTCCTACCTCCAAATCATAGCCTATGGGAACAAGATTTTTAGATCTTTATAAAATGGAGCAAGTTCATTCCAGATGGGAAAAAAATCAGAAGGTAATCTAAAATAATTTCCCACAGCTTGAGCTACTTTCAAATCTGATAACAAATAGGAGGGTTGAATCCCCAATAGTTCTAGATCTTCTCTTTTCACAACTGGCTGGACCTCAGGAAGGAAGTCTTTAAAAACCGCTACCACACTGCTTGCAGGACCACAGGGATGTTCTGCTCTCAGTTGCCGGGGCTATTTTCTTTGGACACTATCATTCAAGGAACTTAAGTTTATTTCTTTTTAAATACCCTTTACAATCATTTTCATAACTTCCCAGAGCAACTCTGTGTGGTTTTCACCATTTAACAGATTAAAGTCTCTGGCACACAAGGTGGCATGCCCTGGGGTCATCGATTGTTTCAATGCCCATCAATTAATATTTATTGAACCACCACCTTGGGCTCTTCCACCACATCTACCCACACAGACAGCAACATCAATGGCCAGGCCTTATGAACCAGAACTCAGCCCTAGACTTTAAAAACCTGTGGCTGCCAGCAGCATCCGACACCAGTGTCCACAGTCAGTGCCGGAGCCAAGGGAACTGGCAGAGGCCTCCCGTCTTCCAACCTTGAAGCCTGAACACATGGGCGTTTCCTTTTGGGTCCTGTCAGTTATTTTAAATGCAGAGTTATATCGCTACTCGTCTATTAGCAAAATGCAAAGCTTTATGTAAGGGAATTGAAGTTCTCTAGGGGCTCTAGCGTACACTAAAGATCTGGTATCATAAGAGAGTATTCTTGTAGAAGGAAGAAATCTGGCACTGGAGGAACATTCTTCTCCATCTGACAGAAAAATAGCTTTAGATTGGTTTACTTTGAGCTTTTTTTTTTCAGATTCCTTCTTGAAATGCAATATCCTGGGCCAGCCAGTAGCCATGGTGGTTAAGACAGCTGGATCCTACATGGCCAGCTGTGCAGTTCAAGTCCCACCCAGCAGCCTGAAAAATACACTGAGTTCATGTGTATGTGGGCCCAAAATTCCGAAAGTAGGAGAAACGGAGAAGGGATCATGGTATGACCATTCCCCATGAGAGTGTTTTCTCATTTTCTTTCTCTGTGTGTCTCTCTCTAGAGTGTGCTCATGCCCTCTGACTAATTAAAAAGAGAAAAAAAGAGAGAGAAGAAAAACGCAATATCCTGATCAAACTAATATACTGAACCCTTAATATTTTTGTGTAAACAAGTTTCTCACCAATTAAAATAAATAAATAAATAAAAAGAATGTCGAGACCCTGAGGCGCATGGTGGGGTGAGAAAGGCAGAAAAGAGGAACCGAGTTTTCATTCTCTACAATTTTGCCCCAACTCCTTCATGGACACTGATGGGTAGAATTGTTAGAGCTGATGCATATTCTTTCTGCGAGCTGAGTTGGTAATGTATCTACTGCCCATATTTTAAGTGCTCTGACTCTTCTAAGGAGAATTTAAATTGTGTCTCCATTGTGAGGAAGTTGACCAAATGAGCTCACAAGACATTCCACTCCACGCAGTGACAATATGGAAAGAAAAGACCAACAGCTCAGACTTTCAATTGTGAAACGTATTCCCACACTGCATAGCTGTTTCAATCATGCACATTTGAGTATATTGTCACCATTGCTACAAAATATCTGAGATTAACTACATCACCACAAAAAATACTGTGACTGTCTTTTGAAAGAACAAAATATAGCTTATTGTTCAAAAAAAGTCAGTTCTCAGAGGTACTGTGGTTTTCGGCTGGCCATTTTCAGATTATTCCAGTTCAATAGCGGTTTTGCAATTAATAAATTCACACCTGCTAATATGTAGTATAAGCAAGTGAATACTTGTTTACAAAAAAGTAAACACTTAGTCAGGAGATTCCTGAGTCCTTCAACTATTTTAACTTACCACGGCCAAAGCTATTTAAAAATAAACAGTTTAAAGAATTTCCCTCTTCATTTTAAGACAATGAAAGTGGGTTTTTTTTCATTATAATTATTATTATTTCGATATATTTTAATTTAAATGTGTTTTGTAAGCTAATGAAAACTTTTTTCATTTTTAAATTTGCTACAGGGCGCATGTGCTTGCCAGAAAGAGACAGCGAGAGAGAAAGAGGGAAAGTGAGAAAACACGTCCCAGGGGGAAGGCCACACAGCAATCCCTTCTCTTTCATTATCTTCCCTGGGTTTGGGGCACGCAGGCACATGAGCCCTGCGTGAATCCAAGCCACCAGGTTCAGGACTCAGCTCACATGGTCTGCCATATGGGATCCAGTCACCTTAACCACCATATCACCAGCTGGCCCACCAACTCTCTTTAGTTAGAGAAAATTACTGGCTTTTAGTAAGCTACTCCTCTTGCAGCGCCTCAGTTCCCCAATTACATTTTCCTCATCTTATTAACATGTTGGTATGTGAACTCGTTATTTTTTCATTGTTAAAAGCCAAATTGTGGTTTGCTTTTATTCTCTCAAATACAATTAGCAAAGCCCTCCAGTGCCTGAAAGACCGTTTTCATTTGGACAAATTATTCCGACTGACTTTTTTTTTTTTGGAGAGGTTTTTACTATAGCGCGCGCGCTCGTCAGAAAGACAGAGACAGACAGAGAGATAGAAAATGAGAAATCACCTTCCGGGGGGATGGCCACGCCGCAATCCCTTCTCCTCCATTCTCCTCTCGGGATCTTGGGCACGCACACACATGTGCCCGGTGTGAGTTTAAGCCACTGGGTCCTGGACTCGAATCACGGTCAACTACATGGGAGTTCAGCGACATAGCCATTACGCTAACTGCTGGTCCCATCCCTGACTGACTTTTAAGAAAGGCAGAGAGAGAAAAGGAGATGGGAAGACCTCCTATTCTGCTAGAGCTCTAGCAGAAAAGCCTGTCTATACAGTCTCAGCAGAATTGGAGCAGATAGGACTGGATTGGCTGCAATTTTTATTTATTTACTTATTTACTTACTTATTTATATATTTTACTTTCATTACCTTGACTGGGTAGCTAATATTTTAAATATTTTTAGTAGGAGTATGCAGTTTCAATTAAATGGCATTATGTAAGACAAGAGAGAGTACGGTGTCTGGCCAAGATTATACAGATGATCTGATAACTTTCAACTCATGTCACCTCCCATACTGTTTCTGTGCAAAACGGTGTCAAAATAAACTTGGTTTACACAGCTTTACTGTTGGAACTTTTCCCTCATTTAAGAAATTAGAGTGCTGTTTTTCAACATTTTGGACTTTCTGAAATGTAATGTCAAGCCTATTTAAACAATTATTTATTAAGTCTTGTCTCTGTTCAAATACCTTGGTTAGATAAAGCGCCTGATCCCAGCCTCCCTTTTTGTTTTGCAGTGTCAGAGGGAGACATGGGACAGAAGGAATGCCCAACTACAAATCCCACTCTCAGACAATACTGCTGTGCATCAGCTGGAATGTTTGTTTAATTAGTTAAATTTTCAACTTTTAAATAAGGGGAAAAAACAAGCTATGGGTGGCCTGCTAACCTCAAATGAGCAAATATCCAAGGTTATAAAATCACCCCCTGCTCAGAATACCTGGTTAGAAATAAAAACAGCATTTACCAAATTCTACCCCAAGTCAAGAACAGAGGTCTCATTAAGAAGTACAAAACTAATTTGAAAGCCAAAATACTAAGGATGCAGCATTATTTTGTTAAAAATGAATATATTCTTTATAACTAAAGCAAACAAAACAAATGATACTAGAAAAAGCCATGTCTGAAACTAATTAGAAAAATTTTGATCTGCTCTTAACAAACTAGGCTTTAGTTTTTTCATGTTTGCAAAATTACACTTGCAACTGTATCTTTGCAAATGCAAACTGGACACAGAACATTGCAATTACCTAATCTGTGTATACAACAGTGGGTTTTACATGTACCAAACAGTTACACGCCATAGAATGGTTACTAGTTCACAGCTGAAGAAAAACTGATCCATTGCATGTTAAAACTAAAGCAATGAAAATTTCTAAGAGATTTTTCTGACATAATGCTACAAGCAGTAGAATTGTAACAAAATTCTCCTAAATATGAGTAGAGAATGGTTATGATGATGGTGACATTGATGTTTTTAATAAAGGATAAGTAAATTTTATACCCAGATAATGACAATGAAATTTAGCGTCTAAATTAAGACTAAAGTTATAAAAACACTTTTCAGCATGTAATAACAGAATCCTTTCTTGAGGTGGTGATACAAATCTCTGGTTTTATCATAGAGAAAGTTCTAGAAGTTATAGTTCCTGGCCCAGGGCTTTCTCAGCCTAAGTCCACTAGACTAGTCCATAGTCGGAAACTCTGCCTTCTCTCTTTTGACACTAGAATGATGATGTCTGCAACATTAGAGAATTCTAGTGGGTGGCTCCATTTCAGAGGAGATCACTGCTCTCTAAGGTTACACTGGAAAATAACTGAGCTCCACATTGGGAATCCTCTTAAAAAGTTTATGTTCTCAGATGTTTTTCAATTTTTTTCTGAAGTATTTTATTTTATAATAATAGAGTCCTAACAGATTCTAGAAGGTGTGTAAAATTGTTACCATTGCATGGGACCAGCAGTTAGCATAACGGCTATGTCACTGGACTCCCATGTAGTTGACCATGGTTTGAGTCCCAGACCCAGTGGCTTAAACTTAGGCCAGGCGTGTGTGTGTGCATGCCCAAGATCCCAAGAGGAGAATAAAGGAAAAGGGATTGCGGTGTGGCCATCCCCCCAGGGGGTGATTTCTCGCTTTCTGTCTCTCTGTCTCTGTCTTTCTGGTGAGTGCACGTGCCCTATAGCAAAAACCTCTAAAAAAAAAAAAAAAAAAAAAAGACTAAAATTGTTACCATTGCATTATGATTAATTGCAACCTGCCCAGACACAAATATTTTCAGTTATTTGTATATAACTATCCTTTTTTAACCTTAAAATTGAGTCAACTTGGCTTTATAAAAATCCACTTTAAAACCTAAAATTCTGCTTACATTGGCAATGGATTGCCATACACACCATACACACACACACACACACACACACACACACTAGAGAGGGAGATATAGATATAAAAAATAGTTTTAAAAGAAGCTGGCATGAAAACTAAATTAGAGAAAACAGGTTAGCCCTGGATATAAAGTAAAATAAACACTACTCCTATACCAGTATGATAAAACTATGAAAGATTCTTAGTATGTATTATTATTAATGTATGTTCCTTGCACACAATTGCTTTTAAAGAATCACAGAAATCATGTATGTCTGTAAAGTAAGAAAAAAAGCATTAAGTTTTAAATAAAGAACAAGTAGTTATTAGAAAAATCTGTAACCAAGTAGGATATTCAAAAGGAAATATAGCATTTACCCAAAGAAACAGACACACTCCTCTCAAACACACTATCTCTCTTTCCCTCTCTCATCCTTGTTTTAAATATTGAAAGGGTATTCCCCTACCCCCACTAACAAAAATACATATGACACCATCATCTTTGAACCCTTGTACAGTATTGAGATTCTACAATACAGAAGAGACTTATGATAAATCATGGCAACTTAAACACACATCCCTCTAAAAACACCACTAAAATGACAATAAATAAAATTTTCAAAATGTAAATCTACAATCTAAAGAGCATAGGATGAAACTAGTAGGTGACAAACAACAAAATTTTGGAAACTGGAAAGGAATAACTGATTCTCTAGATCTGAAAAACAAAAACTAGAGTGTGCACAGAAGAGAAGCAGGAAGTCCAAAAAGAAACAAAGCCTTTCCAGTTCAGATGCTCTCAAATAGAAGACACTAGTTACCTCTGGAGGTGGGGATGCAGTGGAGCTGAAAATAATGGCATTAATTGAAAGTCTATTTAAGGATCACTTATAATTCTTTCTACATAAGTAGTCCATTTTTAATCTTAATATTGAGTAAACCCCTTTTCTCCTACCTTACACTGCCCTTTCCCTGCCAAGTAGAAGTTAATTTTATTGTCTAAAGCTACTGAGGCAAAAAAGGATTGATGGTTGGGTTAATGTAATAAAGTCTGCAGTCCTAAAGGTAAGTTCTCCTCAAGAAGGGCTTTAGAAAAGGATTTTCTTTAGCTTACTTTATTGTAAGAATACTATTTAATATATATACAAAATATGAGTTGTTCTAGCTCTAGAAATGGTTACGGATTTTTGTCATTGCCAGTTTCTGGCTTATTTTTCTCTTTCATTTGGCACCTTAGCTTTTTTTTCCCCCTTAGGATTTTGCCATAGTGCACGTGCACTCACCAGAGAGAGGCAGAGAGAGGGAAAGTGAGAAATCCTCCCAGGGTGGACAGATACACCACAATCCCTTCTCCTCCATTATCCTCTCGGGACTTTGGGGGCACACATGCATATATACTCACCCAGCATGAGTTTCAAACCACCAGGTCCAAGACTCAAACCAAGATCAACAAGGTGGATTCCAGCACCTTGTTGACAGCACTACCATGTCACATGCTAGTCCCACACCTTGGTTCTTTTTATACCTTAAATTTAGTTCCTCTTGCTAAATTAATTTGTTGAATTACTTAGCATAGACTCTATTTTCCTGACTTGATCCTTATTGAAACAATCAATAACAGAAAATACTAAAAGCCCCAGAGATATATAAAAAAAAGAAAATAACATGAAAAAAATATAAAGAATCATAATGGTAACTGCAAAACAGTAGAGCAATGACATCAAAATTCTGAGGGGGTGGGGGATATACAAACTAAAATTTTATACCCAGCTAAAATGTCAACTAAAGATAAGAATTTTTTTTACAAAAAACTGTTCTGATGCTCAAAATTTCAAAAAAAATTTTCCAATTTTTTTCTCCTTCAAAACTAAGGTGAATTTAAGATAGAAGAAGATCTGATGTTCAAGAAAAAGTAGATACAATACAATAGATAACTGAAAGACTTTTCCACATTAATATTGAAGAAAGTAATTGCAGTTGACCCTTAAACAATGCAAGAGTTAGTTAGCAGCACTGACCCTTCACGTAGTCAAAAATCCATTTGACTTTTGACTGCCCCAAAAGTTATTTACTAATAGTCTACCATTGACCAGAAGCCTTACTAATAGCCTACTGTTGACCAGAAGCCTTACATAAATAGTAGATTAATACGTATTTTGCATACACATTAAATAGTATATTCTTACAATAAATTAAGCACAAGAAAAGAAAGTATTGTTAAGAAAATCATAAGGAAAAAAAGATACACTTATGGTAGAATACCATATTTTATATCTTATTTATTGGAAAAAATCCATGTATAAGTGGACCTGCAAAGTTCAAACTCATGTTATTCAAGGATCATCCATATTGTAAATTGAACCAAGAAGATAACAGAGTGAAAAAAATAACATCAATATTTAAAATGTTTGAGGGAATAAGAATGAAGTAGTGAGAACTATATGGAAGCAAGTGAAAACCCAAGCCAATTATTAATACCAGAGGAAAAAAGTTTACACAGGAAAGGATATGTAATCATAGAACACTATATGGTTCTGCTATAAATATTCATATGGTTATAGTAATAAAAGCTCTGAATATTGTTTTTTAGCTTTCCTTCAAATTTTATTTTGTAAATGTTTTTTTTTTTTTTTGGAGAGGTTTTCCGCTATAGGGTGCGCGCGCTCGCCAGACAGACAGACAGAGACAGAGAGACAGAAAGCGAGAAATCACCCCTCAGGGGGGATGGCCACACCACAATCCCTTCTCCTCCATTCTCCTCTCAGGATCTTGGGCACACACACACACACGCACCCGGCATGAGTTTAAGCCACCGGGTCTAGGACGCGAACCACAGTCGACTATGTGGGAGTCCAGCGACATAGCCATTATGCTAACTGCTGGTCCCTGTAAATGTATTTTTAACCAGAAACTGTGATATAAATATTGGGAAGGAAGAAGGGAAGGAAATATCAGTAAAGGAAGAATTTATAAAAGTGCTAAATCTTTTCTCATATTAGGAAATCAAGAGACAATATCAATTTTAATATCAAAAACAGAACTATCAACTAGCTATTTTAGAAATATGGAGGAAAACAGCAGAAAACCAAATAAAACATTAATCATAATTGTCTCTAAGGGAATGGGAACCAGAAGTATAGAGAAGCAGACCAAAAGATTCATGTTTATCTGCAAGTTTTATAGTACTATAATTTATTTTAGGTTGGTGTGGGTTTCTTTCATTCATTGAATTTGGCCCTTTAAATGTAGAAATTCATATATTATTTTGATTTAAATAACAACAACATCAAGGAAAGAAGGTGAACTTTTCTCAACATCAGAGTCATTTATCTGTTAAAGGGCCAGTCAGTGAATGGTACTCAAAAGTGCCAACAACAGGGGAAATGGGTCCAGTCCAAGAGTGCGATTTAGAGGGCAGAGAAGCCAGAAAAGCTGCTTCAACATTGGTTCAGTATAACCTGAGAAACAGGGACATATTTAAGTCTACCTTTTAAAAGTACAGTACCAAAACACAAGGAATTGGAAAGATTAGACTGACCCCAGAATAAATGCTGAATGAATGAGTATCTCTTGCATGTCAGAAATAAACTAATAGTTTTTTAATATACATTAGGTAGTATTTGAGCATTTTGGCTTTTTTAGTTTTCTTACAGGCCAGATTTTTCTATGCAACTCCTCATGCACAATGTTGTAATACCCTATTCATGTGAATAAACAGGGCTCAGGACAATAACTAGGTAAATGATATACTAACAACACATGGTCTTGACTTCAATGGCTCTAAGCTTTTTGTTACATTGACCCCATTAAAAATCAGATGAGGGATATTGACACCTTTCTCCAAAAGTATACAGTTGTGCACTTACATTCATAATTTTGTACAAAATTTTAAATAGCTAATGCACCCTACATCAAGAAACCCTCATTACTTACGAAGGTCACAGAAACTTGAACTAATTTGAAAGGAACCTTCTACTAAAGAACTAAGTGAACACACTCTGTTTAGTTTCATTTCTCTAGGAATCGGATTATTTTCACATATGCACCACATTCAGTCTGTTACAAGATAACTCATCCAAACTTCTGTGAATACCATCAGTGTGCCCAAGTGCTTTATGCTAAGATTTATGAAGCTTTAGGTACATGCTGGCACAGAAATGCAGCTCTTGTGTGCCCCCAAAGCTCTTGGTCATGGATATTTATATACCTGCTTAAGTATTGGGAGGGGGAATGAGGATCCCATCCCCAATGGGACCACTCATTATCCAGGATCAAGCTCACAGCCATGCTCCTTAGAGCATGCAATAAATAGCATTTAGTGATGAAGGAATTGATGGTTTACATTTCAGAAAAAATAAGGAAAGCAGGTTATTAACTGCAGATGAGGAGACAGAGTCCTAGTCAGGCTTTGTCAAGTGTATGAAAGAGTAAAGAGAAATGGGTATTTTTTAAGTGTGTATTTGGGTAGGCAGGGGACAGGGAAAGGAAGGAAATAATTCCACCTAGGTTACCTTCCAGGCTCATTTGTAGATCCTGAGACACTTAATCTTTGGGTCATGGGTTTGCCTCCTTATTGGGCACATTGTTGTCAAAAGGGTCAGACTGATGTAGTGGAAAAAAAAAGTCACTGACCCAGGAGTCAGAGATGCAACTAATCTTGACTTGGCCGCCACACAGCGCATTCTAAAACCAAATACCAGTGCTCTGGAATTGAAACCACTTGTGTAGCAGAGGCCAAGCACCTCCATTAAGACACCCTTGAGTGAGAGCCACTGCACATACGGACGACCCAATAAAAACTTCCAGAGAAGGCCAGGCAGGCTCTTGGCAAAGCCTTGTGTGAGGCATGACTGGAGCACCACTGACACTTGAGGGCCTCACCACTAGCGATTTCCTTCTAACTTTAGATTTCTGCTGATCTTCAGAACGCCCAGAAAGAAACCTCATTTCTATCTCCCAACACCATTTCCCACAGTACTAGCGAAATTGCACTCTTGGCTTTGTGTACCTGAGAGAGTCTAAGCACAGAGGCCCATCACCCGCTAACATGGTTGTTGTGAGTGCAGTGTACTGGTTACCTCTGGAAAGGCCACCCCACTTCCCTGCACCCCAATTTCCACCACGGTACAGGAAGAGGGCTGAATTCAATGTCCTTCTGATTCAATAATAAAAATAACAAGCATCATTGTGATCATATTAATAGTTCCTTTTAAACTGCTTCCTAATGTGTCAAGCATACAGTAACGGGATGCCAGAAGGAGCAAAATAGGCATGGTTCCTACTGTCCCAGAGTCCGTAAGCTAGTGGAAGAGACTGAAGTAAATCAGAAGATCCCACACAAAAGTGTGTGAGAGCAGCCTGAGACGTGCTGTGATGGAAAGGAGCAGAGTGCCCCGCCATAGTCTGAGGTGTCAAGAAACACAAAAAGCACCAAGGTTTGTACGATGTAGGTTCAGGAAGGGCTTTGAACATGGACATCATATAATTTAGAATGCCTAAAATTAAAACCCATGTCCAAAACCTTTCCTTAACCTGCACTGTACAAACCTGATGCTTCTTGCTCTATTTTTGTTTCAGTTAACCTAATAAAAGGTTTCATTTGGTACAATTTTTTTCAAGTCACAAACAAGAAATAAAGGGAATTTCCACAATCCAATAAAGGCTCTGCTAAAAACTCCACAGCAAACACCACACTTAAGTGGTGATATAAACAGATATGCATCTGTTATGTGCTTCTTTTTTTCCTTCTTTTTTAGGTTTTTTGCTATAGTGTGTGTATGCTTGCTAGAGAGAGAAAGACAGAGGCAGAGAGAGGGAACGTGAGAAATCACTCCCCCAGGAAGGATGGCCATGCCACAGTTCCTTCTCCTCCGTCCTCCTCTCAGGATTTTGACCATGTATGTACACATACCCAGTGTAATTTTCAAGTCACCAGGTCCAAGGCTTGAACAGTGGGAATCCAGCTCCTGAATCACCACCCTGCCTGCTAGCCTTATGATTCTAGTTTTAAAATTAAGATCCCCATATTGCTATTACATTCAGTTGTACTGGGATCCTAGTCAGTACCATTTAAAGTTTTTATTTAACTAATTATAGTTAGTGTTTACTTGACATTCTTAATTTTTTGAGAGGCTTTTGCTATAGGGCATGTGTGCTCACCAGAAAGAGAGAGACAGAAAGACAGAAAATGAGAAATCACCCCCCAGGAGGGATGACCACGCCACAATCCCTTCTCCTCCATTCTCCTCTTGGGATCTTGAGCACGCAATGCACAAGTGCCTGGTGTGAGTTTAAGCCACCGAGTCCAGAACTGGAACTGCGGTTGACTACATGGGAATCCAGCGACATAGCCATTACGTTGGCTGGTTCTTTAACATACTTAATTTAATACTTAAATTTAACTAGCACTTAAATTTAAATAAACATACTTAAGTATACTGTCTTAGTCCATTATTGTGTTGCTAAACAGAAATGCCTGAGAGTGAGTGATTTATGAAGAACTGAAATTTGTTTGGCTCACAATTCTTGTGTCTGAGAAGTTGAAAGGTGTGGGGCCAACATTAGGCTGGTCTATAGTGCTGCATCACAACATGGCTGACAGAAGCAGGAAGAAGCGCACATACAAAAAGAGCAGAAACAGAATTCACATGTCCTCTGTTTGGCCCTTCTGAGTCCAATTGAATGCTGCCTTCTTATTAGATCCCACCTCTTAAATGCCTCACTATTGCCCAAGTTCATTACACTGGGGACCAAACTTTCACAACATGAATCTTTGGGAGACAAATGATTACCCGAACAATAGCATACACTTTTAATTAAGCATACTTAACAGCAAAAGAATTGAAAAGAAATAAATTTGTTACTATTTACAAACTAAATTGAACTAATAGATCACCAAAGTAGCTGGATTTGAGATGGATAGCAGAGGCTGAACAACCTACAGTGGGCATTATAAACAGAAGCTCTAAGTAAGCGAATGAGGCAACCCTTCAGAACAAGTAAGAGAAGCATAGAAAAGAGCAGAACACAGAGTGGAGGCCACAGACCCTTGCTGTATCTCCTACTACACTAGATCTAGGTCTAATCCCTGAAAGCCTCAGAAAAGCCAGGCTCCTAGATTTTGGCTCCTGTAGCTCCTGCTTCCTCACTATTCACCATGACCACCTGTCTAAACTGACCTGATAAATACCTGCAACGGTACACCAAAGACTCCAATGAAAACGCATACATACATGAAAGATGAACACATCCTCACAACGGTAGTAAGTTATCATAATAAGCTCAAATTTCTGCTAAAAATGATCATTTTAATTTATTTTTGTATATTATGAAGTCAGCTTTAACTATCTCACCACTAGAGAGAAGCAGTTTTGTAATCCACAGCTACAAATACAGTAATCTCTACAATGCAAGTATTTCATTTGGTATGCATTTTAGATCTTGTAACAGGTATATCTTCACAGTGAGATTTTGCTTAGACTACCGTTAAAATAAGATTTAATGGGACCAGCAGATGGCATAATGGTTACATCACTGAGCTCCCATGTAATCGACCACCGTTCAAGTCCCAGACCCTGCAACTTAAACTCATGCCGGGTGTGTATGCATGTATGTGTGCCCAAAATCCTGAGAGGAGAATGGAGGAGTAGGGATTGTGGCATGGCCATCTCCCTGGGGGGGGGAGGGTGATTTCTTGCTTTCTGTCTCTCTGTCTCTGTCTCTCCAGAGAAAGCACACAACCTATAGCAAAAATCTCTCTCAAAAAAAAATTAAAAAAGATTTAATATTCTAAACACAGAATACCTGATGAATGAGTAAGAAGAATTACCCAACAGTGTACAGGGCTGTCAACTTTTAGGCCATGAGTATCATAATGTATGCTGAAATAGTTGAACTTCAACAACCTCAGGGAAGAAGCCAGACAAAATGACACCATTGTTGACATTTGAAGCCACAAAATTAATGTGAACTTTATTAAGTAGAATAATAAACAGTGGCACATGTAAAAAAGTTTAATGTTTCAATATCAGCATAGCACTGCTGAAAGCAGCTCAGTACCATTGTGTTCTTTCATATTCTTGAGGGGAAGGATTTTTTTTAACTGTTTAATTGTTGTTTAATTGCCTGCATGTGTTGCCCCAGAAAGAAAGAGATAACCCCCAAAGGGACATGGCAATACCAAAAGCCCTTCTCCCCCATTTCTCTAACCCATTGGGATTTGGGGCACTCACGCACGCATGCCCAACATGTTTTCCAAATTGCTGGGACTGGGATTTAAGCTGGTCAGCCATGTGGAATCCAGCTCCCTTAACCACCAGGCCATGGGGCCAGCCCTGAGTCAGAGGATTTAGATGATGACAATCCTATCATACATTTCCTTAAACTTGGGCTCTGTTACAGAAACATACTTGGGTAAAAATTCAGAACATGCCATTTAATATGGTAACCACTAGTCACATTTATCTACTGCACTCTGGAACAAGGGCTTAATATGCTATTAAGGATAAAATCACAGTGGACTTCAAGGACTTCATACACTAAAAAGAATATAAAATTTCATTAATGATTTCTTACATTAATTAAATGTTGAAATGATAATATTTTGATATTTTACATTCAATAAAGTATATTATGAAAATTCGTTTCACCTGGATTTTGCCTTTTTTTTTTAGGTTTAGCCATAGGGCATGTGCACTTGCCAGAGAGAGAAGGATAGACAGACAGAGGCAGAGAGAGAGAAAGTGAGAAGTTACCCCTGAGGGGATGGTCAAACCGTGCAGTTTCTTCTCCTCTTTTCTTCTCTCAGAATTTTGGACATGTACATACATGAGCCCAGTGTGATTTTCAAGCCACCGTGTCTAGGACTCAAACTGCAGTTGAGTCCATGTGGGAATCCAGCGCCTTAACTACCACATCATCTTCTGGTCCCTCACCTGGGTTTTTTTTCACTTTTTAAAATTTGTCTATTGGAAAATTTTATATTATATAACATGATTCACATTTGTGTTGTGCACTATTTACCTACTGGACAGCACTAAAAGTATTTTAAATGATGTATATATAAAATATTAAGTTGTCAGGAAAGTTATGACATATTTTTCTATGCAAAAATGTATTTTTCTATGCAAAAAACATATATAAATGTATAAATTATACATTACACATACTTTAAAACATCAATAAATTTGCTTATAAGACCCTTTGTCATCTGTTTGCAAATTCCTATAAAGAAAAAAATAGTACAAAAAAGATACCATTTATTGAGTTCCAATTCTTTGACAGAGATAGCATTAAGCACTTTAAATAAATTATCTGTAATCCTTCCAATAAGGAGAATTTGGATCACAGAACCTGAATAATTAATCCAAGATTGCACAGCTCGGAAGTGCTAGACCCAGGTTCTGCGTGTGGGTCTGTCTGAGGCCAATGCCAGTACTCTGTGGTACTTCAAGTAAAGAAATTGGGGAAGGTTCTATTTGGAGGTGACTATTTCTTGTGAAGTTGGTCATTATCCAACTTGGGTGGGCACTGTCCAAGCCATACACCTATCATTAAGGAGGTGTTCCTCTTCTGTTTTGGACAACGTAGGGTGAACAGTTTTGAAAACCAACTCATCTATCCAACCAGCCCAAGGCGCCTACTGCTCATCCTGCTCTGAGAAAAGATTTGCAGGTGTGGCACTGTGGCCACACAGCCAATTTTGCCAGAGACAGCCAAAACCATGGCACCAAGTGAGATGTGGTCAGTTGCCCTCGGTGCCCCCCCTCAGATGAGTTCCTCTGTTTGATCCTTAGCCTGGTCTAAGCTTCTGACTAGTTCATTCTTAGCAAATGCAATAGTAACAACAGAACTAGTGAGTGGGAGTCCTGGAATACTCGAGTAGCAAGCTGCTTTGGCAGGGGGGGCAACAACACTACCCACAAGAGAGAGAAACGGACCAGCCATAAAGCTAGGACAGATTGCCAAAAAACAGAGCCTTCTACAACCCAAAATATCTTCTGCCTCCAAGCTTTGGAAAAATTAGGCATGCAAAACTTTGGCACTCCTTCATTCATCTTCTCCCTCAACACCCTCCGAGCCAAATACGTGATGGAAGTCTACAGACATCCTACTAAACATAACCTCAAGCACTCACAAAAACGCAACTTTCCTTCCTGGAGCAGTTGAAAAAGTATGAAGGGTGGAGATGATTAAGATATGGTGGGGAAGGGAGGGAGAAAAATTGGCCAGAAAAAAAAAAAAATACAGAAGGCAACAGTGACATTCAGACCTAAACCTAGGAATGTTTGAATGGTTCAGAACGGGACACTTTGTCACCTCTGATTTAATTAGAAGACTGTTTTCGGGATTCTGAAGGTCTAGGCTCATCATCAAGCACTTACGTAATCCTCCTCATTGAGCCCTTGTTTCTCAACAGAACTTTTCACCTCCATGGAAAACTTCTCAAACTCAGGTTTCACTGTCCTCAGTAGAGTGACTGTTTGGAGGGATGAGTATGCTTGCTTAGCTTCAAAGTCGTGTTTGTCTCCTCTCTTCCACGATCCATCTCCTATGAGAGAGAGAAAAATATTTATAATTCCAAGCCAGTCACCATCAAGAGTCCCTTCTTTCCAACTCCAATGTGTCCATACATGTGTCTTTTGGCAGCCAGGGCAATAGGCATTGTCACAGTTTTGCATTTGGACTGTGACCATGTCAAGATCGTTAAAGAAGGTCCTTTGGACATGTATTACCTTGAAATATGAGAGAGAAAGAAAAAGCTCTGTTGTGGTAATTGCCTTATAATAACCACGCAACTGCAATTTTCAGCGCCCCACACACACACATCCACCCAGACTGGCAACACTACAGGCATAAGAAGTCATTTTTTTTTCCTTTCCATTCACACTTATTTTTTAATATGCACAATCAGCTCTAGAGGTGAATCAAGTTCTTAGTTTGGCATAAAAATATGATACCATGTAGACACAAAATGGCAGGTGATAGCTATGCACGATAATGCATATGCACATGTATTATAAGTTTGGCACTGATTTTAAAAAAACGTTTGAGATTATTGACATTTCTTGAATATCTTCAGGGTGAAAAGTAACTTAGGTCATCTTGTGCTGGCAACATCATAAAAATGATTTATTGGACAATGTCCATCAGTGCATCCCAATGAAAATAAAATAAAAATTGATAACATTTATGAGCACACATACAGTAATAAGAAAAGCTGTGTTTATTGGATACTGTATATGTATAAACTCATTTAATCCTCATGAGACCCTATCATGTGGGCTCTATTAGCCTTTATTTTACAGATGAGGAAACCAAAGAACTAGGAGGCTGGGTATCCACTGCTTCACAGCTTTTTTTTTTTTTTTTTTTTTTTTTTTTTTTTTTTTTTTTTTTTTTTTAGAGAAAGAGGTTTTTGCTCTCACCAGAGAGACAAAAGGCTAGAAATCACCACCACCACCACCACCACCACCCCTCCCCCCGGCGGGATGGTCATACTGCAATCCCTTCTCCTCCATTTTCCTCTTGAGATTTTGGGCAAGCATATACAAGCCACCGGGTCCAGGACTCAAACTGCCATCAACCATGTGGGAGTTCAGCACCTTAACCACTAAACCACCTCCTGGTCTCCACAGCTCTCCTTTCAAAAATGAGGGCCAATTATATGTGTGAGAATTCTTCTTCTTCTCTTTATTATTTCATTTTTGAGAAAACCTGTAGTTTTCAGGTCCCCCAAAGGTGAAACTTCTGACATGAGCTGTTTTGTTCTATGAATTATAATTCTGATTCCTGGAGATCTCTGAAAATACAGGAAGAAATTCAACTTGCTGGAGTCCAGCACTAAAGCCAACTGCTCCCACCAAACTCCTAGTCCACAACAGATACCTTGACCCACAGCTAAGCAGGGAGGATGGTTCTGGAGCAGGTGGCTAGGGCTCAGTGGACTCACTCTCCTCTTCCAGAAGCTCAGTCAAGACCTGATGGCTTTGTCATTTCTATCACAGCTTGAAGCAGACAAACACGAATGGTTCTGTACTGCATGCAAGGTTCTGAGATAGCCATGTTGACACCATACATGTCTTGAACTGTCTCCACCACCTTCAATAGAAGGATTTAGAGTTGACGTTAACAACTGACATGATTACGAGGTAGGAACTGACAGCTTACCACAGGATGTGTGTACGAAGAAACAGTGCAGAGTACAGAGGACGCGGTAATGAGCCAACCAAGAGAAGGTTTCATTTGAGGAGGAGGCACTAGCCTGGACCTAAATGGATTTTAATGAGAGGAGAGGAGAGTGGAAAGGCAGAGCACTTGGCAGAGACTACAGCACAGGCAAAGGTGCAAATGTGTATGACACTAGGTAGGCAGTGGGAGCCTCATCGGGAGCCTGAGAAAAGGCAGAGAGAGGTATGTGTTTGTGGAGGAGCTGTATAATCCTAATCCTAATAATAGCAACCATTTATTAATTGCTTACTCTGTGCCAGGGAGTTATTTAAAGATAAATAAGACAGAGCTGAGGACAGAATTCATTAAGTACTAGATCCCTACTCAATGCACACAAGATTAGATTTCAGGCCACCAAACAAAACTAGACCAAGTCCTTCTCCTCTCCTGTGAAACCTCCCAGATGCTGAGAAGGCCACAGTGTGAGAGAAGCTGCATCTGGGCTTAAAGAGCCAGAGAGCTGAGTGTTACTACCATCAGGCAAGGTAAACCCAACTCAATGACCATGACACAAAGAACGAGTCCTTTCTTAAGTGGGTAAATCCATTGCCAGGAAGACCTCAAATTCTAAGAATGGCCAGGACACCTTTATCCCATGGAAAAACCCACTTCTTACAGCCGTGCAATAAATAAGTGCTGATTCAGTTTTAACTGCCTTGACGAATCAAGGTTCAGCAGAGGTGATATTCCTTAGGCAAAGAGGATCATAATTTCTCAGCTCTGGGAAAGTGTTCTTTCTAGGGGCATAAAAAGGGAAATACTTGGGCCCAGCTGGTGGTGGTTAAGGCGTTGGACTCCCACATGACCGACCATGGTTTAAGTCCAAGACCTGGCAACTTGCTTTTTCACATTCTCTCTCTCTTTCTGTCTCTCTCTGGTCAAATTTTTAAAAATAATAATAATAGTAAATAAAATTAAATAAATAATTATTTAAAATAAAATAATTTTAAAAGGGAAATACTTAATGCTATAGGATTTTAAGCTATGCAATTAGAAAATACATGTAGGACTATAAACAGCCACTCTCTCAGTTACTGAAATGAGAAAACTATTATATATTTTTTTAAAAATTGAAAAAGTGAAATCCAGTACAATAAATCTGTCTGTCATAGTCTAAAAGGGAACGATTTTGGAATATTTCTTTCTAAAAAAATGAATAAAGGGGCCAGCAGGTAGCATGGTGGTTAAGGGCACTGGACTCCCACATGGCCAACTGCAGTTTGAGTCCCAGGCCTGGAGTCTTGCTTTCTCACTTTCTCTCTCTCTCTCTCTCTCTCTCTCTCTCGCTCTCTCGCTCTCTCCGTTCCTCTCTGGTCAAATTAAAATAAATAAATAAAGGTAAATAAAATAACTCTTAAACAAAATGAATAGATATTATATACCTAATAACTTAAGCCAAGCTAAATAGGAATCTATTACGACCATAGCTAACAGCATGACTTCCTGCTTTTGTGAGCATTTCCTGCAGTAACACATCAGTAGCATCTCCCATATCAGGGCATCGAATGCTAGGAAAGCAGAGGTCGGCTTGGCATGACGCCCCATCAGTGGAGACAAATTTAATTCAGTAGACAACTGGGTGCCTCTGGAGATTTATGGGCACAACAGAAGACTGACACGATGAACTTCATGCCTTGGGAAATAGTAGTGGATGAGAGCAGGGAGACACTGTGCGTTCACAGCCACAATGATCCAGGCAGGAGGTTACAGGAGGTTATATGTGGGGAGTCACACATGAAACAAATTAAAAGTGGTTCTCTGGGTGTTGAGTGTTATAATTTTCTTTTTTATTATTTTTTTAATTCCCTCACATTTTTCTGAACATAGTAAATTTTTAGTAATAAATACTTGATACTTTTGTAAAAATAAAAAGATACGGAGCCCTTGAGAATGAAAGTAGGTGGTTAAAATAGGCACTGTATTCCCACATGGCCAACCACAGTTCAAGTCCTAGACCTGGCAGCTTGAAAAATCACAACAAATAAATAGATAAATAGATAATAAATAAATAAATAAATAAGAGAGAAAGAAAGAAAGTAGAAGACTGTACAAGAGAAATCTCCAGACTTTACACTGAGGGAGTAAGGGACAACAGAGAAGGAGGCACATCACAGATGACACGAAGAGAAAGTAGAGCTATCATTAGGAGAGAGAGTCGAGTCGGGAAAAGGAGAGGGGGATAGGCGGACATGGAAATGATGATTTCAGTTAAGATCATGGTAAACCTAAGGTGACAACAAAATGCCCCAGTAACACCACCAGGCACGAGTTGGAAATAGCGATCTGAAGCCAGAAAGAGCAGTGAGAGCTGAAGAGAGTGTTGGATGTCATTTCCACATCACTAAGTGTTGGAGTGCAGGGGGTTCCTGCACTCACAAAAAGATCACAGAAAAAGAGAAGTGAGCACAGACACTTTGGGATGCTATTTCTAGTGGGGAGGAGGAGTGAGAGGGGATATAGAGGAGCTGACAGAGAATGGGAAGAATGCTGTGTCACCAAAGCTAAGAGCATAGTTTCCAGAAAGAGGTGGATGGAAATAATGCTGAATGTTCTGGAGCCAACCTGTCTACGGTAGTAGCCACTACCCACATGTGAGACTATTTCAATTTAAATTAATTAACAGTAAAGATTCAATTCCTCAGTCGCACTTGCCCTGTTTCGAGTGCTCAGTAGCTGTTTCTGGCTAGTGGCTACAGAATTGAATCTAGCCATCATCACAGAAAACCACTGTACAGCACGGATTTAAAGCACGGAGGCGGGACCAGCAGTTAGCGTAATGGCTATATCGCTGGACTACCATGTAGTCGACCGCGGCTCGCGTCCTGGACCAGGTGGCTTAAAAAACTCACACCAGGCATGTGTTCGTGCATGCCCAAGATCCTGAGAGGAGAACAGAGAAGGGATTGTGGAGTGGCCATCCTCCCTGGGGGGTGATTTCTTGCTTTCTGTTTCTCTGTCTCTCTCTGTCTGTCTGGCGAGCGCACGCGCCCTATAGCAAAAACCTCTCCAAAAAAATAAATAAATAAAGTAAAGCACGGATGCATGGGTGGCCTCAGGTAAGGCTAATGGATTTGGTAATGAGAAGGGTACAGGTGATCTTGAGCAAAGTGCTACTAGAGGAGTATTGGGTACTAATGTCATATTAAAGACCCAAGCTTGCAGGGCCAGCAGATGGCGTAATGGTTATGTTGCTGAACTCCCACGTAGTAGACCATAGTTCATGTCCCAGACCCAGTGGTGGCTTAAAACTCACACCAGTCATGTGTGTGTGTGCCCCCAACATCCCAAGAGCAGAATGGAAGAGAAGGAATTGTAGTGTGGTCATTCCTGGGGGGGGGGGGGGGGGGGGGGAGGGTTCTCATCTTCTCTCTCTCTGTCTCTCTCTCTCTGTCTCTCTGGTGAACACACATTCCCTATAGCAAAAATCCCTGTTGCACTGAGAGTGACAAGGTATGGAATTCACCTGTGTTCAGCAAGCCTTTGGCTATAGAGTTGGTGCCAAGACAGGTTCCCACACTGGGATAATTGCACCACCCCAGACTTACTGAGGACCTAGCACATAGTAGGCCTTCAATATATGGGACCTTGATGACTAACTGAGACATCACAGAATCTGCCCCAAAATGAGTGTCTGCCATCTACCTGGGCTGGCTGTATGCTGCTGTGACTCTGGCTCTGGTAGCCGTTTGTTTTGTTTGTTTGCTTTGTTTCTGTTTCCCCTATTTAAGGAATTTTTTATTAAAGCAAGAATTTTATAAACCAAAATATGTTTCCTTCCTCAGTTATCAATTCTATTATGTAAAACAGAACTGACATCCTGTGCTATTCCACCATAAAGAAGTATAAAACTAAAAAAAGAAATGCTTTACATTTTTGTACTTTGCTGAAAAGTCTTTTTCCCAGGGTCCATAAAACATTAAATTTTTGTATTTTACTATTTTTGTGTATTTTTGTTTTGTTGTTTTTAAATCAAGTAATCCAGGACTGGCATTATGTTTGCTCGACCTGGTGTTTGCGCAGTACGTGAGGTTCGAAGTTTCCTTTCTTTTTGGAATTTATTTTATATTTTGCAATGTCTTCTCTGTCGTAGTAAAGTTTTTTGGTATTTTGATATTTTTCTTCTGTGAAGCATGAGTTTCTTTTTGTTGTCCCTGATGGGTTTTAAAAACAGTTGGGACTGTTAATGATGGCACCATTAACTGCTTTCTGGGACGCCATTTAAGAGAGAAAAAAAATTGTTTTTCTTGCCTCATCCCACCCTTTCCCAACGTCCAGTGTTACAGGGGTTCCCCGTTGTTTTATTTGGGTTATCATTAGATTATTTTAACAGACGCATGCATTAATAACACAGAAAGCCAGTCTGAGATGAAAAAGAATAACTAAAGAAATTGCCCGAGCAACTGGTGCAAGAATGCATTAGCGGGGTGACAACCAATGTTTCTTTTGACTAGAGGGTTTATGGTTTTCTTTAAGAACTGGTGAAGCGCACCTTCAGGAGACAAGCGCTCAAGGACCCGAGTTGGTCGTAATGGCAAGTGAAGAAATTAATGAAGACTATCCAGTAGAAATTCATGAGTATTTATCAACGTTTGAGAATTCCATTGGTGCTGTGGATGAGATGCTGAAGACCATGACGTCTGTTTCTAGAAATGAGTTGTTGCAGAAGTTGGACCCACTTGAACAAGCAAAAGTGGACTTAGTTTCTGCATATACATTAAATTCAATGTTTTGGGTTTATTTGGCAACTCAAGGAGTTAACCCTAAGGAACATCCAGTAAAGCAGGAATTGGAAAGAATCCGAGTATACATGAACAGAGTCAAGGAGATAACAGGCAAGAAAAAGGCCGACAAGCTGGATAGAGGTGCAGCTTCAAGATTTGTAAAAAATGCCCTCTGGGAACCAAAACCTAAAAATGCATCGAAAGTTGGCAGTAAAGAAAAAAGTGAAAATTAACTTTTTTGCTTTTGATGTATACTTATTAAAAACGTACATCATTTTTATTATTTTCACAAAATAGATGATTATGTGGCAATGCAAAGTTTAAATGTATTCCTTACTGAATTCATATATAAATTTACATTTTAAATTTATAATGGTAACTACTGTTTCCCCACAGAAAGATTAAATTATCTTTATTGATATTCCTATAGAACACCATGAGATTTTTAACATTGTGATATAGTTTACCATCTCTTTTGACAAGACTCATAGCTCCTTGTATAGGTCAATCTTGCAAATACTATTTGATAAGCAGCTGTGAAATTTAAGTTAAATGTTCTTTGGAAACATTTGTACTATTTTATGAATGATGACCTTATAAAGTATATTATTTGTAGGCTGAAGCTATAAGTACATCTGTTTTTACTATATTATATTAAGAAAGAATAAAATGACTTAAATGTTTATTTTTTTCTGTGTATTAATAGTTACTTTATCATGTTTTCATGATTTTAAGAATTTCTTTTTTGATATTAAAGTGTAAAATTAAAAAAAAAGAACTGGTGAAGCAAAAGAAAAGATACTAATGAACATTTAATCCAAGTTTTTCTTTCATACAAGATGGTTAATGTGGGTCTAGCCACAACTATAAAAACAATTAAGCCCCACAAAAAATAAACACAGAAACAATTATTTTTGTAAAAGTTTTCAAAGGCACCAATTCTATTCATGGATGAAGATACCTAAACTAAATGCAAAATTTTGAAATATGAGCTAAAAAAACATTTTTGAGACATACCATGTATGCTCGTCATGGGCTCGGCTGGTCCGTTACACCCATCAGTGTTAACAGTGCTGCATCCTCAGTGGTACCATTGCACCACTTACATAGCTGCCATGCACAGCATTTCATTCTCTAATTCACAAAACTACTCTATAAAAATGATTTAACCAAAACCTTATCTTACAGGTGAGGAAACCGAAGCTCAAGGAGATGGTCATCCCCAGGGCTTTTAGCTTGTGGACAATAGAAACAGGATTGAAAGGCAAAGCCAGACTTCAAATGCTGACGCTCCATCTGATCTAGTTAATTTCATCAAAAGTTTTAAGCATTCCGAGATTTGAAGTTGTCTATGCATTAGAAGACAAAAATGCTTTTTAAAAAGGTAGCAGAGGGATCAGCAGATGGCGTAATGGTTACATCACTAAACTCCCATGTAGTTGACTGCAGTTCGAGTCCCGGACCCAGCAGCTTAAAACTCATACCAGGTACATGTGCATACATGCCCAAAATCCCAAGAGGAGAATGGAGGAAAAGGTATTGCAGCATGGTCATCCCCCTGGGGGGTGATTTCTCTCTTTCTGTCTCTCTGTCTTTCTCTGTTTCTGTGAGAGCACCTGCCCTGTAGCAAAATCTCTCTTAAAAGAAAAAAAAAAGGTAGCAGAAGAAGAAACATTGGAAGGGGAAGCATCAAAACACTGATTAACAACTATTGTAGTTGAAGGATTAAAAGAGAATTTTTCCCTCTTTGTTTAAAGTTAACTTTAATGGGCATGTATCACTTTTACAGCAAAACATAATAAACCAATCAAATGTTCCCATTTTAGTCAAATAATTTCATTTGTGTGCGTCATCAATTTCTACTATACTTCTATCCTCGTCTTAATTAATTCCCTCTGAGTGCTTGGGAAGGCAATAAAGCTCAACAATAATCTTAACAGTCCCAAATTGGACCACCCAAATTATTTTCCACCTACTTACATCCTAAGAAGGTAATACCAAGAATGAAAATGCAAATAGGTGCTATTAAAAACTCAGGCCAGGGTGTCAACAGGTGCTATGGTATTTAAGGCACTGGATTCCCATATGGTGCCATGGTTCAAGTCCTAAGCCTGGTGGCTTGAAAATCACGCTGGGCACATGTGTGTGCATGCCAAAATTCTAAGAGGAGACTGGAGGAGAGGGGATTATAGTGTGGCCATTCCCCAAGGGGTGATTTCTCATTTTCCTCTTTCTGTCTCTCTCCTGAAAGCATATGCACTCACATGCAAAAACCTGGGGTGGGGGGCAGGGGGGAGAACTCAGCCCAGTCTGTGGCCTGATAGTTGAGGTGGTTAGATCCTATATGGCCCACTTCATGGTTTGAGTCCTGGATCAGTCAGCTTGAAAAACATGCTGGGGGCCTGGCAGGTGGCATAGTGATTAAGAGCACTGGGCTCCCACATGGCCAACCGTGGTTCAAGTTCTAGACCTGGAGACTTGCTTTCTCACTTTCCCTCTGTGTCTCTCTCACTTTGCCTCTCTCTGGTCAAGTTAAAATAAATAAATAAAGTTAAATAAGATAGTTATTTAAAAAAGAAAGAAAGAAAAAGGAAGAAAGACAAAGAAAAGGAAAGAAAGAAAGAAAGAAAGGAAGGAAGGAAGGAAGGAAGGAAGGAAGGAAGGAAGGAAGGAAGGAAAGAGGCAAGAAAGAGAAAGAAAAGAATATACCAGGTAAGTGTGTGAGCCCAAAATCCCGAAAGGAGGGAAAGATAGAACAGAAGAAAGTACAGTGTGACCACAGCCCCTGACATGTTACTATCTCATTTTCTCTGTCTGTCTCTCTCTGGCAAGTGCACATCCCCTCTGGCAAATTAAACACACACACACACACACACACACACACACAGAAAGGGGGAGGAGGAGGAGGAAAATGAGAAGGAGAAGAAGAAAATGACTCTACAGGGCATCCCCAGCCAAGTAGCAGGTGCTGGTAAATGCTGCTATTCCCAGGCTGAGGCCACGTGGGAGGCCACGTGGGAGGCCACACTTTGATTTACCTCACCCTAAAAGCTAGCCATGGCAGCACATGCCTATAGTCCTAGCTATTTAGGCAGCTGAGGGAGGACAGTAGTGACATAGCAAGACCTAGTCTAAAAAAAAAAAAAAAAAAAAAAACAAACTATACAGAGCAATATATATTATCTTCTATCTAGATTTTTTAAACCTATCTTTTAAATCTTATTTTCAATCACTTAAATTTCCCCATAGTATATATTACCCACTAAACTCCTATAACTATATAATTTAGGCAAAACTGAGAATTTTTTGAGTGTGTACCAATATCAAACAATCTAGTAACCAGTAAAAATGAACATAATATCAGTAATAAATATCTTTTTTAAATCCAATATCAAAAAAGTATTGATTAAAATAGAGACATTTTTGGAGGGCAGTGGTTGCCAGAGAGAGATAGTGAGAGAGAAAGGGAGAAGGAAAGTAAGAAATCACCCCTCAGAGGGGATGGCTCTGCAGCAATCCCTTCTCCTCCATTCTCCTCTCAGGATTTTGGGCATGCATACACACAAATCCAGTATGAGTTTCAAGCCACAGGGTCCAGGATGCAAACCATGATCAGCCATGTGGGAGTCCAGCACCTACCAGGCCATATGCTGGCCCCAGTAGAGGCTTTTTAATAGAAAAGGTATAGAGTTTGGTGGCAGAAGGCATGGGGAGAAGAGAATGATAAAAAATGTCTCATGAACATATATCTGATTATTAGGGCATAAAATCTCAAAGAAGGCCCTCTACTAATGACCAGAATCCGGGTGGAGGTCAATCTGCCTACCATATGATACTGTTGACTGTTCACTCCAAGGTGAAAGGTACTTAAGGGTTGTGGAAGAATGGACAGTTGCCTCTCCCCTTTCCCTTCTTCCTTAGTAACAAATTCCTAGGTTGATTTAGAGTATCGCTGAGTCCAGCTAAAGCATATATTTCCTGACCTCCCTTGCAACTAAGGGTAGTCAATGATATATAAATAGAAGTTAATGAATGGACCTTCCAGGAGAGCTTTTCAAAGAGAAGCAAGTAAACTAGGAGGCTCTCTTTCTGCCTGCTGTATTTTCCCTTTGTCTTATCTACAACTAAGACATGACCACTGGAGTCCTAGTCACTATCTCTGATCTTGAGAAAGGACATTATGCACTAAGATTGAGGGAACAGGAGAAAACAAAAGAGGTTTGATCCCTGCTGACATTATGGAATCTCCACCCTTGCTCTGGACTTCTTACCTTTGGATTTTTTTGAGGTGAGAGAATAAATAGCTATGTTTATTTATGTCACTAGATTTTGGTGTCTTGTTTACAAGCATGCAGATGCAATTCCTAATGCACTCACATCCCTAAGATATATTAAGTAAACCTTGGTTAATTTGGTAACAGAATGTACAACCCTAAATCTCTCTATGAACTACCACCATAGGGGAAAAAAATGCAAACCTAACTTACAATTCTTTTTTCTAATTTGCTATAGGGCACATATACGTATACTCACTGGAAAAACACTTGCGCACAGAGAAAGAAAGTGAGAAAGCACTCCCAGAGGGGATGGTCATGATGGTCATGGTCACCTCTTCTCCATTTCTCCTTTTGGGATTTTGGGCACATAATATACACATGCCTGGCATGGTTTTTCAACCTGCTAGGTCCAGGGCTCAAAGCGTGCAGTCAGTCATATGGGATCCAGCTGCCTTAACCACCGTACCTCGGGCTGGCCCAACTGACAATTTTTAAAGTATTATGTGTAATGATCAAAGAAAACTAAGATAGTTAATAAATCTAAGTATAGTTAATATTTATTAAACTGTTATTATGTTCCAAGATGTTTGCTAGGTATTTTACATACGTCACCACATGTGACATATGTAAAGTCATAAGGTAGGTACTACTATCATTAGAAGAAACTGAAACTTTGGGACGAGGCAGGCTTATGTCACATTGTCAGAGTTAAGGATCGTGTGTGGCACAGCCTCTCAGGTAGACTGACACCAGACCCCAGAGTCTGAACAAACATGGTATAAAAGGTAAAATAAAGCAACTCTAACAGAAACACCAACTATACTTTGTAAGTTGTCTAAGAGCATCCTATTCAACTCTGTGCAATTAAGCTTTCAAGCAGAAAAACTGAACTCATGGGAAAGTAAGTTTTAAAAAGGTGCCAAAATATCACAGCCAAAGTCATACAGATATGATTTCTTAGGCACTGGTATTGCGCACTGAGGAGGACACTTCACTTTTGTAGTATTCTTGCCAAAATATGTAAACTCAATATTATCATGGGACAATACCAGATAAATCCAAATTGAAAGACATCCTACAAAATAATGAATTCATAAAAAGTGTCAAAGTCATGAAAGGCAGGAAAGATTGTGAGTTATCACAGATTGGAGGGGATTAAGGAGACATACAACTAAATACAGTGTGGGATTCTGACTCAGATCCTGGACAGAAAAACAACACTAGGAGGAAAGGTGATAAATTTGGAATAAGTCAATAGTTTAGTTAGTAGCATTGTACCAATGTTAATTTCCTTTTTGATTATTGCACTATGGCTATTTAAATTATTGACATTAGGGGAACTTCCATAAAACATAAACACAGAGTTATTCAGTTTAAAATGGTTAATTTTATATTACTAAAATTTGTGAAGTAATTTAAAAATATAGATGTTTGTAAAAAGGTAAAACTTTGTTTATGGACATAAAAAGTAACTCAAAAAAATAAAATAGTTTTAAAGTTAGATTATGCAAGATTGACAAGGCTATAGGAAAACAGACGATCTAGCGTATTATTGGAAAAGTGTAAACTGGTAAACCTCCTAATAGGCCAACTTCGCAACATCTACCAAATTTTAAATGATTATATTACCTTTGGGTGAGCAATTCTACTTCTAGGAATTTATCTCACTGATAATGTATATGTATAAATAAATGAATAAATATGTGTGTACATACACAATGCTACTCAATATAATATCATTCTTACTGTCACAAAGAGGAGAATAACATAAGTATTAATAAGAAACTGGGGCCAGTAGGTGGTGTGGCGGTTAAGGCGCTGGACTTCAACATGGCCCACTGTGATTCAAGTCCTGAACTTGATGACTTGCTTTCTCGCTTTCTCTCTCTCTGTCTCTCTGTCTCTTTTTGGTGAGTATACATGCTCTGTAGCAAAACTGGAATATAATAATGATAATAAATAAAATTAAATAATTCTTTAAAAAATATTTTTTAAAATAGCAGATTGATTAAAGATGTTTGAAAACATCTGTGGCCTGTGGGTCAGTGACCCCTGATATAATGCACGTGAATGCACATTATAAATATACTTGCCCAGGACCATCGGTGGTGTGGTGGTTGAGGGTGCTGGGCTCCCACAGGGCCAACTGCGATTGGAGTCCCAGACCTGGCAGCTTGCTTTCTTACATTTCTCTCTCTCTCTCTCTCTGCCTCTCTCTCTCTCTCTTTCTCCCACTCTGTCGCTCTGGTCAAATTAATTAAATAAATAAATACATACATAAATACATAAATAAATAAAGGTAAATAGAATGGCTCTTTGGAGATAAATAAATAAATACACTTGCCCATTTACGATGCATACTTGCATGCGATGCGTCACCTCTAGAGTCTATATGTGCAGTTGCCAACTTGCAAAACTCAAAATAAATGTTTTTCATCTTCACCAATTTCTACTACTACCCCAATAAAGTCACAACTACACTAATAATGTAATTATACATCACGATCTTGGGCAGAGAAGTGAAACCACCCCTCTGCTTGTGTAAAGGAGAAGGGAAACAACCATTGTGACAGCCAAGGTGGACAAAACAGAGTGTCGATCCTACCAGTCTCAAACCTCCAGTTTATTCACTACAGAAGAAAATTTTCTCTATCCCCGTGAGAAGTGCGTTGGATTGTCTGTATATGCACACTAACCTACTGCTTAAGTCAGCCACACTATCAGGCAGGAAACTGGGGCATATGTTTTGTGGTTCAGATCCTGTTTGACCAGACCTTGTCAGCAAGAACTGGGAAATGGAGCTCAGTATAAACATGCCGTTGGTGATACGCACACTCACAGTTCCCCTAACTGCTCAGCTTGGAGCAGCCGTTTGAGATAATGCTCTGTAGCCCTTCAGTGTCTGCTTCCCAGAGATCCCTAACCACGTTTGGGGCAAAAATGGTTTTTGTCTGTTAACTTTGCCTGTTAACTTAATGACCTCCTTAAAAACCTTCCCTCCCAAGAATCTTAGAAACTTTCCCCAGATCCATCATAAGAAATTAAATGCTTTGATTTCCATATGCTGGTGGCCTCTGACTTCTAGATAGGAGAGGCTTATGGGGCAATAATCTGGAAGGAAGGGGGGGGGATGCTAGAAGGATGGCTTTCAAATGTTTTTGCCTCAGTTTACAGTAATAGTTATTTTATTTCATATTAGGGTGCATTATAAACGTATGTGTACCATGCACAAATATACATTATAAGCATACGATTATTACTCAGTTACTAAAATGGGTTTTAGCACACACATATGCTAAGTGTGACCCACCTGGACATTTTTTATTCTGCATTGACACATTATATCACCTCCTATTAAAAATGCTGCCAAATCTCACTACCTTTATTCTTTTTTTAAAGAATTGCTTATTTAATTTTATTTATTCATTCATTTATTTTCATTTGACCAGAGAAAGACAGAGAGCGTGAGAGAGAAAGTGAGAAAGCCAGCCACCAGGTCCAGGATTCAAAACGTGGTGGGCCACATGGGAGTGTCCAGCACCTTAGCCACCACGCCACCTGCTGGTCCCCTCACTACCTTTATTCTGACAGCCATCATGATGGTAGCAACCAACAGTTAGAAAGCACTGGGTGAAGGGTCTTTTGGACTTTAATTTACCATCATTCGGAAGGAAGGAGGTGGCTATTTCCACTCCCAATCAGGTGACTTGACATCACAAGTACATGGTAACTTTTTGCTCTGAGTTCTCAGAGGAGGGAAAATAAATTGAGGAATTAGGAGAGATCGTGAGTGTGTGCAGAATCACGAGTGTCCGAAATTGCATTTACAGATAGCCGTATCTGTGAACGAAACTCGGACTTCTCCTCTTCCTCACAACTGCTTGGACTCCGCAGAGAGAAGGGGAAAGTGGACGCAGAATTACCGTAGGAAGAGCTGTTGAAGAGCTCGATGTTGAAGAAGGCGTAATCCCCGCTGGTCATGCCATGCCGGTGCACTGCCAGCATGATGCTGCGGATGGTGTCGCCCCCGGCACACATGATCACCACTGCAGGGAACAAGAAACACGGTGAGACACCCTTCTCAGGACCACGAGCACATGGAACAAGTGCAGGGCATTGGACCAGGACCGGGATAATGACGGAGATACTTTGTCAAGTATCTCCTCACAAAGTACTTACTCATTACAAAGGGGGAAACAGTAACCTCCCAGTGGAGAAATCCAGCATACACTGCCATCACCAAGTGACACAGGCCACCACACTGGCCATGGGAATGCAGACTCACAGCCTCTGAATGTAAAGGCAAGGACCAAATCCGTCCAAGAGGACCACCTGCAGCTAAGCAGGAGAAAGCAAGCACAAACTCAGCCTGAGGGACATTCTTGTGGAATAACTGGCCCATGTGCTTTGAAAGAGTCCATTTCATGAAAAACAAAGGCTGAAAGACACTTAAAGGAACAGAAAGGCCAGCCCGTAGCTTGGAGATTAAGGGAGCCAGGTTCCACATGGCTGACCACACAGAAGTCCCCAACTGGAGGCTTGAGAGATGCACTGGTGGCCTGAATCCTGAAAGAAGGGAGAGTGGAGGAGAGGTTGCAGCAAGGGGATGCATTCCCCTTTCCCTCTCTCTGTCTGTCTCGTGTTGTCTCTCTCTCTGGCAAGTACACGTGTCCTCTAGCAAAATTTTTTCAAAGGAGGGGGACAGAAAACTAAATGCAAATGTGTGATACTGGATTCTGAACCCTAGAATAAATAGAAGCTTCTCCAACAAAGGGCATTACTGAGACAACTGGTGAAGCCTGAATAACATCTATAAACTAGGTAATAGCATTGTGTTTGCACTAAAGCTCTCGCTTTTCATAATTATACTGTGTTATGCACAGTGAGCATCTTGTTCTGAGGAAACACACACTTAAATGTCTGGGGGCAGAGGAGATCCTGTGCTTACAAATGGTTCACAAAAAGATAGTATTATGGGTGCCAGCAGATAGTGGTGGTTAAGGCACTGGATTCCCACATAACCAACCGCGGTTCAAGTCCCAGACCCGGTGATAGCTTGAAAATCATGACAGGCATGTGTGTCTGTGTGTCCTCAAAATCCTGAGAGGAGAATGAAAGAGGAGGGATTGTGTGGTCACCTCCCCTGGGCAGGTTGATTTCTCACTTTCCCTCTCTCCGTCACTCTCTCCAGTGAATACACAAGCCCTATGTCAAAAACCTTAAAAAAAAAAAAAAAAGATAGTATTATCTGTGTATGTATGTATGTATGTATACAGATGGGAAGGAAGGAAGTGGGGTGCAGAGAAAGAGGTAAAGAAGGAGAGAGAGACAGAAAGGGGCAGGAGGAGATTTGGAATGATGAATATGACAAAATAATAACAATTGGTAAAAATCTGGGTGAAAACTGTACAGAGGTTCTTTGTACTTTCTCACATCTTTCCAAAAGTGTAAAATTATTTCAAAATAAAGTTTCAAAAAAATACACCAAGGGACCAGAAGATGGTATAATGATTATGTCGCTTGACTCACATGTAGTCAACCATGGTTCGGGTCCCAGACACAGCAGCTTGAAATTCATGCCCAAAATCGTGGGAGGAGAATGGAGGAGAGGGGACTGTAGTATGGTCATCCCCCTTGGGAGGGGGTGATTTCTTGCTTTCTGTCTCTCTCTGTTTCTCTTGCAAGTCCACATACCCTATAGCAAAAATCTCCAAAAAAGGAAAATATATAGGAATATATATATCTCAAATAAATCACAGATATGCCTAACATATGACAGTGAGGATTGTCAACTGCTTTTTATACTTAATACTAGCAGGGAAAATACATTTCCCTAGAAAAGCAAATTCAATGTTTTCAGAGAGAGCCTTCATTTAACAAATCAGAATATGCAGTGAGTACTATAGGCTTTTTGTTGTCTGAAGTTTCAAACATGATTCTCAGGGTGTCTCAACATACACAGGAAATTGTTAACAGGATTCCAGGTGCCTTCCCCAGGATGTTTCAGTTTGGATCACACTGCCGGGTCTGAGAGGCTGTGGACAACTCCAGAATATCATTGCCTGCCACATAAGGGCGACCCAGGCTGGGGAGAGTGGAGACTTGGCCATTTTCCAGTCAACTTGGTCGCTGTTGATGGTCCCAGTCTCCATGACTGGGAGCAATGTGTTTTTGCTGCTCACACACGCCATGCCAAGGAGAGACATGCAGACACCGGGTGCTATAAACCGTGTTATCATGATGCATGCCAGCCTCCACGATGTGTATGTTCTTTGTAAAAGCATGGGTGCTGAAAGATGTAAAGCAAACTTCAGGCAGTGCCAAAGCACCCTTGGCAACTGCATGGACGGTTGGGCTCTTGTTGATACTTAGTTCACTGCACATGTTAATTCAGAGTGTTAGATTATGCCTCTGACATCTCATAGTACAAGAGGGTTTGGTGTACTGAGTCAAAGCTCTAGAGAACAAGGGTCTAAAACAATATAAGACTCCTAAAGACCTATAACCACAGGAATGGGTGCTGCAGTGTCTAGAAGAATCATATAGGCTAAGTAATCAAATTCCAAGATGCCTCAGTAAAGCAGCTTTGGAAAGACCTGCTAATCATTCATTCTGACTTAGACCCTCATTTTAGCTCTGATTCAATTCTAGCCCCTTCAATGAACAGCAAGCCAAGGTGTCCCACAAAACAGCCAATATGGCCCAAGGCTGGGCACATTCAAAGAGTGTGGGTTCAAGAGTGGGCATCTCTAGGAGACTCCCCAATAGCTCTGGCTGACTGGCCACCAAGGAGCTCTCACTTTTTCAACAAATGAGCCTTGTCCAGAGTTTGGCTCTTAAGATACTGATTCTGTCAGTACATATAGAGTCATTGCTTAGGAACGAATTTCAAATAATTTCAGTACTTAGGGAGAGTAGTAGCTACAGACAATCTGAAATGCAACCTACTTCAGGTCAATGAGAACCAGCACAGTGTTGAAGACGTTTGTGTCAACATGCCCTACAGCTGAGCATGCTCACAGGAGAGAAAAATGATAAGCAGTAGGATGCTAGTGAAAATGAAATCAGAATCAAGGTTGGTTGAGGATTCAGGTGTTCAGAGGTCATGATAACCCCAAGCATTGTCTAAGAGACACCTGCCTCAGTACTGAACAGGCTCTGTCCCCATACCCAGGTGGCTTCTTACCAACACTGGCCTCTAGGGCACTTTTTCTTCTATTTTTCCATTCCTGGCCTATCTCTTTCTCCCTCTCCCCATCACCACCACCACCAAGTTCTCCCAACATCTACATTCTTTCTTTAAATGCTAGTATCCACTTAGACCAGGCAGGATTGACAAGGACACATTGTATCTATCTGAGCAAACTTTGATTATTTTAGATCTTATCTATTTTTATGTTTTTTTTTTAATTGTCAGAGGGTGTGTGTACTTGCACAGAGAGGGAGACAAGGCACCCCTCAGTGAGGCATGGTCATGCTACAGTCCTTTTTCCTCCATTTTCCTTCTCGTTGAGATCTGGAGTACACACATGTGCCCAGGGCAGGGATTCAAACCACAGTTGGCCATGTGGGATCCACCTCACTTAACCACAGTACACGGGGTTTCCCTGGTGTACTTTAATTCACCAAAGGAACCCAAATTGCCAAGTTTATGGATAGGACAATGTCTTCCTTAAATAAATCAAAACCATAATACACATTATCATCCAAGTTCGGTTCAAGTGGGACCAACACTTAATGACACTAAGCAGTCAGGGCGCAGAATTCTAGATTTTTATGACGTTCCCCCAATCTCTTATGGTGGTTGTATTCATGCCTCACCATACAACAAGTATTATTTCCAGCTTGCCTTTATATAATCTATCAAAATGTTTTAAATAGTTTTCTTTGAGGTTGCTTTCTCTTCCCACTCATGTGACATCAGTTTACACAGTAACTATTTCAATGACATATCTAGAATAATAAACACAACTGGCATAAACCGATCTGGGTCAATGTTTGGGGAGCATACAGAAACATGTGAGAAGTGTGTGGCATTCTCAGGAGAATGATCCTAGCTGCCAGCACCTACTACCCGTTGATAAGATGCTTAGAGGACACAGAACCTCAGCCAATTCTGCCAAATGGCATAAACAAATGTCAAAACAGTTATTGTTGCATTTAAGTATATTTAAATACATAAAAAATTGTAGTTAAGTTTCTAAAAGGGATGATGTGACTCTAAGTTTCTGGATAGACTTTTCTTCTTCCCACTTCGTTTTCTCCTCTTTGCCAAAGAACCTGCCGTGCTCCTTACCATCCTCCACCATCTGATTCCCACAGGTGGTCTTGTATAAATGGCTTCTCACTGACGCAGAACAATCTTGGAGCTACTCTAGGAATGCAGGGAGAAGCGCAAAGCGGGGGCTATACAAGTCCACCAGAGAAGCAAACGTCTTCCAGGCAGTGCACTTGCATTAGGGGATGGCCATGTACCGTCTTGGGTTTCCTTCTGAGCAACCTCTAATGGGCCCATGGACTTCCTCTCTCATTGTGCCTTTGTTTACCTTCACCCCACCCCCAACAGGAAGAAAAAGAGAAAATTGTCTCATTGGTGAGTCTGGAAGGAAAAATTGGGCATGGTGGGCTTGGTGCTTTCTTCCTTCCTCTTTGGGAAGTGTCGACTTGCAGAGAGCACACTTCCTGGGCTCTTTTGCCATTTGGTAAGGTGTCCACTCCTGGAGGGGGCATCTGCGCTGAACAACAGTCTGCAGCTTAGGGGAGCTCCCTGAGGAAGTAGGAGCAACCAGGCCTTTTGGTCAACAGAACTAAAACCATGTTCTCTCATTGATTTTACCCATAATAAGAAGGATATTTTCATATTTCCCATCTGACTCCTGTACCTTCTCCCACTTAATTCTAAACTTAGAAAGGAAAAAGAATATTACTGCAGGGAACCAAAGCAGGGTATGCCATATCCCACAAACTGAAAATATGAAAACAAAACTTAAAAAGACAAAAACTCAGTAGTAACTTTAGAAGCAGTCAAAGAAATATCCAGTTGAGCAGAATTTTAAAAAGAAAAAAAAAAAAAGTCATACGTAGGAGAAAGGTAAGAAAAGTAGAGAATCAATCTGGGAAGACTAGTCCAAATAAGGAGCATCCAAGTAAGAAAAATTGGGAAAGAGAAAGTGAAGGAGATAAAATGATCAAAGAAATCATATAAGACATTTTTCTAGAATTAAAAGACATGAATTTCTAGATTGGGACCTACCGAATACACGTGGCAAAATACTGGCACAAACGCACACCATAATGAAATGCTAAAACAAGGATCAAAGAGAAGGTTCTAAAAATGTCCAGGAGGGGGCCAGATTACAAACAGTAAATTCAGAAGTTGGATCAGCTAAAGCTTCCCATTAGCATTGTTAGAATTTAGAAGAAAGTGGGACCAGCAGTTAGCATAGTGCCTATGTCTCTGGACTCCTTTGTAGTTGACCGTGGCTCAAGTCCCAGACCCGGAGACTTAAACTCATGCCGGGCATGTGTGCGTGCATGCCCAAGATCCCGAGAGGAGAATGGAGAAGAGGGGATTATGGTGTGGCCATCCTCCCTGGGAGGGGGATGATTTCTCACTTTCTGTCTCTGTCTCTCTCTGTCTTTCTGGCAAGCGCATGTGCCCTATAGCAAAAACCTCTCAAAAAAAAAAAAAAAATAGAATTTAGAAGACAGTGGAGCAATGCTGTCAAAACTTTGAAGGAAAATTATTTTCAACTTAGAATTCTGTAATTACAGATAAGGGTGGAATGAAGACATTTTTTCTTTCTTTCTATTTTTTTTTTTTTTTCAGATTTTTGCCATAGGGCATGTGTGCTCACCAGATAGGCAGAGACAGTGAGAGGGAAAGTGCTGGCCCCAGAATGAAGAAATTTTATGTCTTGAAAGTTCTTAAAATTTAGCTCTCATCCATTCTTTCTTAGAAAGCTGCTAGAGGATGTATTCCACCAAAACAGAGGTATAAACTAAGAAAGAGAAACACACAGGGAATCTAGCGCAAGAGAAAGGTAACGAGGGGCACGTGTGCGTGCGTGCCCAAGATCCTGAGAGGAGAATGGAGGAGAAGGGATTGCGGCGTGGCCAACCCCCTGGGGGTGATTTCTCGCTTTCTATCTCTCTGTCTCTCTCTGTCTGTCTGGCGAGCGCACGCGCCCTATAGCGAAAACCTCTCAAAAAAAAAAAAAAAAAAAAAAAAAAAAAAAGATACAAAGGTAAATACCTACAGGAATAGATATAAGAGTAAAAAACAGTTATTTCTGGGGCCAGCAGGTTGCATGATGGGTAAGGGCTCTGGATTCCCACATGGTTGACCATGGTTTGAGTTCTCGACCTGGTGGCTAGCTTCATCACTCTCTCTCTCTCTCTCTGTCTCTCTCTCTGATCAAATTAAAATTATAATAACAATAAATTAAACGAAAAAAATTTTAAACTATCCCAGTTTATTAAAAATAAAACTTTTTTAAAAAAACAGTTACTGCTGGAAAAAGAGAAATGGGAAATAGGAAACAGTAAACATTTTTCCCCTAAAGTTTGTGCACTATTCTGACTTTAAACTATGTAGCTATATAACTATATTTGGTAAATTTTTTTAATGGCTTTTTCTTTTTTTTTAAGAATTATTTTATTCAACTTTGTTTATCCATTTATTTATTTATTTATTTATTTATTTTATTTGACCAGAGAGGGACAGAGTGAGTGAGAGAGAGAGAAAGTGAAAAAGCAAGCTGCCAGGTCAGGGTCTCAAACCGTGGTCACCATGCCACCTGCCAGCCACATTAAATGTCTTTTTCAAAAGAGGTTTCCCTCCAGCTGTTTCTACACTACATAACAAGGGCTATAGCTTGCAGTATAGAGACTGCAAGTTTTACTTCTGCTATTCACGAAGTTCTACCTACTCCAAAAACTTTCAGAATTTCTATATTGCAATCCCCAGTATTTCTTTTTTTTTTTGAGAGAGAGAGAGACTTTTGCTAGAGGGCACATACACTCACTGGAGAGACAGAGAAACTGAGGGAGAGGAAGTGAGCAATCACCTCGCAGTGAGGATGGCCACACCACAGTCCCTTCCCCTCCATTATCTTCTCTGGATTTTGGTCATGCATGCACACATAGCTGGCATGAGTTTCAAGTAATGGAGTCTGGGGCTCAGATCACAGCTGAACATGTGGGAGTCCAATGCCTTAACTTCTATGTCAACTGCTGGCCCCTCCACTGCGTCTTTTTTACCCTCTTAGTTACTTTATATTTTTCATGATTTTTACTTCAAAATTTTGCTGTTCAATCTCTCGGTCATTTACTGAGGTTAATTCTAAAAAAGAAATGACTTGTGAATTGATTAAACACTGTTATCTCTACAGCTGTTATACAGGTCCAGATTAGTAACATATTAATAACCAAAATGATAAAAACTGCAGTTCTCCCCACAAAACATTTACATGTGGCATAATTCTAGCTCTGCGTCTTCAAGACATATAGACAAAACAGTCATTGGTTTTCAATGCATGAAAAAAATTATTTCTAAAATCGTTTTTTCTAAAAGAAAGTTATCATTAAGGGTAGAATTCTTTTAAATAATTATTTATTTTAATTTTATTTATTCATTCATTTATTTTAGTTTGACCAGACAGAGAGAGGGAAAGTGAGAAAGCAACCCACCAGGTCCAGGGCTCAAACCGTGGTCAGCCATGTGGGAGTGTCCAGTACCTTAACTACCACATCACTTGCTGGTCCCCCGTAAGTATAGAATATTAAGGGCAGCAGTCACTTTTATAAGTGATAAAGATAATTACCTTAAAAAAAATAATATGGGGGACCAGCAGTTAGTGTAATGGCTATGTCGCTGGACTCCCACATAGTCGACCGTGGTTCGTGTCCCGGACCTGGTGGCTTAAACTCACGCCAGGCACGTGTGCATGCGTGCCCAAGATCCCAAGAGGAGAATGGAGGAGAAGGGATTGCGGCGTGGCCATTCCCCCTGGGGGGTGATTTCTCACTTTCTATCTCTCTGTCTCTGTCTGTCTGGCGAGCGCACGCGCCCTATAGCAAAAACCTCTCCAAAAAAAAAATAATAATAATATGGTGGGGATGTCTTCAAAAGTTCATGGAAAATGTGTAATTGTGAAAAAACAATGATCAAATTTCAAAAGTGTTTGTACCAAAATAAACCTGAACTTTAATTCTATTTATTCACTAGTTTTCTGAAGCCCCCTTCATTATACTCAAGTGTGTATTTCAATGCTAAAGCTATGATATATTGGCTAAAGACATGAGAGGAAAAATTGACCTTAAATCATTGATTTAGATCGTAAATCCTTAAAATGAAAGTATCAACGTTGCTTAGTTTTTCTTCCTACAGGACACGACATAACCAAATGAAATTTTAGTCATATTATTATCTGAGCTAGTGGCATTGTTCATGTTTATCCATTAAGAGATCCAAACATTGATTATTTGTTTTTGAGACAGGGCCTTGCCAACTCAAGATCCTCCTACCTCAGCCTCTCAACTGGGTTTACAACCACACCTTTGGGACAGACCCGGAATCAAAAGGGGCCTCCCATGTGGTCCCAGTATGTAAGCAGTCCTTTTTTTTTTTTTTTTTTTTTTTTGGAGAGGGTTTTTGCTACAGGGCATGTGCAGTCACCAGAAAGACAGAGAGAGACAGAGAGACAGAAAGCGAGAAATCACCCCCCCCCCCCCCACCAAGCAGGGATAGCCATGCCATAATCCCTTCTCCTCCATTCTCTTCTCAGGATCTTGGTCATGCACGCACACATACCCGGCGTGAGTTTAAACAACCAGGTCCAGGACTCGAACCACGGTCGACTACCTGGGAGTCCAGCAACATTACGCCAACTGCTGGTCCTGTAAGCAGTCTTACCAGTACGAAAGCATCGAGGCAACTTGGCCTGTAATTTGGTTTTAAAGATAAACATAAGGGCCAACCACTGGCGGGGTGATTAAAGCAACTGGATACCACGTAGCTCCCTGTGCTGTCTAGTCCCAGACCTGGCAGCCTAAAAAACACGCATGCGTTCATGGGTGCCCAAAATCCCAAAAATGGAAGTGAAGGGATTGTGGTGTGGCTATCGCTTCCCCCAGGGTGATTTCTCACACACCACACTCCTGCCCCATTCCCCATTCTCCCTGTCTCCAGTGAGCGTATGTACCCTGTAGCAAAAACTAACCAAAATAATAATAAAATAAACTTGAATCTGAGAAAGTGCTAAAAATGTTGTCTCCAAAAAAGAAGAGAAAACTTTCTCTACTTTGATTCACTATGCTTCACTGGGAATTTTCAAAGGCAACATCACCATCTGTTGCATTTTACATCTAGATGGATGCAAATCAGGACCACCAAGTATCAGTCTGAAGATGCCTGATGGAGCCTCACCAGGCTTCTTGTCTCACCCAGGGAGAAACCACGAAAAGGTTCAGTGTCCTTCCACACAGCTGCTGAGCGCAGATGCCATATCCAGCCAGCCTGCTTCTCAGCGCAGGGTTCTTTGCCATGGCATGGCCTCACCTGGGTAAAGGTGAATCATCATATGTATAAAATAATAACTGCAACTACAACAAAACTGCGTGTTTACTGAGCACATAGGATGGCCTGGCTCTGCTGCAGTGCATTCCATGAGGTGGCTCATTTAACCCTTCCAGTATCCCAAAGATGTGAGTGTTCCCACTGCCCCTACAAGTTTAATGTGCATCCCCAAGTGAGCCAGTAGTGAGGGCTGAGCCACAGACTACCTAAACCTGTCCTGAGCCTCCACTTAACTCATGAACTGTGCATGATGAAGTACCAGGACTCAGTGTGTTTCAGAAAGAGCCTCTGAGAGGGCTTTATTATGGCAACTCTTTTTTGAGAGTAAGGAATTTCAGTGTGGGGGGGGGACAGCTTAGGGGAGAAACTATTTTGCCTCATATTTCTGAATACCTTCCAGGTCACTGCTGGAATTGTGTTTTAGAGTAAGCATTGTAGTCTTATCATCTGCAAAATATATACATTGGCTGAGGAAACTTTCACCCCTAAATTTGAACTTGAGGAGGAAAAAGGCAAAGAAGCATGGGAACAGTTATGAGGCTTTGGAAACTCAAAAATACCCAGCAGCCGCAGCCTGCAGCGGTAGTTCTCAAAGCACCACCGCCCTCAATCCCTGGACTCTGTCACCGTAGTAAGACTGAGGAACCCCACGATCTGTCCTCATCTGTGTCCCAGATCCTCTCGGCTTGTGTCCCAGGCCAAGTGCACTGGGGTCGCTGCTGACATTAGGACCTCAGGCAGTGGCAGCACGGAAGTGTTAGCCAACCACGAATCCCGCCCTTAAGGGGACAAACCTCCCAAACCCAGTGGCCCAACTTCCAGTTCTTAGGTCTCAGAAGGAGCAGGTTCCAGGAACCAGAGCAGCCCCGGGGTCTGCAGGAGGCTGGGCACTGGGACCGGGGCGAGAAGCAGACGTGGGCCTTTACGCCAGGCGTGACGAGTCGGCAACCATTGGACACAAATGGCCTTTCTCTTAATCAGCAAAGCCGGCGCCCCGCCTGCCTGGCTGGCAGCGGTTCTGCGCAGACAGCCTGGAGTTCCAATGGTCAGAACTTGGCCAGGCGTCTTCGTTGGCAACGGTTCCCGCCTCATCGCTCTAAAGGGTGCGTTCACTCGAGTCCGAGACAGGAAGTCGAGAAGAGGAGGCGGCAGCAGCGCCACCTTCGGCTTCTCTGCCCCTTCTCACCTGTTCCTGGGGTCCCTAGCCTTGGATTGCTCTGCGCCCGGCTGCCAGCGCCCAGGTGCCCCATCCGGCCGCGCCAAAGACCAGCTCTGAGCCTGGCTTGGCCCTGCTCCCCTCCGGTCTCGTCCTCGTGGCACCGGGGTTGCAACGAGCTTTGCCTGGGTTGTAGGGAGCTTTGCCCCGGTTGTAACACCCACATTCCAGGCGCGTGCGCGCCGAGGGGGAGCAGAGGAGGGATTTCCTGAGCGCTGTGCACCCCCAATACTGACTAGAAGGAGGAAGGAACTGAGCTAGGCTGGGATCTCAGCTCGCCTTCGGGCAGTCTACACTGCGGTAAAACGGGCCGCACGGGGGGCGTGTGCGAGTATGTATGCGCGACCACCATCTAGTTATAACCACCGGTCTCCACCTTCAGTTCTTTGTGCAGTTTGAGTATTATTCCAAACTCTCAGAGACCCGCGGAGAAAATTTGGGGGTTGGGGCAGGTGGAAAGTGGGTTCGGCACCGGGTTCTCCAGAGCGCACTCGGGAAAAGACTACTCTTGGGTGCTTCAGTGACAGCGATGCGGCGCGCGCGGGGGTCCGGGGGCTGGAGGGGAATGACTGTCGCCTGGGTCCGGACACAGAGACGCATTTTTGTTGGAGGTCACAGAAGCTCGTTTATACCGGGCTGGAAGGGGCATGGAAGGAATGAGAAGAGTGGCACAATGCGCCTTTAAAGAAACCTGGGACTGGGCTGGGAGCAGCCGGGAAACCCGGAGATCCCGCTAGCCAAGTGGCGGCGCACGCTGCCGAGCGTCCGCGGACTTTTCTGAACTGAGGGGTGCTCGCGGGCAAAGGACTGGGTAACAAGTTGGTTTTCTTAAGCCTCTGCACGCTTCAGACCCTGGTTGGAGCAGGGTAATGGGAACTGCTAGCCCTTCTCGGGTGAAGGGGAGTGGGGAAGGAAGAATCTCAGGTAGTTTGACAGCACCTGTCGCACGTGGGCAAGCAAAAGCAGCGGCTCACACCGACCCTACCCTGCCTCCTCCACCCGCGCCCCATCTCCCCAGGACCCTCTCGGTACCCCCCTCGACCGCAATGGGCGATGGTCAAAGTTCGTAGCAGCCAGACATCGCACACCTGAACGCGTGGCCGCGCGCACCTCCCCGGTCCTCCGCCGCAGGGGCAGCGGACGGGGGTATCCGGAGAGTCGCGCAGAGTGGCGGGGTTAGGGGCGGGGGCTCGGGACGCGCGCCTGCTCACCTCGCTCGGTGGCCTGGATGTAGCGCACAATGTCGTCCAGGTCTAAGTCCTTGGTCTCGTCGAAATGGTAGGAGGACGTGTGTAAACCCTCCTCTTGGAAGACCTCGTGGACCCCCTCGAGGGTGAAGTAGCAGTTGCGCTCCAGCTTGTCGTCGCTGTAGACCAGCGCGGCGCGGCTCCAGTGGTGGTGGCGGAACAAGGCGAGCATCATCTCGCCCATCTTGGCGTAGGCGGGCGCCACGCGCGTGAGGTGCGAATACTCGGTGTCCTTGTGCTGGAAGCCGGCGGCCAGTGCCCCGGCGGAGAGCATGGGCAGGTCCCAGTGCGACGCTAGCCGGGCCACCGGCGCCGCCGCGTACTCACACACCGGCCCGAGAATGAGATCCGGCTTGGCGCCGCGCGCCGCCGCCACGCGGTCCACCAGGCTGAAGAGTGCGCGATTGCCGCAGTCCGAGTCCTCGTAGGCCACTTGGAAGCGAGTGCCCGGCGGCAGAAGCTGCCTCCGGGTCCCGTTGCCCTCCACGCTGCGCAGCGCGTACTCGATAGCCGGCCGCACGCGGGCCAGGGAGAACAAGTACGAGTCGTCCTGGGGCAACAGCACCAGCACCTCGATCTTCTGCGGCAGCAGCGCCTCTCTCTCCCGGCGCCCGCTGCCCGCGCCCCCGCCGCCACCGCCACCAGTGCTGCCGGCCAGCAACGCCCAGTCGAGCAGGAGGCACGCGGAGAAACTGAGCGCCAGCAGGGAAGGCATCGTGGCGCCAGAAAGCGCTTGCCCTCGCCACCGACTCGCCCTCTGCCCCCCACCCACCCCTTCTCTTTCCTCCCCACTCTTCTCTCCGAGGTCCCTGCGCCCCCTTGGGCGCTCTAGGAAAACAGAATACCCTCGTCGCTAACGCGTCAAAAGATAGAAAGAGTCCTTCTCTGCAGTGTCACTAATTAAAAACAAAAACAAAAACAAAAAGTTCAGCGAGTGTAAACCTGTGCGTCTGTCATACTCTTAAATACATATAGCTATAATTATAAATAGATATATAGATAGTCGCCCTCCTTTTATACATATGCTATTTTGCTTAGAGGTGGCTTCTTATTTGGGCGTTGCTAAGGTTGCTTTTGAAAGCGTATTTGTAAAAGAAGAAAAAAAGACTTGTCCGAGTGCTTGTAATTGACGGTGCATCTCCTTCGCGTTTGATCTCATTGATTCGCGCCGGTTCCTGGATCCATAGCCGGCGTTTAAATAGCGTGGCAGCGGCGGAGCGTGTTACCACACATGGCGCGCCGAGGCCGGGCTTGTATTTCCAGCGGGTGGGGTGAGTGGGGGTGGGGAGGGGTGGGGGCTGGGCTGCGCTGGGGGAGCCTCTCATTAACATTCTTACATCAGGGCTCCTCCCCGCACCCCTTCCCTGCCCACCGCTCCCGGGTGCCTAACCCCCACTCCTCGCAGCCAGAACCCGCTGCCTTTTTCTTAAAGCCTCAACCTCCCCCTTCAGCTCCGGCGGGATCCCCCACCGCGCCCCTCGCGTGTGTGATCGCGGCCTTTCCCTGGCCAAGCCCTCTCCAGCTCCCCGCTTTAAAAAGAAAGAAAGAAATATGTTTCAAAGTCGAGAACTGCGCGCGCACACATAAACGCTCACACACACACACACACACACACACACACACACACGGGGGGGGGGGTGAACCAGCAGGATTGGGGGGAAGGAGGTGGTTCAAGAAATTCTAGTTTCGGCGTTAAAATCCTTAGGCACCGCTCGCTCTCACCTCTGTCTGGGTCTGGCCACTTTCCCTCCTGACGTCCGGATTCCAGGCGAGCACCTGACCTTCCGGACTCCCCGCGCAAGGTCAGGAAACGAGGACCGCGGTCCGGGCGCAGAAGTCTAGGTTCTGGACCTCGAGTGCCCAGCTGGCCCGCACGTTACCCGCTCCCTTCGTTCCCCTGCCCTGCGCCGACCACCTTCCTCTGGGCCACGAGGGTTCTCGCTGGAGTCTCAGCGGTGCCAGGGTCACCTCGTCCCTGCGCGCAGATCCTCCACCGGTTCGCTGAGAGGAGGAAAGCGAAACTTGTTGCTTCCACAGGCGAGAGAAAGTTTCCGCTTCTGGAAGTGCTGGAGAGCTTAAAAAGCATCCCCACTTCATCCTCGGGGCTTTGTCTGCTAAACCAAGTAACTGAAAAGACTGTGTCCCAAAAATGTTCCACCACCGATGGTCCCCTTAGTATGGGTGCCCACTACCCTCCGACTCAAGCGCTCAGAGATCCCACTGCTCCGGCTCCCCCGCGCGCGAAGCACTGGGCTCCGGACTCGCCCGTGCCAAGAAAGGCTGGCTTCCTGGGGACGCAGTCGTACGCGTTGGTCACAGCTGCGACAGCAGTGGAGACAGGCTGGAGACCGCTGTACTGAATTCGGTGGCCCAGAGGAGCAACGCGGGAGTCCGCCGCGCGGCGGGGCGGGTCGGAATGGAACTGGAACCTCTGTGCGTGTAACACACCCAAGTCATTTGCAATGTGAACGTGCTACCGTGGACGGGAGAATTCTGACACTTAAGTCCCGCAAATTAAAATAAATGGAAAATGTTTTTAAATGGTCTTTCATTTGACTGGGCGTCTGTATGCACGGATTTCTATTTAGTCTTAGACCGACGCCCTCTTTCGGCAGAAGCTTGCACCCGACTCGATCCCCGCGCTACATTTTTTTACTCTGAGGCCCTAACCTGCTCTCGCTCTCATTTGTGAACGGAAAGGCAAATTAGGGTTTCCGAGGGATGTGACAGTTTCAGGCACCAGCGCTCCCCGCGGTTAGCAGCATTCTCCCTACAGCTCTACCTGGCACCGTGGCTGTAATTATGGGTAAAGTTTCACCCTCTGGATCTTTAGATCTCAGATTATGCACTGTGATCCCTAAACCTTCACTGTAGGTAGGAGTGTCTATCTCCCATGAAAACTTTCACTTATTTCTTTAGAGCCGATGAGGAGTAGCAAAGAGGCATCTGTCTAACTTTAAACTCTACAACCAGGGTAATATACACACTCGAAATTGAGATTTAGAGCTTCGCGGTAATTAAAGCCTTCCTGACACCTAGGAAGAGGGCAGGCATTTATGGGATCGTAGATAACAGCAACAACGACAAAACCAAAAAAACGACTAAACCTTGAATTCCAAAGGTCTTAATGTATTTCAAAACTGGCTGCCAGGAGACGTGGAGTAACCAGGGTTTCCTATTACTCCGGAATGCCCTGTGTCTGGGGGACACCGGCCAAGGCGATATGATTCTGCAGTGTGTGATGTGGGCTCGTTCGGAGTGTCTGGGGTTTCAGTGGCACCGGGTGAGAACGCCTCTCCATCCCAGGCGGTGCCCAGCCTGGTCTGTGGGTCAACAGAAGGTCAGTGCGGTTGACGTCAGGGTGAGTCCCACAGCCTCTCCGTGGCCTTTGGATAGGAGCTCTCGGCTTCCAGTTTGTCACTAAGAGCAGACAGGACGAAACTATGGAAGGGTAGAGTTGCCAGGCCCGCGGCTAAACCAAGAAAAGTCAGTGTTTTGGCAATGATGATGCTCAAAACCCACTTTAAATATTGCAATGATTTTGAAGAAAGTTTTTCAAGTGAAAATAAGCAGAAAATTGTAGCCAGACCCTCCCCCTCCTGTAATCTAACTATAGGAGTTTAATGTCATGGGTTTGTTTACTTTCCATCAAATTTGACTTTCTGCCACCAGCTGGAAGTTTGTGTAAATATCACGGAATTTGAAAATCTTCGGACCAGAAAAAGACTTTAGAAGTCACCCAGACTAACACCTTTGACTTCTTAAATGAATAACTGAAGTCTAGAAAGTATAAATATATACTTAAATGTTTCTTCATCTCCTGAGAATATTTTTACATGGGATTGGGTTAGAAATAAACCATTTACCACCTATTATACCACTTTAAAAGGCACAAAGCTGACTCCTGTTTTAAGTAGTGACAACATTCTTACATCAAAATTGTACTTTATATAGACCTAAGGTTTTTTCTTTTTCTTTTTTCTTTTTTTTTATTTATTTATTTATTTTTTGTTTTTTTTTTTTGCTATAGGGCACATACGCTCGCCAGAAAGGCAGGGAGAGACAGAGAGATAGAAAGCGAGAAATCACCCCCCCAGCGGGGATGGCCACGCTGCAATCTCTTCTCCTCCATTCTCCTCTTGGGATCTTGGGCATGCACGCCCATGCACCCAGTGTGAGTTTAAACTACCGGGTCCGGGACTCACACCGTGGTCAGCTACATGGGAGTTCAGCGACATAGCCATAACGCTAACTGCTGGTCCCTAGACCTAAGTTTTTAGACAAGCTAAGTCCAAAAATGACATCATTCTATAATAGAACTTTTGCAGCACTTAAATTATAAACAAACCAAGATAACAAAGAAGGGAAAAAGGGGCCAGCAGGTGTCACGGAGGTTAAGGAAGCTGGATCCCACATGGCCAGCGTCATGATTTGAGTCTCAGACCCGGTGGCTTGAAAATTACACCCAGCACATGTGAGTACACATGCTCACAATCCCAAGAGATTGGAGGAGAAAGAATTGCATCATCCATTCTAGGAAGTGCTTCCTCACTATCCCTCCTTCTCTCTCTGTCAAGTGAGCACATGTGCCCTTCAAAACGGAAAAAGAGAAAAGGAACAAAGAGAGAAATAATTCATCCCTTGGACTTAATCTTTAAATATTTTTTTCTTCCAATTCTGTAAAGCCACTGAAGGGGGGCAGTTTGGGGGTTTTATTTTTCCCATGGGAGAGTGGATACCCTCAACAATGTCTTTAAGCCTCTATCCACCCCGGCCCCAGCCAACCAGGACCATACACACAAAGACCTTGGAATGTGAACCCAGGACCCTGGTTCTGGCATGGCAGAGTGTTGTCACCCTGAAGTCACCAAGACTGGCTCAGAGGTACTTATTTAACATTCAAAAGAACATTAATCTTGGGAACCAGCAGTTAGCATAATGGCTATGTTGCTGGACTCCCACGTAGTCAGCCGCAGTTCACGTCCCGGACCCGGTGGCTTAAAACTTACGCTGGGCCCCTGTGCATGCGTGCCCAAGATCCCGAGAGGAGAATGGAGAAGAAGGGATTGCGGCATGACCATCCCCTCTGGGGGTGATTTCTCACTTTCTGTCTCTATGTCTCTCTCTGTCTGTCTGGCGACCGCACGCGCCCTATAGCAAAAACCTCTCCAAAAAAAAGAACATTAATCTTTTTTTTCTGAGTGCATCCTTTCTGGCTTCAATTGTGGAATAAAAATAAAGTTATAAGGAAATACTGCAAAATAGAATAAAGTTCGCCAATGGAAAGTCTAAAGACAATGTTAGCCCTAAACAAGATTTTACAAAAATGAAGACTTTTCATAAGATTTAAAAATGTTTTTATCAATAGCCATCAACCAATTACTTTTTCTTTTTTTTTTTGGGGGGGGGGGGGAGAGGTTTTTCGCTATAGGGCGCGTGCGCTCGCCAGACAGACAGAGAGAGACATAGAGACAGAAAGTGAGAAATCACCCCCCAGGGGGGATGGTCACGCCACAATCCCTTCTCCTCCTAAGCTACGGAAGTAAAGTGTTGTGTTTTCTACAAAGAATTCAACTGTTTGTTTTCCAGCACTATGAAATGAAACCGGGGCTTCTATGCAATTCCCCCACTACCAGGAAGACAATGCTATATGGGGAAACTGACGTGTGATTCTTTTGAATGTATTAGAAATGGTATCAGCAGAAGGGATCTAGAGCCCTTCTTCCTCAGAAGCCTGGCTGCGACCCCAAGTGAGAGCCCAGCCAGATAGACAGAGATTCTCTTCTCCCTCGGTAAGCCAAAGCCAGCCCCACTCGAGTCGCATTAAAGAACAAACTCTGCAAAGCCTATAGCCCACAAGAAAATACTTTCTTGAATTGTTGAAAACACACTTCCCCCTAGAGGCAGAAAAGATGAAAGAACATTACACGTAATTCAAGAACATGTTGCGATGTAATGGGTGTTGAGATTTTATTTTTAACATATAGTTACTGTTTTAGAACCATTCAAGAAGTGGGAGGAAAGTCCCTTGGAGCCAAAAAATTAAATTCAAACCTTGCTTCCCGGTTTTAGCTCCTCTTAGCAGGGAGTCTATTCATGGACCCCTTTGCTTCTGTTTTACAATTAACTTTTTTTTTTCTGCCAGCACTACAGAAAAAAGCAATTATACTTTTTTTTTTTCCTATTTAAATTTATGATTCAATTCTATTCAGTTAATTTCAGTTAAATGTGACCTGGAGGGATTCTTTTAAAAAGATAGAGCTGTGAGCTAGCTGCATGGCCTGGTGGGGCCAGCCCCATGGCCATGATTAAGACAGCTGGATCCCACATGGCTCACCCTGCAGGTTGGAGTCTCAGACCCACAGACTTGAAAAACAGGCCTGGCAGCTATGCACGGGTGCCCAAAATCCTGAAAGGCAGGAGAAATGGAGGAGGAGGGAGAAGGGATTGTGGAGAAAGGAGTGTAAAGTGACTATTCCCGATCAGAGAGTGCTTTCTCCTCTCCTGCTCTGTCTCTGGTGAACACAGAAACCCTCTAGCAAAAAAAAAAAGAGGGGCCAGCAAGTGGTGTGATGGTTGAGGGGGCTGGACTCCCACGTGGCCTACTATAGTTCGAGTCCTAAACGTGGTGGCTTGCTTACTCACTGCCCCCCCACCTCAATCAAACTGGAAAATAATAATAATAAATAAAGTTAAATTTTAAAAAATTTCTAAAAAAAAGAAAAGAAAAAGAAATATTCAGAAGTTTTTTTTTTCTATATTATTATCCTCTTAGGTTTCCACCAACAATCTTATTTTCATTTCCTTGAAGATGTTCTGAGACAAAGTGACATTAGAAAGATTTCTGAAGAATGTTAAACTATTCTGTTATTTAACTGGGGACTGACCCAAGATTTGCAGGTACATGAAGACTTGTCACATCATTGATTTATACACAAGTTATTTAATATAGATTATAACATTCATAAAAGCTATTGCCTATGCCTCAACTTTATGCATACAATATTAATATATTAAATTGATTTCTTCATTGTATGTTGCATTCATCCAAAAAGGATTTGAGAAGCCAAATGTATAAAATTAAATTTTAGAAAACTTACCTCAAGGCAGCATGCACAGCCATTAGGTATTATTTTTTAAAAAAGAATTATTTTATTTAACTTTTTAAAATTTATTTATGTATGTTTTAATTTGACCAGAGAGGGACAGAATGAGAGAGAGAGAGTGTGAGAAATCAAGCTGCCAGGTCTGGGACTCAAACAGTGATCAGCCATGTGGGAGTCCAGCACCCTTAACCACCACGCCACTGGCCAACCCCAGGTATTATCCTGCTTGAACTCTGCTTTCTTCCTTAAGCTCCTACTGATGGCTCATGCCTCAAAAATGCTCTTTGCTTCCCTCTGAGTGTTTGCAACATTCTCTTGGTTTGTGATCACACTAAATTTCATTTCTGTTTACAAGGGGGTTTATGGATTGGGATCCAGTCTCCAGGGTGACATACTGTGGAAAGAACATGCATTTATTTAGAAGTCTCATAAACATATCCATATATTTTCATCTAAACTATTTCACATTCTGTTTCCTCACATTCCCCAATTTCCTCATCTATAAAAAAAGATATTGTCTGGTGTTAAAGTAATACAGCTTAGAAAAAACAGATATGAGGTGTTTAGTAAACAGCAGGAACTTAATAAATGGCATCTTATTGTTACATCTCTTCAATGCCCAGCAAAGAGTGTTACTCCACATATGTGTTCAATAAATGCATTTGAAATGAATGAATGAATTCAAAGCTCTAAACAATACAGTATATGTGTAACTTGTTTGGAACTTTCGATTGGTTGATCTCGGCAGATCTTACTTTACAATGTTTGATCTTATTTTATATTTTTTAGTTTTGTATAGAGTGTATGGTCTCACCAGAAACAGAGACACACACAGAGAGAAAATGAAAAATCACCCCATGTGGGGAGGTCACACTGCCATCCCTTCTCTTCCATTTTCCCCTTGGGATTTTGGGCATACAAGCACATGTACCTGATGTGTTTTTTTAAGCCCAGGTTGGGACTTGAACTGTGTAGTCAGCCATGCAGGATCCAGCCGCCTTAACCACCACACCACCCTGGGGGACCCTTTTGGCAACCCTTTCGACACTGGCGCTGGTTTCCTAGCCCCAGATATTTCCTTGTAAGCTTGAGAGTTTGTTCAATATTCTTTGCCTCACCTAACGGGACAAAGAGAGCACACCCCATAGCTGCGCTTCACGGTTCTCATCTGGTCTGAACTAAATGGAACTAAAGGGAGATGGATCAACCAGAGTGATAAAAGGAAGAGGGAAAATAGAAATGGCTGCAAGGGGCAGGGCCTTGAGGATGGGGGGAGCAGGAAGCAGACTGCATAAAAGCACTGACAGTTGTACTAGGCAGAACATACTAAATTCAGAGATCATGCATTTTTCATAAATAATGACAGAAGAGTAGAATGTATTGATGTACTAAATACTCAGGGTATAAAAATGTCAGGGGCCAGACAGTGGCACAGCAGTAAAACACAACTGCTCTGGGAAGCCAACCTACATGGGAAGGTTCCAGGTTGGTGTCAGGAGACTTCCCTGAGCACACACAGCGCACACATGGTCATAGGCCAGGGCTGGCTGAACATGTATGTGCTGTGTGTGCTCAGGGGTTAATAGTGGCGTCAGAAACCTGTTGGGGATGGTGTCTCTCTGTCTTTGTCACTCATGGAAGAAATAAATAAATTTCTAATAAATAAATAAATGAAAAAGTAAGACCCAGGACTTAATGCTCCTACTCAATTCAACAAACCTTTTAAAAATAACTACAATGCGTTAATAACTATGGTGTTCTGTAGTTGAAATTACCAAATCAGAGTCGTTTGTTTTGTTTAGGGATATGATTTGACCCAAATTGTATTTAAATCTGTATGATAGCCATTCATGTTATGACAATCAAATATACCATGTTCAAGAACAACACTTTCAGGATGAAAATAATACTGAATTTCAAAACCATAATAATTATTTGTCTGGTCTTATGACATGACAATGTTGAACAGCTTATGCTTTAAACTAATCATCATTAAACAACAAAAATAAAAATTGCATGAGGTCTGGGATTCCTTTTTCTTAATCTTGCATTCCCACCTTTAAGAATAATGGTAGTGGGACCAGCAGTTAGCGTAACGGCTATGTCGCTGTACTCCCACGTAGTCGACCGCGGTTGGTGTCCTGGACCCGGTGGCTTAAAACTCACGCCGGGCACGTGTGCGTGTGTGCCCAAGATCCCGAGAGGAGAATGGAGGAGAAGGGATTGCGGCGTGACCATCCCCTCTGGGGGGTGATTTCTCGCTTTCTATCTCTCTGTCTCTCTCTGTCTCTCTGGCGAGCGCACACATCCTATAGCAAAAACCTCTCCAAAAAAGAAAAAAAAAAAAGAATAATGGTAGTAAACATTTAAACTTTTATTCTACTAATGGTAAATTGAAAGAATTTAAGAATACTATAAAACAGAATTTAGAAGAAAAATAATAGAGTAGTGAAAGAAAAAATGATAATTCAGGGACCAGCAAGTGACTGGGCAGTTAAGGCACTGGCTCCCACATAGCCAGCTTTGTGGTTCGAGTCCCAAACCCAGTGGCTTAAGAATCACACCAAGCATATGTGCGTGCTTGCCCAAAATCCCAATAAGAAAGTGGAGGAGAAAGGACTGTGGTGTGGCCCTTCCCCCTGGGAGGTGACTTCTTACTTTCTCTCTCTCTCTGTCTCTGGTGAGCACATGTGCTAAAATCTTTTTAAAATAAAAAATAAAAAGGATAATTCAAAGAGCTTATATAAACTCATATATGTATAAACTTCTAAAATTATAACTTTCATAACATTCAGATCATGGACATAAATGTTGGATTTCTGACTATGCACATAATATGAGATCCTAAATACCAACTTGAGACCTTAGTATATTGGCTTAGTAGCACCTCATCCTTCATACTTTATTCTTGATTATTTCCTTGTTAGATGAGAAAAATGCAGTATATAAAAACAAACAAATGAAAAGAAATAAGAAAGAAAAAGAAATCAGTACATTATCTTTCATCATAGGATGATGATGAAATAGGAGTTAAGAATAGGAGTTAATAATTCTAATAGCTTAGAATAGGAGTTAAAAGTGATGAGGAAAATTTTTGTTACGACCATGTGCAATGTTGTAGGAATGGCTTAGCAAAGGCTCTATCATCATGCATTGCTGTTACTCCCACAGCTAGTACATGGATCAGGGAATCAAGGGACAGAAATGGGGTCATCACCTTTCATTATTACTCCTAATGACTCACTTTCAAAATTTGTGCTTCTGTGTCTGTGACTTTTTTTAATTTTTAATTTTAATTTACATTTAATCACATATATCTTTACAGTGTATAACACTGCTTTTGATAAGAGAACTCTTCTACACTGTTAGTGGGAATGCAAATTAGTACAACCACTTTGGAAAACGATATGGAGATTGCTCAGAAACCTACAAATAGAACTACTATACGACCCAGCAATTCCACTCTGTGGTATTTACCCAAAGGATAGGAAAACCCTCAGTCAGAAAAACACATACCTGGACCAGCAGATGGTATAATGCCTACGTCGCTGGACTCCCATGTAGTCGACCACGATTCAAGTCCCGGACCTGGTGGCTTAAACTCAGGCCAGGCGCGTGTGCTTGCATGCCCAAGATTCTGAGAGGAGAATGGAGGAGAAGGGATTGCTGTGTGGCCATCCCCCTGTGGCGTGATTTCTCACTTTCTGTCTCTCTGTCTCTCTCTGTCTCTCTGGCGAGTGCATGCACCCTATAGCAAAAACCTCTCCAAAAAAAAAAAAAGGAAGAAAAACATGTGCCTGTGACTCCTGATTCTGCTGGTTTTGACTCCAAAGAGGAACACTCAGTAGCATCTGCTCTGAATTGGAGGTTGACACTGCTACTCAGGACTTTCATGTCACTGGGAAGGCAAACAAACAATAGGGTGAATCCTAAATTCTCTAGAAATGTTGATCCTGACTATCAGGAGGACTAAGCATGCCGAATCACAGGCAAAGTGGAAAGAAATTATTCATGAAATCCAGGTGTTCCCAGGAGGTGCCTCATGTGATAATACCAGTGATAAGAAGTGGTGACTACCAGAACTGCTGGAATACAGGCAATATCTCAAGAGGCTCAGTCCCCCATGAATTAAAGGTTTGAGTCAAGTATATAGGAAAATATCACTAATAAGCTGTGACACCCACTAGAGACAAAGGGATTACCGCCTGGCGAAGTCCCCTAAACTCAATTACAGCCTCCTTTGGTAAGATATGAGGGTGCCAAATTTGTCAGACCCGCCAAGGAACAGTTCCTGAGGTGGGGGGGGGGGGGGGTGAGGATTAAAGAAAAGACAAGAAGACAGGATAGAAACGGGAGGACTGCCGGTCAATACTGGTCAGCACCGAATGTACTTTATTGCTAGTATTTACACACACTCCAGAGACTTCTGTGATGTAAGGTTTTAAGTCTTTACTGAATTTATCAGGTTGTTATAACAATACTTTGGAACATTCCGTTCAAAACAATCCCAAGACATTCTGCTCATAACAATCCAGCCACCCAAGGCCATGTCCGGATAAAGACCCTGGTCTTACTCTGATGGTCACGTCCTGCACATTTCTCACGTCTCCTCTTTGGCTCCCCACACAAATTCTACTTATGTTTCCATTCTCACTCTCTCTGTAGTTTGCCTAATTTTCCTTTTTTCCACTTACTCCACTATTATATTTCGAGTGGGTCGTGTTGGTAACTTTACAGTGTGGAACATAAGGTGTGAAATACTGAGATAGGATTATGTAAATAAGACACTACCAAGAAATCCTGATACAGAAGTTGGTTAATATAACTAATATGATTTTGAACAGTCTTCGTTAGAGGAAAAGTTGAGTGTGTTTTAATTTCAGGGGAATTTATCATGTTAGGCAGATGCTGTGGTTTAGATAATGTTCTATCCTCCAGAGGTTCACATTTTGGAATTTGGTCCCCCGTGTAGTGGTATTGGGAGGTAGTAAGACCTTTAAGTGATAATTGGATCATGGAAGTAACACCCTCAGTAACAGATTAATACTGTCCCCAGGAAGTAAGTCCTAACTCTTGTGAGAATGGAGTAGTTCCCACAAGAGCAGGTTGTTATGAAGTAAGATGGCTGCCCCAGTGTTCTCTCTCTCTTCACATGTGCCCAATGACCTCCCTGCTTTCTTTGGCCATGTTGTGATATAGGACCAGAGGCCAGCCAAATTACAGCCACGTGGTCTTAGACTTTCCAGCCACCAGAATCATAAGCCAAGTAAACCTCTATTCTTCTTAATCATCCAGTCCCAGGCATTTCTGTTAGTAACACAATAGCAGATTAAACAGGTGACTTTTTTGTTTGAATGTGTAATATGGGTGTGTGAGGGCTAAAATTGAGAAGTCAAAGTTGGGGCCAGCAAGAGGCATGGTGGTTAAGGCACTGGACTCACATATGGTCTATCATGGTTCAAGTGCTGGACCTGGAGACTTGCATTTTCACTTTCCCTCTCTGTCTCTCTCTCTGGTGAATGCATAGTTCTATAGCAAAATTTAAAAAATAGTAATAATAGGGGCCAGCAGATGGAGTGGTGGTTGGGGCACTGGACTCCCTCATAACTGACCACGGTTTGAGTCCCAGACCCAGTGACTTGCTTTCTCATTTTCTCTCTGTCTCTCTCTGTCTCTCTCTGGCAAGCACACATACCCTATAACCAATTAAATAAAATAAATAATTATTTTTAAAAATAGTAATAATAAATAAATTAAATTAAACAAACAATTCTTTTTTTTTTAAGAGAGAGATTTTTGCTAGGGTGCATGTGCTTGCTGGAGAGACATGGAGAGAGAGAGAAAGTGAGAAATCATCCTCCACCCCTGCCAGAGGGATGGCCACCCTGCAATCCCTTCTCCTCCATTCTCCTCCTGGGATTTTGGACACACACACGCACACACACACACACACACACAGTGGGTTTCAAGTCTTGGGTCCAGGACTCAAACTGCAGTTAGCTATGTAGGAGTTCAGAACCTTAACCACTATGCCACCTGCTGGCCCCAGTAAATAGCTCTGTTTTTAAAAATTGAGATGTCAAAGTGATGGCCGCCATACCTCTTGGTCAGGGATTTTCCCCACTGTTTCCCGCCCCCTCTTTCCAATTTTGAGACAAGACAGATGTGATTCAGTGCTCTGCCTGCTGCTGAGGAAATCCAGTCAGAGAAAGCCCTTCTCTCTCCACCTTCTGGCAGCCAGCAAACAGGCTGCCTGACTTGTTCTTCCAAGGGACCTGAAATGTGGAAAGAGACACTTGAGTGGCTGAGACTATTAGAAGACATGGACTTGTCAGGGAGGCAGTGATGGTTTTAGCATGACTGAACCGGGAGTGGCTGGGCTGGCTACGACTCTGTTTATAGTGTGTCTCAGCCCTGGTTCTGATTCTCTGGCAATCAGAACTGGCCCTGGCCCCGAAAAAGTCACTGTCATCAGGCCACTCATATCACAGGCCACTCATATCACACTCATATCACTCATATCACTGTCTACCTCTGCATGCAGCCCAAGGAAAACTGCCTGTGCTGCATCTCTTTGAAAGATTTCCTCAAAGCAGGAGAAGGCTGCATGGCCTCTGCTAATGGTATCCAGGAGGGCCAGACAATGGGCATCCCCAGGAGCATCCTTCAGCCTGGCACTAACGGAAGTCAATGCATAACCTCCCCAGTACCCAACCTTCTTGGGGGAGCTAACTCTAAGATATGTCTTTCCAGTTTCCCTCTCCGGGATTAGTTTCAGGAGTCCGGAGTGATCACTACAATAACACGCCATTTATTAACTGCCTGTCTTCCCCAGATCATGTCCCTCTCACAATCAGTGTTTCCTATGCCTCAAAACAAACTACCTGCATTCCAGTTCTATTTGGGGGTCTGCTTCTTGGGGGGAACTAAATAGAGTCTCATTAACAAAAAGGGGTTTCACTAGCAGGATACTGGAGGCTTAAAGAATTGAGAGGAATGAGAGCTCACAACCAGGCCTGATAAATAGACTCTCTAAAGGTTCTCGGAATATAAATCTTTTCCCAGAGACATGGCCCCAGTACCTGGCCCTCCCACCGCTATTCTCTTAAATCAAAGATGATGAAGCAAAAAAATGGAACGTATTCTTCTTCTGCACAAGGAAACATCATGCAGTCCCCGACTCAGATATTTTCTATTATTTGCAATGGAATGGACTAGAACAAACCAGAACTAGGGTTGAAATTGCCATGTCAACTGCAATTCCCATATGGGAGAGCAACTCAGAGCCTCCGTTTACTTACCTACCTGATTTACTTACTCTATTTCCTTACTTCCAATTATTCATAACTGTGTAACTGTGCCCAATACAGTCTACCCTCTTTGTTTTGAAAAATCATTGTCAAAGAACTTTTCCATTTTAGCCATTTATCTTTTGCTTCATTTGTTTTAGGTATACTATGTTTGTTTATTGCCAGAGGTCTTGTGCCCTTGCCAGAGAGAAAGAATTCCCTATGGGGTATGGTTGCTCCTCAATTATTTTCTTCCATTTCTTCATCCCATCAGAATTTGGGGCACATATACACATTCACCTGACACGTTTTTCAAGCTTCTGGGACCAGGATTCAAACTGTAGTCAGCCATTTGGGATCCAGGTCCTTTAACCACTAAGCTATGGGGCCAACCTATCTTCATTTCTTTAGTTATAAAATGTAGCTATATTTCAACATATATTAAACCATTAGGTATTCCTCATAAATTAAGAAGAAAGGTCTCAACTAGTGGATTGTTGTTCTTTTTTTTTTTTTTTTTTTAACTGTAAACCTAAAGATGGGCTTAGAATACTCATGCAAAGAATCCCACATAAACTTTTTTTTTGAGAGAGAGAGATTTTTGCTATAGGGTGCATGCGCTCATCAAAGAGACAGAGAGAGACGAAGAGACGGAAAACAAGAAATTTCCCTGGGAGATGGCCGCATCACAATTCCTGCTCCATCCTCCTCTCAGGATTTTGGGCATGTATGCACATACACCCAGCATGAGTTTTAAGCTGTCAAGTCCAGGACTTGAGCCATGGTCGACCATGTGGGAGTCTAGTGACATAACCATTACACCATCTGCTGGTCCCCAACCCACGTAAACTATTAACATTTCAGAATTGAAAGAATTCATTTCATAGCTGAAGGAGAACCTAGATAGTTAAGCAAATGTTCCTTGCCAACAAATGAAGTCAAGCCAAAAACTAAGGTCATGATTCTATCATCCCTCATTCTCACACATCATAGTGTGTTATCATACAATTTGTTACTAAGAACTTCAGGAATTTCTGTTCTGAGCCTGGAGTGTGTAGAAGTAGTACTCTATGATCATTTTAGAGTTTGACTTAATCTTCAAGACTCAGCATTTTATCAAGCAAGTCTTTTTTTAAAGAAAAACTACCAAAAATATTTTGCAGAAAAATATTGGTTAATACTTAGTTTCTTGAGTTCTATTTGTATTTGATTTATTCTTCCTTAGTGAATCACTCATTTTCTTAGAAGTCCTCTGTTTCACAGTCTCATTGTGAGCAGGCACTTTTCTATTTCTCAACGGGAGTTATTTTTCAACGGAGATCAAACAGAGGCTTTGGTTGACACATCTTTTACATGACCAGTTACTGGGCTTTGGGGAAAGATTTACATTGTGTAAAATTTACAATTGGGTGGCTGCAGACCTATTTTCATCATATAAAACCCAGAGGGCCTCTTGTTTCATGCAGCTATTCAAAGATGATGAAGCAAAAATAACAGATTATTTTCTTCTTCTGAATAAGAAAAAATCATGCAGACTCAGTTAAAAGACAAGAAAGATTAAAAAACAAATCATAATTGCCAAAGGCCACTCTAAAAAAAACTATCCACACAGTGTACAGAGCCTCAGGGCTGGGGTGATCTTTAAATGCATACCAAGCCCTGTGTGGATGTCACTGTAAATTGTGAAGCTTCTATGCTGAGGACTAACATAAAACTGGGATCCCAGGCAGATTTAAAATGTTTACAGTTTAGGAAAGAAAGAGGAGAGTCTAAAATGTACCCAGGATTTGTTTGAATTGTGTATGGTATGATGATAAAAACAGATGAATGCCTTTGAAAGATTTTATTTACTTAAATTTCCAAAGGCCACCACACATGGCTTCAAGTTTTCATTATGGTTTTCATGGAAAACAATAGGGGAGGAAGGGTAGCCGTGTTTGGATAGGTTTAGGATTAGGTAGTTTAACATTTCAGAGGGTTTTAACTGTCTGGTATCGGCCTTGCAGTGATGTGGAACAGTTAGATAAGGGTGGTGCTTTTTAGACTGGTAGTTTTGCATGTGAAAGGCAAGGGGAATCAACTGCTAGCTCTACGGATTTCCTAGCCCTGGGAAGGGCTCTCTCGCCCATCAGCAAGGTACCTCAAGATATCGAAGCACCATAAAATACAGAATATTAAAACTGTGATTAATAGGACTATCAGACAAATTGTTTTTAGACAAAGCTAACTGAAACCAAATGTCCCGGTAAAACTGCTATTTAATGTTCATCAACTCTAAAAAAAAAACAATGCACAAGAGAAAATTTGTGAAATCTGTGCCTTTTACGTGTGTTTTTGCCCTGGATATTGTATGATGCTGATGGGGTATGTTACTGCACAATCGTCTACATCATGGGAGGACAGTTAAGTTCAGGAAGGTTTCCATTTTTTGTAAGGACAGATAGATGTTTTACTCTTCTCCTCTGCAATTTAATAAAAACGTGTATATATACATCTCTGCATGTATACACACATACAGGAACTTCCAAAAGTTCATGGAAAATGGAATTACAGTACAAGTTTATTTTGCTGCAAAAAAACTGGAGTCCCCTCATGTGTGTATATGAATCTCTATTTATCTATTTTCACATTAATTTTTTTTTCCCGAAGATGCCATTTTCCAGATAAATTTTCATTTTGGATAGCGGTGCAGGAGTGGCACAGCTGTACCTCATCAGAGAGGTCCTGAATTTTTATGCCAGTACCGCTCTGAGATGCCAGATGCCACATGCCTATGCTCCAGGCCAGCTGGGTCTGGGATGAATTGCAGCATGGGGTGTCACTCCCCCAAGAAGAAATAGGTAAATAAACTTAAGGGAAAATATTTAAATGTGTTGGTCAGCAAAATCTACCATAATAGCTAGTAATTTAAAAACAGTCTAAGTATCCAAAATTAAGAGCCTAAGTAAATCACGAGATATCCACTTACTAAGACAGCAAATTGATATTTTAAATAAGGTCAGGGAAGAACAATAAGTTAATTTCTTTCTTTCTTTCTTCCTTTTTTTTTTTTTTTTGGAGAAGTTTTGCTATAGGGTGCGTGCGCTCGCCAGAAAGACAGAGAGAGACAAAGAGCGAGAAATCACCCCCTATGGGGAATGGCTATGCCACAATCCCTTCTCCATTCTCCTCTCGGGATCTTGGGCATGCACGCACACGTGCCTGGCGTGAGTTTAAGCCACCAGGTCCAGGACTTGAACTGTGGTCAACTACATGAGAGTCCAGCGACATAGCCATTACGCCAACTGTTGGTCCCAATTTATTTCATTTCATTAAGAAAGAAGAACTTAATGAAGAATTTAAGTTACAAAGTTCTACATCCTCTAGAATCCATTTATCTGAAGAAAAATAAAAGTACCATTATGCTTTGGTACCCTCAGGACCCCCACTAAGAGCAAAATCTGAGGCTACTCAAATCCCTTACATAAAATAGTGTAAAATTTGCATGTAACCCATGCATAGCACAGCACATCTTCCCATATATTTAAAATCCTCTCAGATTACTTAAACCTAATGCAAACACTATGTAAATAGTTGTTAAACTGTATTTTAGTTGTATTACTTTTTATTGGGGTATTGTTATTTTTTATTGTTTATTTCTGTTTCCAATATTTTCAATGTGCAGTTGGTTGAATCCACAGATACAGAACCCACTGGCACTCTGTGGGTTGCCCAGCAAATGAGTCAGAGAAGCATGTCCCGCCAAGACCCAGAGGCTCACTCAGCTTTGTGCCTCATTCCTAATGATGATAGAAGAATGGCACAAAAACATGTCTGTCACGTTAGAAGAAATATCCCAAAATGCCCAGATTATTGGACTCCAGCAACTCACCAAGATGGCAAGGCCCTACATTTCTTGGGGTGTATTTCTCTTCCTGTGAAATACATGTGTTTTGCTAAGGCATCAAAGGAGTTTTCTACTTCCTGACCACCCAGATCCATTAGTATGATGTTATCAACCATAGGATATCAAAATGATCAGTTTTCCTCCGTGGGATCAGATGATGGTACACCGGTAACACATGACTCTTTGTGATGCTGACCCACATGGGAAGATCCCAAGATTGTATACAGAGACCTTAACTATGCTGGGCAAATGTGTGCCCATGATCCTGGGCTAAGTGGAGCTGGGGTGGATCACAGTATCAAGATCCTATTTCTCTCCCCCCCTTTCTTTCTCTGAAGTAATAGATAAATAAACATAAAAAAAATATTGGGCTGGGACCATAGCCTAGTGGTTAAAGGAGCTGGATCCTGCATGGCCAACCATAGCTTGAATCCTGGACCCAGAGACTTGAAAAACATGCATATGTGTGCAAATCTCAACAGGATGGAGAAATGGAGGAAAGGAGATTGTGACAAAATCACACCCCATTGGGGGATGCCTTCTCTCTCTCTGTCTCTGCGCGCTCTCTCTCTCTCTCTCTCTCTCTCTCTGTACTCACATGCTCTGGAAAATTTTTTTTAAAGGAAAAAAAGATCAGTATTACCCAAACTATATCATGATGGCACATGGAAGGGCCTTAGCCTTAAGGCTAAGTATATAAGATTAGATGTTTATTCCAAACATCTTGGTAAAGACAATCTACCACATCATAGCTGAGTTCAGATTTTGATTAATCAATTTAGCACACGATTAACTCAACTCCTAGGAACTAAAGCCAATACATTAAATCCTAAATCCTGGGTGAGTGCTCCTATGTTAATAAAGTCAGATAAAAAAAGTTTCACATGCTGTCTCTGTTGCTCTAACACTTTTAGAATCCACTCTCACCTATGCACTGCAGATTACTGCCAATACCACTCAGTGACATTTTGTAACTCCACGTGTGGGCTCTCTCTTCCCAACCAAGCTTTGTTCCTCTGCATCTGGGCTCTGTTAGGTTTTAACTCTTGCTATAGGCCTGGAGGCTATGAGTAGTACTATCAGCATTGGAGGCAGTTGCCAGGCATTCCCACCTAGAGAACTTTTTTTTTTTTTTTTTTTTTTTATTATCTATTTTTTTATTATATTGAATTACATATAACTTTACAGTGTATTACATTGCTTTTTCAAAAGGGAATGTCATGCATGTCAGTCAGTACAGAGACATTAATCTCCCCGCTTCAACATTCAATATCTTTCCTATGTTTCCCCCAATCATTATTATTATTATTCTAATTATTTTTATGATAAACATGATTTTTTTTCCAATTATCAGATCATAAAGTTCCCAACAATAGGAAACGTAGACTACACTCAGGGCTGGACCAAGGGTGGGTCTCGTGCAGCCCCGCAAATGTAGGTGAATCTCCATGGAACACAGTTTCAGGAACGCGGCTCAGGAAAGCAGAGACGGCCATCAGCGGTTGGGGCACGCGGGCCAGAACCCGGCCACGGCACGCGGGGGCAGACCCCGGCCACGGCACGCGGGACAGGGCCCCGGCCACGGCACGCGGGGCAGACCCCGGCCACGGCACGCGGGACAGGGCCCCGGCCACGGCACGCGGGGCTGGCCCCGGCCACTGCACGCGGGGCAGAGTCCCGGCCACGGCACGCGGGGCAGAGTCCCGGCCACGGCACGCGGGGGCAGACCCCGGCCACGGCACGCGGGGCAGGCCCCGGCCACGGCACGCGGGGCAGGCCCCGGCCAAGGCACGCGGGGGCAGGCCCCGGCCACGGCACGCGGGGCACAACCCCCGGCCACGGCACGCGGGGCACAACCCCGGCCACGGCACGCGGGGGCAGAACCCCGGCCACGGCACGCGGGGGCAGACCCCGGCCACGGCACGCGGGGCAGACCCCCGCCAAGGCACGTGGGGGCAGACCCCGGCCACGGCACGCGGGGCAGAACCCCGGCCACGGCACGCGGGGCAGGCCCCGGCCACGGCACGCGGGGCAGGCCCCGGCCACGGCACGCGGGGCAGAACCCGGCCACGGCACGCGGGGTAGACCCCGGCCACGGCACGCGGGACAGGGCCCCGGCCACGGCACGTGGGGCAGGCCCCGGCCACGGGACGCGGGGCTGGCCCCGGCCACTGCACGCGGGGCAGAGTCCCGGCCACGGCACGCGGGGCAGAGTCCAGGCCACGGCACGCGGGGGCAGACCCCGGCCACGGCACGCGGGGGCAGACCCCGGCCACGGCACGCGGGGCAGGCCCCGGCCACGGCACGCGGGGCTGACCCCGGCCAAGGCACGCGGGGGCAGACCCCGGCCACGGCATGCGGGGCAGACCCCGGCCACGGCACGCGGGGCAGAGTCCCGGCCACGGCACGCGGGGCAGAACCCGGCCACGGCACGCGGGGCAGGCCCCGGCCACGGCACGCAGGACGGAGTCCCGGCCACGGCACGCGGGGGCAGGCTCCGGCCACGGCACGCGGGGCAGAGTCCCGGCCACGGCACGCGGGGCAGAACCCGGCCACGGCACGCGGGGGCAGACCCCGGCCACGGCACGCGGGGCAGAGCCCCGGTCGGGCCGGATCTCCGGATAGGGCATGCGGAGCAGAGCCCCGGCCAGGGCACGCGGGGAAGACCCCGGCCAAGGCACGCGGGGCAGACCCCGGGCACGGCACGCGTGGTCAGAGCCCCGGCCACGGCACGCGGGACAGAGCCCCGGCCTCGGCACGCGGGGCAGACCCTGGGCACGGCACGCGGGGTCAGAGCCCCGGCCACGGCACACGGGACAGAGCCCCGGCCTCGGCACGCGGGACAGACCCCGGCCAAGGCATGCGGGGTCAGAGCCCCGGCCACGGCACGCGGGACAGACCCCGGCCAAGGCACGCGGGGCAGACCCCGGCCAAGGCACGCGGGGCAGACCCCGGCCACGGCACGCGGGGCAGACCCCGGCCACGGCACACAGGACAGAGCCCTGGCCACGGCACGCGGGGCAGAGCCCGTCGGGCCGGACCTCCAGACAGGGCACGTGGAGCGGAGCCCCCGCACCCTGACCCCGCACCCCAGCACGTGGATTGGAGCCCCCGCGCCCGCCTCCCCACCCCCGCGCGCCGGCCCGCGGAGCGGAGCCCCCGCCTGCCGCCCCTGGACGTTTAATTGTATCTAGTACTTCTTGCATATTATTCTCAAAGTTTTGGGCCATTTTCTCAGTCTTTATGGTGGACCTTTCTAGGCCAGCCATTTTCTCTTCTACATTAGAGATTCCATTTTCTGAATGATCTAGAGAACTTTTAACAGAGGAAGGCTCGGTCCTCTCATAGAAAGAGAGTCAAAGAGAACTTATAGATCCAAAGTTTTCAGACTTGTCCATGTCTGCCCAAATGTCTTCATCCCATGCCTCATCTCCCAGTCAAAACTTAACAGGATCTTGAACTAAGGGTAAAAAGCTCAGCCAGTTTAAGCATTGAATTGGTACTGATATATTTCACCTTTTACCCTTCAGCTGTATCAACCCTGCGATAACAAAGGATGAAAAATTCTTTCAGAGCTGTTGTGGAGGTCTTCTGATTCCCTATGTGTATTTATTACTAGAGAGAGAGAAAAAAAGGTAGAAAGAGAAAGTACTCTCTAAAGGGGCATGATCATGCCACAGTCTCTTCTCCATTTCTCCCTTCTGTCGGGATCTGGGGCATGCGCACACACACTTGCCCAGAGTGTTTTTTCACACTGCCAGGGCTGGGATTTGAATTGCACTGTCAGCTATGTGGGATTGGCTCCTTTAACCTCTAGGCCACAAGGCCAGCCCTGTGTATTCTTAATTCTATGTTTATAGCATTTCATTTCTCTTGTACCATCTAAGGTCAGCTAAAGAAGTTGGATATCTTACTCAGTTTTCTATTGCTGTAACTGGATACCAAAGACTGGGTATTTTTAAAAATTGGTTTATTTAGCTCATGGTTCTGGGGACTGGAAGTCCAAGAGCATGACGCTGGCATGTGGTGAGGGCTTTCTCACTGTGTCATAACATGGTGAAGGACAACACATAGTGAGAGGTACGGAGCACACAAGCTCAGGTATCACTTCTTCTTCTTATAAAGCCACATTAATCCCGTCACAGGCCTCCACCCTCATGACCTCATCTAACCTCATCCAATCATGATTACCTCCCAAAGGCCCCACTTCCAAAATCCCACAACATGTGAATTGAGGGATTAAGTTACCATCTATGAACTTTGGGGGGATATATTCAAACCATCATACCAGGTGACTCCACAATCTTTACAAACACCACTATCACTATAGCAACTAAGTCCCATGGCCACTTGATCTTCCAATGGCTTCTTCTCACTTGTACTTCACTTGATGATTTGAGAAATCATGATGCTGTTACATGCCACAAATTACCCACATCCTATTTTCTCTTCACCTCTGTCAAGGGTGTCTCTGTGTCTCTTGAGGAGACAGACACATGATCCCATCGCAACATCCTGCTTCAAGAATCTATTTTCTTAGCATGGACTAGTATTTTAAAAAACTGGGCTCTGTCTCTCAGTTCAGTAATCCCACATAGAAAGCCAGAAATATAACATAGTTGCCAACTGTTTTCTGCATTTTACATAGACTGAATTTTCACCTCCATGACAACCAGGATCTATAATTCAATCTATTGGTTTCCATTTTAACAGTCCAATTACAATGATCATTTTGTGAATTTTTTTGTGGTCTTTGATGAATACTGTATAATGAATTAAAAGAATTATATTACACTTCTTTCACTCTAAAACCTCTAATCTGTCTTGTCTTCCAAACACTCTCCTCACCCCTAATTAGCCATGAGGAATTTCTCTTCTCTTCCTATTCCCACTCAGCTATCAATTGATCACTTCCTCAAGGATATCACAGTCCACCAGAAACAGAGTACCAATGTACTTTTTTCAAACAAACTAAGTGCTTTTTCAAAAATAATATGGGGGGATCAGCAGGTAGTGTAATAGCTATGTCGCTGGACTCCCACATAGTTGACCGTGGTTCGAGTCCCGGACCCAGTGGCTTGAACTCACGCCGGGCGTGAGCCAAGATCCCAGGAGTAGACTGGAGGAGAAGGGATTGCGGCATGGCCATCCCCCCTGGGGGGTGATTTCTCGCTTTCTGTCTCTCTGTCTCTGTCTGTCTGGCGAGCGCACACACCCTATAGCAAAAAACTTCTCCAAAAAAAAAAATATATATATGGGTAAATTACTTTTCTCTTATTACTTTTATATCCCAAGCACATAGCTTGATGACTGTCACTTAAAACATATCAAAATTATAGTAACGATAGCAATCATACTTTATATTTTCAGATTTCGTTGTGTGTCTTATATTCTTTATCTTATTAATATTCACAATATCATATGGTATACACTATTATTATCTCTGATACTAAGAAGAAATTGTGAGGCTTTTGAGGCTTTGAGAGCTGAAGTAACATGCTCAAGGTTATACTCAGCTAGTAAGTGAGGGAACCAGCTTTATTTGATGCTAAAGTAATAGGTCCACAGTATTCTTCAACAGTATTTATAGTATAAGAGCTCAGTGAGGGTCCCAATGGAGCTCATATATATATATATATATATATATATATATATATATATATATATTTTTTTTTTTTTTTTTTTTTTTTTTTTTTTTTTTGAGAGAGAGATTTTTGCTATAGGGCACGTGCTCTCACCAGACAGACAGACAGAGAGACAGAAAGCGAGAAATCACCCCCCAGGGGGGATGGCCACGCCACAATCCCTTCTCCTCCATTCTCCTCTCCGGACCTTGGGCACGCACGTACATGCACCCGGCATGAGTTTTAAGCCACCGGGTCTGGGACGCGAACCGCGGTCGACTACGTGGGAGTCCAGCGACATAGCCATTATGTTAACTGCTGGTCCCTGCTCATACATACTTTTAATGCCTAGCTTTATCACCAACCCATTTGCCAGAGGTCTGTTCTTTAGAACAGCAACAGCAACAGTTGCTGATGAAAAGCAACTCCACCAATGGTTGCATATGACAGAAACCAGTTCTTGCTAACTTGATCAGAAATGAAGGGATTTGTTGCAAGGTAAAGATATCCCTTGGGCCAAAGCAACAGTTGATCAACAAATCTTGCCAAGGACAGAATCCAGGCAAAACCAGAGACTAAAGTAGCAGGAACTAATGGACAGCCTCTTCAGGACTCCACCATTGGGATGAATCAGCTTCAACTATTTTCAGTTCTTGTGTCATTCCATTCCAAGCCTCAAATTCCAATAAGAGTCTGACTGATATCATGTGGATCCCCTGTCCAGTCCTCCGCCAGGGAATAGTGGGTGAGGAGGATGGGGCACTATGATTGACAGTTCCACCAAGACTGTATTCCAGAAAGGAAAACAGAGGGGCAGAAATCAAAATAAGATCTCATGGGTTCTGAGCAGGCAAACAGAAGTCTACTACAGTGGCTTTATCACAACTATGATCAAAGGATCAAGATTTATACTACTGAAAATATTCAAAGGTACGTACTACAAAGGCAATTCCTAAAGAAAAGGTTAAAAATGTTTAAAGCACTGTTTTTCAAACGGATCACTTTAAATTTTAAAAAATTGAATAAATATTAAAAAAAAAACTCTCACAGACTATCTAGTGTTGTCTTCAATTGCTTTTTACTGCAGCCTTACTAAGGTGTGTAGAAACATAAAAATAGCAGTCAAATCATTGAATTTATAGCACTTAGAAAATTATAAAGCCATGGTAAATTTTAAAATGCAATTCAAATGAAATGACAAAACAAGTATATATTCAAATCACTTATGTAAGTTTAAGTTGACAGATGATATTTTTCTGAAACTGATCTGCTCTCAACCTGAGCATAGTACAACTGCTACATTGCAAGTATTTTAGAGTTTGCTGTTGCCGTGCTGTTGCTTGCATTGTGATGACACAACTCTCCCACCACTTTTTCCCTTCAATCCACCAGAAAACCTTGGGATGACAGGGTTAGGTCATTACTTGGCCTTCATTTGGTATGAAAACATTCTGCTCTTTCCCTTAGCCCCATGACAATTAGTGCTATTAAAAGTTGAATTGGAAATACAAATACAAATAATACAAATACAAATACAAATAGGGGCATAAAAGTTCTTGGCAGGACTCAGTTGCAAGATAGTCACCTAGATGATTCATAATATGCTGATACTAAAATGTTTGAGACTGTTTTAGAAATAAACATGCAGGGCCAGCTGGTAACATGGTGGTTCAGACTGCTGGATCCCACATGGCCAACTACACAATTTGAGTCCCAGACTCAGTGACTTGAGAAACATGCTAGGTGCATGTGTGTGCATATACCAAATCCTGAAAAGAGGAAGAAATGGAGGATAAATGATTGAGACATGACCATACCCCATGGGGGAGAGGGTGCTTTCTCACTTTCCCTCTGCCTGTCTCAGTGAGCACACATGCATTCTGACAAATTAGAAAGAGAAAGAATTGTGACATCTGAAGAAAAAGATGAGACAACTGACAGTTGAAAAGAAATGCTTTCATATATAAGATAAAGAATTCTGCAAGACTATTTAAATTTTGCATTTATACTTCTAAAATAATCTCAAAGAGTTGACTATCAGCATGTTATGGTTTGTCTGGGTGCCAATCTGTATTATAACAGTGAGAAAGATTTTTATTGCTTGTCATTAATTTATAATTATGTCTTCTTTACAAGTATATTGAAAATATAAAGAAATAGGATTGAGAGTATTTCAGTGGAGGATAGCTCTCTTATAATGCATAAAAGAAAAAGCAATCCTGTATGTCCTAGTTCCAAATGTCAAAATGATCCTGTTTAGGTAGACTGATAGAACTTGGTAATGTATTTGGTTTATGAAGAAAGGCTACACAGAAATCTCTAAAATTTAGTTTCACTTTATGCAAATAATTATCTTTCACTTCTACAGTCAGAAATTCAAGGATTTTGCCTTTAACAGTAATACATTTAGGGTAGAGTGTTCTGTTAACATTTTATATCTCTGCATGAAAACTTCCATGATGAAATTGGTCATAGTGAAGGAATGTAGAGTTGGGCAAGTTTAATTGTTTCACAATTCAAAATCAGTTAATAGCTGGATTGTAACAAAAAAAAAATGTAGAGATTTCTACATTGTCTTTCATTTTTAAATGTGAACTTTTACAGTATCTCTGTGAGAAAATTAGAAAGTTTAAGAGCTATTGGCAAAGCTATGGATAAATCCTTTGTTAGTATTAAGTTGGATGTGATGAAAGTGTCCTGCAGAAAGTGTAAAGAATGTCTGAGGCTTACAGGTGGTGTGGTAGTTAGGGATGCTGGATTCCCACAATTCCAGTCCCAGACCTGATGGCTTACTTTCTCACTTTCTCTCTCTCTCTCACCCTGTCCCTCTCTGGTCACATTTAAATAAATAAATAAATAAACAAACAAACAAACAAATAAATAAAGTTAAATAAAAAATAATAATAATAAATAAAAAGAAAGAATGTCATGGGCCACAGTTTACCCCCAGCCTGAACCAACCCCAGGATATGGGCACACATGCACTCAGCGTACTCAGAAAAATCGCACATCTTGAATTCAGAACCTTCTCCTGTGGGTCAACCTCACAGACCACTGAATTTGACTGCTATGCCATTATCCAGCCCCCTGTGGTTTTCATTTTCTAAGTGGACGTGTGTTACCTTATGAGCACCGTGAGTGGAGTACATGTGGGCTTTGAAACCAACCAGGTTTAGGCTTGAATACAGACTTTGCCATTTACTAACTGTGATTTAGCACACATTGTTCCTAAATACTCTGACGTTTCAGAAGCCAGGTAGAATTAGAAGACTTGATTTCTTTCTGACTCTCTAATTTTGGCAAGACGAATGCCCTCTTGGGCCTATCTATCTTCTAGTGAAAATGAAGACAGTAGTGGTTCTCAACAGGAATATTTTCTCCCTTCCCAGGAGCATTGGGAAATGAGTGGAGTGTTTTCTGGTCATCACAAAAACTAAGGGACTCAGCAAAGCTAAATGTCCTGTGATTTGGGCCAGACCCATGGTCTGATGGTTAAAGGGATGGTTAAAGGAGCTGGATCCCACATGGCTGGCTGGTTCAAGCCCCAGACTTGGTGTCTTGAAAAACATGCTTGGTGCATGTACATGCATGTAGCAAATCTTGACAGGATGGGAAAATAGAGGAAAAAGAGATCATGGTATGGCCATGCCCCATTGGGGAAGTATTTTCTCCCTCTCCCTCTCTCTCTCTTTCTGCTTCTTCCTGGTGAGCACATATGCCCTCTGTCATTTTTTTTTTTAAATATACATTTTAAAACTGTCCTGCAAGTGGTGTGGTGTTTAAGGTGCTGGACTTACACGTGGCTGACAGTGGTTCAAGTCCTGGACCCAGTGGCTTGAAAATCACACCAGGCACATGTGCACCCATGCCCAAAATCCTGAGAGGAGAATGAAGGAGAAGAGATTGTGGTGTGGCCATCTCTCTGACGGGTGATTTGTCACTTTCCTTCTCTATATCTCTCTCTGTTGAGTGCACTCATCACATAACAGAAAAAGAAAAAAATAATAAAAGAAAGAAAGAGTCCTGTCGTGGGGAGGACAATCCTATACAAAAAAAGAATTGTCCCATTCAAAAAACCAACATAGCCTTATTGTAAAATTAAATTAGATCATCACAGAAATTCTTACATTAACATTTCATCGTTTTATGCTATGCCATGTTTCTTTATTGCTGTTTTTGTGGCATAAAGGTTTGTTTTGTTTTTCAATTTTTTCTTTCATGAGAGAGAGTACAACTGGTACAAGTGCATGTGTGTTTGTGTACATGTGCACACACTCATATGTGTGTGAGAGAGAAAAACAGGAACCATCAGCAGGGTCTCATCATGCTGCAATCCTCTTCCCCAACCCTCCAGGTAGTCAGGAACTTGGGTGCATGCACACCCAGTGTCATTCACACTGACTTGAATCTGAATTGGGATCAGTGCGTGACTTCCACCACTGCAGATCAGTATGCTATCACCTGCACCCCTGAGGCTGGGACTATAAATGCTTTGGATGAACCAGAGAGTTCAATGCTGTGAGCCAGCTTGATGCACATGAGCATATTTTTCAAAATAAACTATCAGGGAAGAAAGAATTGGCTTCAAGTGGTTGGAATAGAGGCTCAAACAAGTCTATGAGTGTGTGAGACAGAGCTTCCGTGGAAACAGTTCCTAAAATAGTTCACCAGGGAAAGTATAGGGAACACAACTAATGAGCACAGTTGGGGCCAGGAAGTGGGATAGAGGTTGAGGTGCTGGACTCTCATGTGGCCAACCATGGTTCGAGTACTGGGCCCAGCTGCTTGAAACCAAACCAAGAAGCAAGACATGCTCAAAGAATGAGGGGACATGTCAAAAGGATACAGAAACCAGCTGAGTGGGGTGGTGGAGCGGAGGTTCAACAGGGACAATTTGACTATTAGGATAAATAATGGAATTGATTATAACCCAGAGATAAGAGCTTATATTCACAGTGCTAATAGGACGAATTGTAAACTTAATGAAGTATAGGATATATATATGGTTTTAATCTCTCCCACAAAACATTTATTAAATATAAAGGGGAAGGACCAACCATGGTAGTACACACCAGTCAATGCTACGACTCTGCAGGCTGAGGTCACATGGGAGGCCCAGGTTCTGTTCCTAGCCACTCTAAAAAGTTGGGTGTAGTTGCATTCGACTGTAGTCTCAGATATTTGAGAGACACTGTCTAAAAAAAAAAAAAAAAACAACAACAACAAAAAAAAACAAGAAGAAATAATAAGGGAGAGGAAAACAGAGAAGTCTTAGGGGTTAAGAAAAAGAAGTATTTTACTTACAACTTTTCTGTTTGTGATTATTTAAAAATTATATACAGTTTATAATTTACACAAGATATCACTTAGAAGTGAGGCAAGAAGAAAGCTAGAAAATGGAAAAATGGAAGCAGGTAAGGGGGCTGGAGCATCTGCCTATGTGGCTAGTTAGAAAAAATAATCAGGGCCAGCAAAAACATGTTTCCTGGACTGTTGAGGTAATGTAATAAATAAAGTTAAATAAATAATTAAAAAAAAAATAATCAGGCAAAAAAAGTTTCCTGCTGGAGATTTTCAGCGGGGGGTGTTTAACTGATAGCCAATGAAATAAATCAGTGGGCCCAGCCACATTTGATATATAGCCAATGGTATGAAAGCAATTAGTGAGCCCACCAATGACAAATCAGTTAAGGAATTATAAGCCTCATGGAAGGCAATTGCCCGAGCCCTTGAGCCACTCTTTCTTTCTTGCACTTGGATTCGCTCCCGCCTCTGGGGAGTGTACTTTCACTTTGTTTAATAAACTATCCTTTGCTTTCACTATTGGTGTGTTTCATTCAATTCTTTGTTTGAAACACCAAGAACCTAGATAGTCATCCCACAACAGAAGCACCAATTACATTCTAATTGAAACAAAGTCGACAGTAAAAAAAAAAAAAATCAACAAGGCATTTCCATTTTTCCCTAATAACTCTTTCCTTTTGGAATTTTCTAATCCTAACCAATTATTGGGAAGCTTATTAAATAATAAAAATCAAACATTTCTAAGAAAGTTGCTTGTTCCGCGCCTTACTCAATTTCATATTCTCAGTGGCCTGGGACCACTGACTTTCCACTGATCGGTAATAGTAATGGTGGCTATCAGATCAGAATAGAGATTTTTGAAAAACACTAAAAATAGAGCCAGCTGGTTGCATAGTGGTTGGGGTAGCTGGATTCCACATGGTCAACTGTGTGGTTCGAGTCCCAGACCCGATGTCTTGAAAAACACATCAGGCGCATGTGCATGTGTGTCCAGAGTCCCAAGAAGAGAATGGAGGTGGAGGGACTGTAGTGTAACCATTCTCCTGCAGGGTGATTTCTCTCTCTCTTGCTCTCAGGTGAGTAATAAAGAGCTAAAATTATAAAAATACTTAGCCTTATTATTTACCTTAGGAACATAGTCATTATACCTAAATTTCAGCATTTAATATATCATCATTGCTCTAATTTTGTTGCATCCAAGAAATAAGGAAAAATCACCTATGAATTGGTATACTTGCTTATTTCTCAGTTTGTAAAAACTTTTTTAATTTGTTGATACAATGAATAAATCGATTCTGATTGCTATGCAAAAAAACAGAAGATAATCTGCTTTGCAATAAACTTTGATAGTTTAATTGCATAAGGGCAACATGCTATCTATGAAAAAAATTACTAACTAAATTATAGGTATTAAATACTGAAAAAAGTTAATAGTTCATTATAATTTACTTCACTTAACAATCATAGCTATCAGCAGTTCCTGTGCAATCTCAGGTACAACTGGGAATTTGGGACCCTCAGTGGAGCTATTAGTGTAGTGAACCTTTTTTTTGGAGAGGCTTTCACTATAGGGCGTGTGCGCTCGCCAGACAGAGAGAGACTGAGAGACAGAAAGTGAGAAATCACCCCCCCCAGGGGGGACGGTCACGCCGCAATCCCTTCTCCTCCATTCTCCTCTCGGGATCTTGGGCACGCACGCACACGCCCCCGGCTTGAGTTTTAAGCCACCGGGTCCGGGACGTGAACCGCGGTCAACTACGTGGGAGTCCAGCTACACAGCCATTACACTAACTGCTGGTTCCCAGTGTAGTGAACCTTTTGATAGCACATATGAAGGGGTCTCTCCAAAATTGACCTTGTTGGTTTCATTCTCAGCAAACTGATCTTGGCCATTCAATATGGCTTTTAATGTTCCTGATGCTAGTGCATGTTCTCTTTTTACAATAAATTTGTGACCACCAGAAGACATCAATTTGGATCAGCTAGAGACATGGTGGTTAAGGCAGCTGGATCCCACATGGTCAAAAGTGCACTCTGAATCCCAAACCCGGTGGCTTGAAAAACATGCACGTGTGCAAGCAGGCCCCAAATCTCACGCTATGGCCATCCTCCCTGAAGAGTGCTTTCTCATATTCCCTCTCTCTCTCTCTGTCTTTCTGATGAGAGCACACATCCTATAGCAAAATTTTATATATATATATATATATATATATATATATATATATATATATACACACACACACACACACACACACACACACATATACATATATATATATATATATATATATATATGAAGGCCCCATGTCATGTATGTCAAATTGATGTCATATTTGACATACATGACATGGAGCCTTCACAGTCATGCTATGATGTCTCCTCTCCATGCACTTACATCCTTACGAAATTTCACTTTGCTACCATATTACTATTTTGAGATACACAAAATGCTACAGATCATTCCTCTTAGAGCTATATAAGGCCAGCAGTTGTGCTCTGCACTGTCTAATCAGGGTTTTGTCCATGCAGAAAAAGAGATGACTTCAAAATTTTGCACAGAGGAGATGTATGAGCTAACAACATTCCTGAATGTATCATCTCTATTGCTCTAACTTAGCAAACAACAAGAAAAATTGTAAAAGACTTTTATATGCTTACTTCTGATTCAACTCCCTGGACTCTACAAAGTCTTATGTTTTTCCACTATAAATTTTCCTACCCTGCAGGGTGTGAGAAACCTCATCCTTGCAGTTTTAGAGGACTAGAGAAATAATACAACATGAATCTTACTGGATAACTGTATAAAGTACTGGGGAACTAGAAATGAAGCGGCTAAATTTCTAAATGGAAGTTACTTATAAATTTGCCTGTAATATCATATATTAGGCAGAAATGTAGAACTGGTGAAGCTGGATTCTCATATCATTATTTAGATAACATTTATTATTTAATATTATCATAATGAGAAGTTCAGTCTGCAGTTGTAAGATCTGTAACTAGCAAATTTTTCCATCTGGTTCTATAGAGAAAAATTAATGTCTGTTGCATAAATCACTGGGGGCGGGGGGAATTCTAAAATATTAACTTTACCCTGATAAAGCAAGTGTAGGCTGGAATTACCATGCAAGGGAGGATGTTAGTAAGAATTAATGTTGGTATAAAGTCCCTATTCCCCTCTCAAGTGGAATTTTGCATCACAGGAAAAGGAATGCATTCTGACTGACAATGCTATTTAGGAAGATGGGTAGGCAAATTACTAATTTATTAACTATATAAAAACTGAGAAGCTTGAACTTCAGATGCTAATGCAGTTTTATTTATTTATTAGAGTTTAACATGCTAGTCTAGTTTTTTTCTAATTTTATTTATTGTTATTATTTTTAAATTTTGACCAGAGAGAGACATAGAGAGACGAAGAGAGAGAGAAAGTGAGAAAGTAAGTGGCCAGGCCTGGGGCTCGAACTGTGGTCAGCCATGTGGGAGTCCAACATCTCAACCACCACACCACCTACCAGCCCCACTAAAGCAGTCTTTAAGGCATGGTAGAGTATTGAAAAATTATAAATCATTAATCAATGCAGCCTGACTTCAGGATGAGACTAGCTGAAATTTCTTTTTAATATTATATTCTAGAAAAACATTTCTTTAAAAAATAGTCCAAATAGCTATAATATGTTTTATGTCTTATGTTTAGATTTTTTAAAATTAATTACTGCTTTATTGTTAAAATTTTCAAACTCTACAGAAGAGTATAGAGAATGATATGATAAAACATGTGGTGCCTGCCACTTGGCTATAATAATTATTTTCATTTTGTTCTATTTACTTTAGTTGTTTTTTTTTTTTTTTTTAAGAGTTTTGCCTTAGGGCATGTTCATAACCAGAGAGAGTGAGATAGAGACAATGAGAAGAAAAGTGGGAAATCACCCCCTACCAAGCGAGAATGGCCATACCACAATCCCTTCTCCTCCATTTACCTCCCAGGATCTTGAGCACGCATGCACATGTGCCTAGTATGATTTTTCAAACCTCCAGGTCCAGGACTCCAACCACACTGGCTATGTGGGAGTCCAGCTATGTGACCGCTACAGCATCTGCTGGCCCCAACTTCAGGTTTTTTTTGTTGTTGTTGTTGAAGAAATCAAATTTACTGATAGGGCTGCAGTCATTTTGTTTTGTTTTGTTTTGTTCTGTTTTTAAGAAATTTTTGCTATGCTTGCTGGAGAGACAGAGAGAGAGAGAAAATGAAAAATCACCCCCCAGGGGGATGGCCACACTATAATCCCTTTTCCTCCATTCTCCTCTTGAGATTTTGGACACACATGCACATACACCCAGCATGATTTTTAAGGTGCCGGGTCCAAGACTCAAACTGCCGTTGATCATGTACAAGTCCAGCACCTTAACCACCATGCCACCTGCTAGCCCAGGGCTACTGTCTTCTATGTTACCTTTTCCAATCCCATTTCCTCCCACCTACCCACAGGAACCCACTATTCTGAAGCTGGAGTCCTTGCACCCCAGACATACTTTATCTCCCATGTGCATATCTATAAATAATACGATTTTATAACTTGGGTTTTTTTCCTCTTAACATTATACTTTACAATTTTTTTCATATCAATATACAGACTTTAAATTCATTTATGATGCTTGCTGTAAGATATAGCAAAAATTTCTTTGCCCGTCCTCCTGCGGAAGGAAATTTTAGTCGTTTACAAGTTTCTGCTATCTCAGATGAAACTGTGATGAATGTTCTCATACATTTTCTTTGGAGCACAGGTGTGAGACTTCTTCCAGAGAAATCTATCAGTCCCATTTGCTTTTCCAGAAAGTCTGCTTAAGTATAGAAAATTCATATGCTGTAGCTAGCTACCAGAAGTTTCTGGGAAGCTCTTGCCTTCATGAAGGAAACAGTAATGGTCAAAGAAGTCTCTCTGGGTGACTAGGCCTCTCTCATATGCAATAGTTCTTACAGAAGTCATCTCTGGCCCCATCCTCCTTAAGGAGTGCTAATAGATATAGGAAGGGACCTACGCCAGTTCTTATAAAACCTGGACCATCCAGAGCCAGCTTCATGGCTTGGTGGTTAAGGCAACTGAATCCCATATGGCCAACTGTCCAGTTCAAGTCTCAGATCTGGTGACTTGTAAAATACACTGGGTACATGTGCATATGTGCCCAAAATTCCAAAAGGAGGGAGAGCTAGAAGGGAAGGAATTATATAGCATGATCATTCCCCAAAAGAGGTACTTTTTTCTTCTCTCATTCTCTGCCTGTCTGTCTGTCTTCAGTGAGCACACATGCCCTCTGGCAAAACATTTTTTTTTTAAAAAGAAGTCTGGACCATCCAGAGACCAGTGGGAACACTGTGGAAATGGTACAGGCATATGGCAAACAGTCGATGCTATGTGGAGATTTAAATGTCAGTATGCAAACTGTAGTAAACTGATTAATGATCCCCTGCTGTCTCATAAGGAAGAGGGGACTTCACAGGTTTGATTAAGTTAAGGACCTTGAGATGAAGTGGTCATTCTGCTTTTATTGGGAGCAGGGATCCTTCTAAGAGGGTGGCAGAGGGCAGAGTCGGCCAGAGATTAGAAGACGTTATGATGTCTTTGAAAGTGGAGGAAGGAGCCAAGGAAAGCAGGCAACCTCTAGAAGCTAGAAAGGGCTAGGAAAGGTTGTCCACAACCTTCCAGTACCTCGATGCTAGCCCAGGGGGACCTAATTTTCACTTCCGGGCTCTGGAACTGAGATAATACACCTACGATGTGTTAAGCCGCTAAGTTTGTAATGATTTGTTACACCAGCAGTAGAAACTAACAACAATGAAGGTGAGTGAAGATCCACCTTATGTATAATCAAAAAAGAGGGGACACTCCTAAGGGAATCCTGAGAACAGAGCCAGCTAAAGGGGAGGAGGGGCAAGCCTGCAGAAGACAAGTGGTCAGAACTGAAGCTGTCACATGTTCCTGCTGCAGACTCTTGTTTGGGATTGGCAACCCACTCCTGCTGGTAGTAAGTACTGATCTTCAGGATATGTGGGTATAGATGGCTGAAGTAAGGGACTGGAGAACAATCTCTCTGCCATCTTGGCTCCGTAGTCAACCCCTGCTTCCACTTAGTCCACACTTGCCTCTTTATTTTGGACCCTGAGACATTGTTCTATGTCTCTCTGTTCTGTGTCTGAAGACTGCTCCCTGATCTCCACCCAGCTGGAATCCTGTCCTCCAGCCCCAGTGGGTCCACACAGACTTTTCTGTGGGCTGGACCTTCTGTCTGGTGCAACTCCTGTCCATGCCCTCTCACTCAGATTAGACCTCTGCATGTTAACCCCTGGCCTATTCCATGAATGTCTGTGCTTTATGACAAATTTGGATCCTGCCATCTCATTACTTGACCTTATTTTGTTTTTACTCCAGTTTGGCCTGACCTCTCAGCCTTGACCTAGCAGTCAGGTCTTTTTTAACTCTGGGAATTGTTACACAAAGATCCTTGCTGACTGGTTTTCTGCTTAGTTTAGCAGCCCCACACTAAAAGGAAGCTCTTTCTCTTACACACTCTGCGTAAATAAGCCACAATGAATCAACCACCTTGCCAGTGCCAGGAGCCATGATAGCATTTGATCCTAAAAGATCCCAGGGTATGTCAGAGTTTGGAATATCAGTGTCCCAGGACTCCTCTTCTGGAAAAATGCACTTTTTTTCTTTCAGAATGTGTTTCCCTCACCTCATTAGGACCATGTTGATTAAGTGGACGTGATTAATCATAGTTCACCTCCCAGCCACAGAGGTGGTATGTGAGCTGAACTTGATTAGAATGGCCTACCCAGTAGCTTTGCACTTTGAGGTCTTAGATTTACATCTTTGATCCATTTTGAGTTGATTTTTTTGTTAATGGTGAGAGATGGAGTCCAGTCTCATCAGTCCAGTTTCATCTTTCTCCAGGCAGATTCATTTGGAAAGCTGTAGTAATACACAGTGATTGAATGTAAATAAATAAATAAATAAATAAATAAATAAATAAATAATTTTTTAAAAAAAGAATGGTCTACCCAGCCCACCCCCTAGTGAATGGCCTAAGATTGGGCACATAATCCCTAAATCAGGGGATAATCACAGCCCTTCTCCAGAATGTTTTTAATACAAATTATAAGAGGAACCCTATCCTGAGAAGGAGGTGAGGGATTAAGCTGAGAGGTGGGAGCCAGGTCTCTAATCTCATGGGGAGGGCTGGCTGAGAATTAAATAGGCCCAAAGACACAAGAGTCAGATAGAGAAAATAAACTTTGACAACATTTAAGTCCCTGGAGACACACAAGATTAGTGGTTTGAGTGTGGGCTCTGAGTCAGACTACCTAGGTAACCTTGGGAAACGTAACCTCTCTGAACCTGAGTTTCCTCTTTTGTAAAAAGAAGATAATAATAGTACTTAACTCTTGGAGCTGTTGTGAGGATTGAAAGAATCAATGCATGTGAAGCATGTTAAATAGTGCCTGGCACTTGGCCATCTAACAATAAATATTAACTATTATAAGCTACTGCAGTTGTCCACAAGGTATCTTCACCCTTGTCCCGTCTTTGATTTGGTTACCAGAGCAAATGGTTTCCTCTTTTTGTATAAGCTACTGTTTGGTTTCTATTACCACCAGCCTGAAGAATCCCAGGGAATATAGTCATTATTTTTGTAAATTCTCAAATTCCATGAGATGTCCTATGAAAAAAATTTTCTATAGTTGGGTAAATTTGGGCAACTCTTAGACATTCATTGCATTTTAATTTATATGATGCACTCTCTTTGAGAGTCATGTTGTATTTTCACAATTAAAGGCTTAATTTTCATAATTAAAAAGTCAGTGGAACTTTCCAACCTATTTAACTTTGGTTCTCTTTTTTCTGTGATTTTTTTTTCTCATGCTGAGCATTTTTCAGAACACACTTTGATGTGATGAACAGAATATCCAGAGAAGAAAAACTAAGACACTACTGAGCTACCAGTTGAACCTGGACTGTTTGAACGTTTAAAATGCATGTTCAGGACCAGCAGTTAGCGTAATGGCTATGTCGCTGGACTCCCACACAGTCGACCGCAGTTCAAGTCCCGGACCCAGTGGCTTAAACTCACGCCGGGTGCGTGTGCGTGCGTGCCCAAGATCCCAAGAAGAGAATGGAAGAGAAGGGATTGTGGCGTGGCCATCCTCCCTGGGGGGTGATTTCCTGCTTTCTGTCTCTCTGTCTCTCTCTGTCTGTCTGGCGAGCACACGCGCCCTATAGCAAAAACCTCTTCAAAAAAAAAAAAAGCATACTCTTTCGATGTTTCTGCACACATATGCATACACACAATGCAATTACCACTAATGGTTTGAAAAGTCAGTGAGTTTGAATTTTGAGTTTGCTTTTCCATGTTAACTGTTATTTTTCCAGAGAACACAGTTTTAAATGCCCTTGCAAATTCACATGTACCATGCAACATTAAATAGCAGATTAAAGAATTTTTAAAAACAATTTTGAAGAAAAGTTCCAGTAATGGCACCTTTAGTGAAAAAATTACAAAAAGGATGGCTTCCCTTTTCTGGTAACCAGAGGCAATAGAGGAAGAAACAGCAGCTTGGGAAATGTTTTCATTTTAATTCACACAGTTAGATACCTTTGTCTTCATTTTGGGAATAGCCAAATTATTGCACAAGTAAGTCACATGTCACTCTGGGTCACATTCTAACTACTGATCATCCAAAGCTGTGTGTCTTGTACTGTGATTCAGATTTGACCAGTGGATATCATTATGATGATGATGAATTGGTTGATATTAATTAAAGATCGTCACAGGGGACTCTGGGAGCAGAGAGAGGCTGAGTTCCCGCTGGCAGCCTTACAATCTAAATTAGCCTGAGTTGTATAACAGTTTTAGGCATCTGATATGGGACTTGCCAAATTTCATGGCTTCAGGCACACGGAATGCACATCCCTGTTCCAGGGAGGCTAAATATTTTTCCAAATCAGTAGATAAAACAAACTCCCTGACCTCAACTTACTTCCTGGCGCCTGGAGTTCTGAGTAGCTGATGAAGAGTGTCTGTCTGCTATCAAGTAACAGGACACATTCAGACTGGCTCCTACGCTCAGGACCATGTGGTACCTGATCCTGTCTCCATCTTCAGAGCTAAGATTTTGGCCACAACTTAAAGATCTAAGTCCAGAGGGCAATGGGCCAGGGTTAGATGCCATTAAATGCCATTGAATCAACCTTGAAGGGCAACTGTGCCTTCACAGTGCATGAGGCAACGCGCTGCAGCTAGGGACCCGTGAAAACTGGTGATCGCAGACCCCGGGCAAATCACATCTCTAACATCATATCTGAAATGGGGAGGTGGCTATCCACTGTCTTAAGTAAATACTCTGCACAGACTTTAGCCTTTACAGAGTCAACCAAGTAGGAAATTAATCCTTCAAAGGGAACCTGAAGCTTCTGACACAAGGACTTGTTGGGTAGACACTTTAACTATTAGATAGTGACATCTACTGACTGTATCAGACACTGCCACCTTACAGATAAAGTACGAATTATCTAAGAACCTTAGAAGATTCAAAAGAATGTTAATGGGGGGCAGAGGTTAGGATGTGAGGAGGGATTCTCATAGATAGTCTAGAGAGAGATGGAATAAAAGGTAACAGCAGAAGCAAGAGTAGAGAGACTAAAAAGCATGTACAGTGTTTCTGACTTAATAAAAAATAATTTCATAATCCTACTAAGTCCTACTATGATCTTTTCTGGGAAATGTGCCCCAGTTTCATAAGGCATCATATTGGAGCCTTTCTGTATTTGTCAGCTCATTCCAATGGCATTTACCTTGAGGTTTTCCCTTCCAGTCCATTCCATCTGCTTTTTAGACTTCTACGTACTTATACCAATGTACATATGCATGCGTTTTCTCTGTCCCACCCTCTTGTTTGATCATGAAATCTGGGTCCCAATTTGTTCTTTTTATTGAGTCATTTAAATAACTTTCTTTCTGACCTTCTCCTGCAGTATTTCTGAATTCCTACAGTCAAGCTTCCTACAGTCAAGAACGAGAGAGTTGAATTTATCCCTATGTCAGCCTGAAGGCAATTGGCATTCACAATAATCATTCAATAAATGACTTATGCAATTTCTCTTGTTTTCTTTTTTTTTTTCTTTCTTTCTTTCAGGAGAAAGAGAAAAAGGGAAAGTGAGAAATCATCCCCCAGTGTGGATGGTCACACCACAATTCCTTCTCCTTCATTCTCCTCCTGGAATTTTGGGCATGCACACACATGTACCAAGCATGTTTTTCAAATTGCCAGGTCTGAGACTGGAACCATGGAGTTAGCCATGTGTTAGTCAACACCTTAAACACCATGTCATTTGCTAGCCCCTGCAATAAAATTTAACAAACAAACAAAATATCTGGGGAACAGTGCAAATTCATTTCTCTTTTGGATAAACTTTGCCCATGTTTGCCTCAGTTTGACTCAGGTTTCTCAATCTATTTTGTTTTTCTTGGCATCATTCCTGGCATTGTATATAAAAAAAAGTATAAAACAGCAGTCTTAAGACAATCAGTAGAACGTCTGAGTCATAAGTAAAACATAATTCAGGAATTTTAAATGCAAACAAACCATCTTCCCTTGAAGTAATCGAAAACCAAGAACCAAGAAACACACAGTAAACAGACTATGCTAACACAGAAGTTTAAAAAGACTTAAATTTTAGGATACAGCAATTTCCACAGTGTTGAATTAATAAAACGTATTTTCTGTAAATACTTTTGATCATTTGGAAAGTGTCTCTAATCTTTTTAAGTCAGAAAACCGAATTGAATCGGTTGGCTTGGATATGTAATAGGTTGCATCACACAACAGTAGGATGATTATTCATCAAGATAAGTGAGAGGCCAGGCAATGATAATGCAACTGGACCCCCAAGGTAATGGTCCTGACTTTATATCTCAGGACCACCCTGAGCACACCAGACATGTGCATGAATGCATACGATCTGAGCTGGGCCTAAGGGTAGATCACAGCCCGAAGACATTATTGAAACCACCTGTCTCTCTGTCTTCAGGAAAAAATTAACAAATACACCTACATAAAGATGTCAAAGTAGTTGGCATTCTCCATAACTAAATCACTTTCCTCTCATTGTTCTTTTTATTAAAATCTTTGTATTGTCATTTCAAGATGTTTTCCTACTGTATGATTTTTGGGTCTTACGATAAAATTTGGGATGCAACTAACAACTATCTGTGCACTGGAGAACAGGAACAAATTTCTTCCTCCTTTTCTGCAGTTGAGTCACGGTACAATTACCGAATATTAACATGGTCGAAACTTAAGATCATTGAATGTCCCCTCCTAAACTCATGTCAATGTTTAATCCTTATTGTAACAGCATTAAGAGGTAGGTCATTTGGGAGATGGTTAGGATTAGGTAAAATTATGAGAACAACTCCCCCATGAGAAGATCAAGCAACCATGCTAGCTCCCTGTTTCCCTTTGTTACCCTCTACCAGATACCAACCCATCCACCTTGGATTTCAAGCCTCCAGCACCATGGGCTAAATAAACCTCTATGCTTTATAAATTACCTAGTCTCCAGAATTCTGTTACTGCAACAACAACCCAAAGAATAAATAAATAAATAAATAGAAATCTTTAAAAAGACTAAGACAATTGAAGAAAATCATTGCCTCTAATTGGGGCTTCATATGTGGGGGAGGGTCCTCTCCCTACAAATGCTCTCTATCAGCCTGTATGCAGATTAAAACATCTCAACTTTGACCCTTTAAAAAAAAAAAAAAAGTAGGTTGGTTGTTTCATTTTCGTTTTACTCCTATCAGTCTCTTTATTTAGTCTTCCTATTTCTGAAAACTCAAATCCAGGTTTTGATCTCTTTGAGCTAACGTTACTACAGTCTCTGCTTTCTGCATGGATGCGGATTCCACGGTAGCTGTTTCAGGCACAGTGTTTTAGTCCATGTGCAGAATTTGAAATCTGGTGAGTGAAATTTGGTGGGGTACATCAAGGCTCCAATGTCCTTAGGTTTTGGGGGTTTGGGTGATTGTTATTAATCTATACAATATTGATTTTTTTAAAAAAGAATTGTTTCATTGAATATTTGATTTATTTACTTATTTATTTATTTTAACTTGACCAATGAGGGCCAGAGCAAGAGAGAGAGAGAGTGAGAAATCAAGCCACTAGGTCCAGGACTCGAACCATGGTCAGCCATGTAGGAGTCCAGCGCCCTTAATCACCACGCCACCTGCTGGCCCCCAATGTTGATATTTTAAGATGGTGACATGGTGGTAAAATACAATGCACTGCAAGGCTGACCAACATAGAGTGACAGTGGTAAGTGGTGGTAGTGTTACAGTCCAGGTTCATATCCAAAGACCTACCTGAGTATCCCAGACAGCGTGTGGATCACAGCATCCAGACCCGGCTAGAGGTGCTATGTGTCTCCCTCTCCATCTCTCTTGCTCATAAAATAAATAAATACTACATGAATTCATTATAGGGACCAGCCAATGGTGTGATGGTTAAAGCAGCTGGGTCTCACGTGGCAGACTGTATAGTTGAGTCCTACACCCGGCAGCTTAAAAAACACATTGGGTGTGTATGTATGTATGCATGCCCAAATTCCTGAGAGGAGAATGGAGGAGAAGGCATTGTGGCACTACCATACCCACTGGGTTCACGCCCAGGGACCTCCTTGAGTATGTTTTGTGCATACTGTCTGGGGCTGGGGATGTAGCACGATGTCAAGACTCTTTTAGGAGTTTCTCTTTCTCTCTCATCTTCTTTGCTCTCTCACTCATGGAATAAATCATTAAAAAAAAGGGGGGGAAGGAATATGGCTTCTAAACTTGCTATTAGGGCATTCATACTGCACCCCAAGAGCAAGACTCCCTACTCTGGAATTCAGGGAGTCCCTGAAACTCTGAAGCAAAGTATATGCAGTTTCTTGAGTTTCATTTTCACACGTTTTCTTTCTCCCCTTAAATCATCCCAACCGCTGAGCTAAGAGTTGCATCTATCGGGTTCACAGACAGGAGAATCTGTCTTTAGTACTTGGTTTTCCTCACAGTACATATCCCTGCACTCTGAAAAAAGCGTGCCCTATGCACACACTTGCAAGTGTGCCATGGATTATAGTTTATTTTCTGAGGATTTCCATGAAATTTCCTGTCTCTAAGACTTATGAGACACTGGAAATTAAAGCTCTGGTGCCAGAGATTTTGGAATTTTTTTCTGTGGAATCAGAATTATGGAATTTTAAGGCTAAAAAGAAACCTTTCAAATCTGCTCCTACCAAAAGGAGGGCTGACTTTAAGCCACCACTGAGAGATACTGTATATGTTAACATGCTTGTTTCCCACTCCATATCTTCTACTCCCCAGTCAGGGACATGTAGGGAAAAAATACAGAAATATTTTCTTTACCCAACTCTCTGCTTCATCTTTTCATGTTATTAATTATTTTCCTTTTGGAAATAGCAACTATGCTACAGTAGGTTTTTTAAGTAGATTTCACTTTGTCTTTACCAAATCCAGAAATAGTGTAAGGTTGCTGGGCAGGGCCACAGCAGTAAAATGCTGTGCAGTAAATGTTCTGCAAGGCCAACTCAATGGGAAAGTCTTGGGTTTGTATCTAGAGACTTCTGTGTGTATGTTAGGCACTCACATGAGCACGATCTGGGCTGACTGAAGCTAAGGGATGGATTGCAACAATAGGACCTTGTTAAGGGTGTTGTATCTGTCTCTCTCTCTCATGAAATAAACTTTTTTAAAAAAAGTTGTAAATGAAAAAAGGGGAGCCGAGCCAGAGTTGCGGGCGATTTTGCTGCGCGCCGTGTCTCAGATTCATTCTTAAGGAATTAAGAACTTAATCTTCTAAAATGTCAAAAAGACCATCTAATACCCCACCTCCCACCCTAGCTCCTGCAACACAAATGCCAAGCACACCAGGGTTTGTGGGATACAATCCATACAGTCATCTCACCTACAACAACTACAGGCTGGGAGGGAACCCGGGCACCAACAGCCAGGTCACGGCATCCTCTGGTATCATGATTCCAAAACCCCCAAAGCCACCAGATAAGCCACTGATGCCCTACATGAGGTACAGCAGAAAGGTCTGGGACCGAGTAAAGTCTTCCAACCCTGACCTGAAACTGTGGGAGATTGGCAAGATTATTAGTGGCATGTGGCGAGATCTCACTGATAAAGAGAAACAAGAATATTTCAATGAACACAAAGCAGAAAAGATAGAGCACAATGAATCTATGAAGGCCTACCACAATTCCCTGCCTACCTTGCTTACATAAATGCAAAAAGTTGTGCAGAAGCTGCTTTAGAGGAAGAAAGTTGACAGAGACAGTCTCGCATGGAGAAAGGAGAACCTTACATGAGCATCCAGGCTGCCGAAGATCCAGACGATTTTGACGATGGCTTTACCATGAAGCACACAGCCACCGCCCGCTTCCAGAGGAACCACCGCCTCATCAGTGAGATCCTTAGTGAGAGTGTGGTGTCAGACGTCCGGTCAGGCGTCACAACAGCTAGAATGCAGGTCCTCACACAGCAGGTCCAGTCCTTAATACTTCATTGGCGAAAACTAGAAGCTGAACTTCTTCAAATAGAAGAGCGACACCAGGAAAAGAAGAGGAAAGTCCTGGAAAGCACAGATTCATTTAACAATGAACTTAAAAGGTTGTGCGGTCTGAAGGTGGAAGTGGACATGGAGAAAATCGCAGCTGAGATTGCACAGGCAGAGGAACAGGCCCGCAAAAGGCAGGAGGAGAGGGAGAAGGAGGCAGCAGAGCAAGCGGAGTGGAGTCAGAGCAGCCTCGGTCCTGAGGAAGAGCAGGTGGCAAACAAAGCTGAGGAGAAGGACAACGACGAGAGCCTGCCGATGGAGACAGAGGAGACACACCTTGAAGAAACGACAGAGAGCCAACAGAATGGGGAAGAAGGCACGTCTACTCCTGAGGACAAGGAGAGTGGGCAGGAGGGGGTCGACAGCCTGGCAGAGGAAGGAACCAGTGATAGCAACACTGGCTCGGAGAGCAACAGTGCAACAGTGGAGGGGCCACCGACAGACCCCATACCGGAAGACAAGAAAAAAGAATAAGTGTTGCCTTGTTTTATGTGTTCTAAATACATTTTTAAATGAAAAAAGTGTGTTTTGGTTAAAAAAAAGTTGTAAATGATAACGTAACTATGATGTGACTGAGAAGAATGGGAAGTGGGAAGGCTGGCAAGCACTCATTCTCTCAGTTGTTCCTTGACTCCAATACCCACATACTCTCTTCTCTTCAAATCCCCCAGGACTGTAAAGCACCACCAACCTTGAGGTAAAAGAGGGTCTTAAGTCTGCAGCAACAGCCTCTTCCTCTAGATTAAATGACCAGCTGTGTTGTCCTCCACCAGAGGCTACCGGGGAGGTGAAAGTAAGATAGATATTGAAAGAGAAACAGGCTTAGAATAAAGTGTACACATCCCAGCTCTCTTTGCCTTCCATGGAGATTGAATGGGCCTGTGACCTCAAGAACAGGTACAACTTAGTACAATTCACTGTGTTTGCCAAAAATTTATAAAGAGGGACAAGAAATTATTCTTGTCTCTAGCTGTGTTAGGAAGACTAAGACATATACAGGAGCACTGAAGTGTGGGGGTAGAAGGTGTAGGGCTCCTCATAAGGCCAGTGAGGTAGTGACAGCTATTAATAGGAAGGAGGTCTCTAGGGAGAAATGCACCAGCAATGGACCCAGCCTCTGCAGGGAGACTCACCTCATCCAGACAGGTAGATTTTATCCACGGCGTTGGTGGGTTTCCTGGCAGGTCGTCAGGTTAAAAGAAAAGCAGATTTTTCTTTTTAGCTCCCAAAGCATAAGCTAGGGTGACCCTTTGGAGCAATAAACTACAGCTTAATACAAAGAAAGTCATCTGATACATTGCAGAGCTCCAAAAACAACTGTTTTTCTCATGAAGTTACAGTGACCTCCCACTGCTTCCAATATTCAAACAGAAAGTCAATTTGGGTGGGAGAGAGGGAGGAATAGGCAGAGCACAGAGGATTTTAGATCACATGTCATTATACATTTGTTCAAATGCATAAGATGTACAGCACCTAATGTAAACAATGGACTTGGGGAATTACAATGTCTCAATGTAGGCTCACCAATTATAATGATCTATGCTAGTGAGGGATGTGGATAAGAGAGATTACACACATGGGGGCGTAGGAAACATTTGGGAAATTACTATATCTTCTCAACTTTGCTTTGAACCTAAGAGTGCTCCAAAAAAATATTTTAAAAGTACTTTTACCTATTTGACATGTAGGTAAAAGAAGGGATTCCTGGGTTAGGTATAAGCTTTGATTGGCTGGCTTGTTAGTTTATTAAGTTAAAGAATACAGAGACTATTGGACCTAGAAAATGGCATCTTAGAAGTGATCCTTTGAGATATGTTGTTCTAAAACTTTGATCCAATTTATTTCTAAATAGATTTCTTTATTTCTCTTTACCTAGCTAAAAGGCATTTCTCTTCCTACTCTGCTCACCAAAACCCATGATTAATTGATCAGCTTTGAAATAAAAACAGAGAGAATATTCCACATTATACATCTGACAAACGATTAGTAACCAGAATACATAAGGACTTGAAATAGCTCACCAGTAAAAAAAAAAAAAAAAAAAAAGTAAATAATAATTCAGTTTAAAAATACACAATCAAGGTGAACAGACAGTACTTGAAAGAAGACATACAAATAACCAACAAGCATATGAAAAAATGCTCAGCATCACCAATCATCAGAGAAATGCAAATCAAAACTACAGTGAGCCATCACCTCATCTGAGTTAGAATAGCCATTATCCAAAACAAAACAAAAAACAAAAACTAAGAACAACAAGTGTTGGCATGGTTTTGAAGAAAGAGGAACTGCCATGCATTATTATCCCATCCTTCTTGATTTCTCACTTTCCCTCTCACTGTCTCTGTCTCTCTGTCTCTGGCAAGTGCACGTTCCCTTTTGGCAAAACCAGAAAGAGTTAAAAATAAATATTATCCAATTAAGCTTTTTGCACCACTTACCTATCGCTTTCCAAAATTCTCCAGTATATTTGTCTAGGACTTGTCTATCTCATCCACCAAACTTACCTGTCCAATGCAAAAGCCACTAGCCACATTTCAAGTGTTCAGTAGCAACGTGTGAGTTGAATATGCAGTACAATAACCATCATCTTAGAAAGTTCTGTTGGAAAACTCTGCACTAGAACCAAGCTCCATTGAAGTAGAGTCCTTATTGGTCTTGGTCACTGTTACTTCTCTAGCATCTAAATGAGAATGAAGTGCAGCTGCAGGGAGCATTGGGTGGGCAAACTAACAAAGTATTCAGTCGTTGGAAAAGTCATGACACATGTCTGCATAGAAAAACATAGAAAAATACACCATGAGTTTTCAGACAACGCAGTGCTTGTTTAGCTTTTCACTCCAGTATTTCAGAAATTAAAAGCCAGCTCCATAGCACAGTAGTTAAGGGAACTGGGTCCCACATGATAAACTGCAGTTCAAATGCAAGTACTGGTGGCCTGAAAAATATGCTGAGTGTATGTGTGTGCATACCAAAAATCCTGATAGGAAGAAAGAATAGAGAAAAAGGATTGTGGAGTAACCATACCCCATTGGGAGTGCTTTCTCTAGCAAACACATATACCTTCCAGCACTAAAAAAAAATTAATTGGTTAATTAATCATGATAGAATGTCTTTATTATATTTAAGTGTCTTTCTCAGAATTTTCCTGTTGGAGAATATGTTGGAAAATGTAATTTGATACCAAACGGCATACCATTGTAAAAATGTATAGAACGTAATGAATGTTTTAGTTTACCATTGACTTCATTTTCATTTTCGACCTCTTATTGCAGAAAATACTATTGGCAGGGTAGAAATTTAGTTCAATAAAGAGTCTTTGATTCTTACAGAATTTTTTTTAAGTTTATTGATTTGTTGAGAGAGAACTAATGATCCCTGACAGGGTCTTGCCACACCACAATCCTCCCCAGTCTTCCAGTCAGCAAGGATCACAGGTGCACCCAGCATGTTCAGGTCAATCCAGGATCCAAATTCTTCCCATATGACCCCAGTATCACACAGCGGTGCCAGATACATGCATCACCACACTGTACCAAGATTTTTTTTTTAAGCTTTGCTATAGGGTACGTGCATCTGCCAAATAGAGAAAGTGAAAAATCACCCCCCAGGGGGATGACCGTGTCATAATTTCTTCTTCTCCACTCTCCCCTCAGGATTTTGAGCTGCACGCAAACCACCTGGTATATTTTTCAAGCCACCAGTTCTAGAACTTGAACCATACAATTGGCCATGTGGGATCCAGCTGTCCTAACTGCCACCACACCTGCTGATCCCAAGAACATCTTAATAATCATTCACGTTTTCAAACATAATTTGTAAGAAATCATTTTACTTTATAGCTTTTTTCCTTAAGTAATAGTGAATTTCAAAAATTGGAAAATAAAAATCATATATGAAATAAATATACATCATTTCATTGTTCTCCTCGTTTGTTCTTGTTTGTTTGTTTTCCTTTGGTTTGGTTGTTCTTCACTGGGTGTTGACAGTGAACATTTTTATCCAAGATCTAATTGTAACTTTGCTACCACCTTCTGGCAAAATAATGAATATTCTTAGAATCTTTGACTAGAATAAATTTCCAAAATTTTGTTTATTTTATGTTGTTATTTTACTTGCATCTATTGCAGTTTAAAGCAAAAGTTGTCAAAGGTGAGGATTTAGTTCTGTTTACACTTACAATAAATGATGTGTACAGATTTTATTTTCTCTCACCCTACATTTTGTTTGTTCTGATTATTAAAATGTTAATGATGAATCTAAGAACAAAAAAGTTGAGACTTATATTTTGTGTATTTATTATATAACTTTTCTAAAAATTTTTTCATTGAATTTTACAAAAATATTGGTTCACAACCAATTGGAAATAACGAGTTTTTCACCACAGATAATTTAAGCATTGTACAATAGTTGCCTATGCCATTCTCTACATGGCCACTAGATGATGCCCAAGGACCTTCTCCCTGACTACTTGTATGTCCCTTGAATGGCAACCACCAATTGGCACTTAGTATACTACACATTTTTCTGGTGTAGACTGGCAGAACTTCAGGCTTTTCCTCTCTATCATGACCACTGAGAAAGCAATCAGTCTCCCTTGTAGAGGACATTTATAAATATTAAAACTCATGTGTACAAATGAAAATATGTATCTTCATATAGATATGTTTCACTAGTTGTTGGGAACAGAAGCACATCTACACACCAAAGCTGGTACAACTATTGTCAACAAGAATATTACTTGAGGTGAGGACAGGCCCCAGTCATATCCTAGTGGCTAAAGGAACTGCATCCCACATGGCTGATTACAGTTCAATTTCCAGCCCCAATGGCTTGAAAAACATGCCACGTACCTGTATAGGCATGTCCAAAATCCTGACAAGATGAAGAAATGCAAGAGAAGGGATTGCAATGTGACCACATCCCATTTGTCAGGGTCCTTTCTCTATCTCCCTCTCTGTCTGTCTCTATCTGATGAGTACACAAGCCCTCTGGCAATTTTTTAAAAAATAGAATGCTATTTGAGATTCCTTTGTTTAGTAATAGTGATAAAAGCCAACTAGATCCTGGCCAAATAATAAAGTCTATAATAATAAAGTCTTTGAAAAGTTTATGGAAAATGTGTAGTATGAAAAAATTAACGCATGGATTTCATTTTTATTTTTGCACTAAACCAAACTTTTATTTTAATTCCATTTTTCATGAACATTTTGAAGTCCTTCCATATGAAACCTTGAAGGAGGGACCAGCTGGTAGCATTGTAGTGAAAGCTCTGGACTCCCACATGGTCAACCACGGTTTGAGTCCTGGATCTGGAGGATTGCATTCACATGTCTCTCTCTCTCTCTCTTTCTCTGTGGGCACATATAGCAAATTAGAAAATAATAATAAAAAATAAAATAAATAATTCTTTAAAAAAAGAAGAAAGAACTTGAGGGAAATAGAACAGCAGAACAGAATTCTGAAAAATAAACTTAGTCCATAGACCAGATCTCAAGAGAGGCCAAATGCCTTCTATGTTACGAGATCCACAGTCAACAGAAAGAATCCCCTACAGTATTAATAGCTCAATACACTTCCTGCTGCTCCCTCGCAAGCCAGTCATGGGACATTCCTATATTTAAAGATATGTTGAATGCTATTAAAAAGCACATACGTAATATGTCAAACCTTTCCATTCAACAGTACAAAAATCCAACATTGGTGAGCCTGCGATAGCTACAACCTATATGGAAGTTCACAAGAGAAATTTGTTCCTTCAGCTTCACTATTAAAGTGATAACAAACGACATATTACCAACACTTTAAGTTGCTATGCCCTTTAGTTTTTTTTTTTTTTTTTTTTTTTTTTTTTTTTTTTTTGGAGAGGTTTTTCACTATAGGGCGCGTGCGCTCGCCAGACAGACAGACAGAGACATAGAGACAGAAAGTGAGAAATCACCCCCCGGGGGGATGGTCACGCCGCAATCCCTTCTCCTCCATTCTCCTCTCGGGATCCTGGGCACGCACGCACACGCGCCCGGCGTGAGTTTTAAGCCACCGGGTCCGGGACGCGAACCGCGGTCGACTACGTGGGAGTCCAGCGACATAGCCATTACGCTAACTGCTGGTTCCCCCCTTTAGTTTTTAATACATTCTTCCCCTATAGAAGAATTTTGCACCAGTGGAGCAGGCAGTAAGAGCGAAAAACTATCTATGGGGGTCAGCAGGTGGTGTGGTGGTTAAGGCACTGGATTCCCACATGGCTGACCGCAGTTAGAGTCCCAGACCTGGTGGCTTGAAAATCACATGGGTTACATATGTGTGCATGCCCCAAATCCCAGGAGAATGGACTCCCTGTCTCTGTCGCTCTCTTGTCTCTCCCCAGAGAGTGTACATGCCCTATGGCAAAAAAAATAAAAATCAAACAAATCAATCTATGGCCAAGATAGACATAATTTTGTGTGATGAATTGCAAAGGTTTCAGGTCTGACACCAGTAGTCTAATTTGCAACTTGTATACCAGTCTTGAGAACTTCCTCTGGCCATTCAAACTTGTAACACCTAAAAACTCTGAAGCTTCCACATCTGTTTGACTCCAACTTTGTTTTGTTTGGGCCATCTGGCAAGTAAGTTTGTGGGTTGAAAAGCTAGTAATGTCCACTTTGTCAAGGAAGAATTCAGAGAAATGGTGGCCACTGGTAATCATCCATGCATAGAAAAGGTAGCAACTCTAGTCATTGCATAATTTCATGTTTCTGATAACCCTGAATAACTTGTTGGTATTAAGACGGAACAAAGAGAGCACATAACCTTGGAATAGAATAGAATTTGCCTATTAAATGTTGGTAGGTCAAACTTTAAAAGAACTCTTCTTGGATTTATTTTGTAGTTGATGATCATTTCTGGTCACTGTTGTATTTAGAGGCCTCCCATAGGGTAAGGAGGACCAAACACACTAACATAACTCCGCAAAGTTCTTTTGCAAGACCAAAGACAGAAATGTAGAAACACTCACAGGATCTTCCTTTGACTTTAATCTGGAGGGCCAGCAGGAGCCAGCAGATGGTGTAGCGATTAAGTTGCTGGACTCTCACATGGCCAACTATGGTTCGAATCCCGGACCAAGTGGCTGGAAAATCATGCCGTGTGCATGTGCATGCATGCCCAAAATCCTGGGAGAAGAATGGAGCAGAAGGCATTGCAGTGTGGCCCACTCCCCGAGGAGGGTAATATCTCACTTTCTCTCTCACCGTCACTGTCTCCTCCCCACTCCTACAGTGAGCATATGTGCCATAACATATGTGCCCTAACACAAAAAACTCCAAAAATTTTTTTGAAAAATAAAAAAAAAAAATGAAGGGCCAGTGACAAAGGCTTTTAATTCTGACAACTGTAGTTTTCTGCTCATCATGTTTACCCATTACTAGTCAGAATTCCAGTATGAAAAAACACTCAACTAAGTCAATTCAAGGAATATGATTTACTTCATTTATTTATACAAAGATACAGATGAAGGCTTAGGGAAACCAAAGAGTAATCCTGAGCTAGTAATAACAGAGGAACTTTTATCATCCCACACCTGAAAAGTGACAGGAAAGATCAGTAGCTGGAACCCAAGAGAAGAAACACACAGAAAGGAAGTCATTTGAGAGGAGCAGCAATTACTGGGTAGTTGGAAAAGTCAAGACATGTTTTTCTGTTTTTCTATGCAAAAATGCATTATGACTTTTCTGACAACCCAACCAAAGCACAGTCAGAGAGAAATGACTCTACCCCACTGACCTCTCTCTTCACACTGAGCCAAACCCGACTAGAAATGAGAGCCAAGTCCATTGACAGAATCCCTGTATGTCAGCTTCCTAGAACAGAGAACAATGTAGGAATGGATCCAGGGGACAGATGGAATTGTGTGTGTGTGTGTGTGTGTGTGTGTGTGTGTGCACGCATGTATGGCACAAGTCAAACATTTTTGCTTCCAGTATCCTCTTTGTCCTTCACCTGGTGGAAAGCCCTTTGTGTTAAGGACAACAAACATCAAGTAGGAATAAAGTTCCACCATCATTTTAGTGCAGGTTGATATCAGTTTTCTCATAGTATCACACCTAAAACCCTAGCCAACACTGATTTTGCCCATACACTTATTTCAAAGAAAAAGGAAGGAGACAAGAAACAAGTGTCATAAAACACTTACAGAGACCAGCAAATGGTATAATGGTTATGTCACTGAACTCCCATGTAGTCAACTGCAGTTCGAGTCCCAAACCCAACAGCTTGGAACTCATGCTGGGCATGTGTACATGCTTGCCCAGAATCCTGAGAGGTGAATGGAGAAGGAATTGCAGCATTGCCATCACCCACTGAAGGGTGATTTCTCACATTCTGTCTCTGTCTCTCTCTGTCTCTTTGGCGAGTGCACTTGCCCTATAGCAAAAATCTCTCTCTAAAAAATAAACAAACAACGTTATAACAATCCTGTCTTCTGCGAGGTTTATGTTGGTCATTGTAGCTGCCTTTTCCATTGCCCTTAAGATCCCATTAACTTCTCCCAGCGCCTTAGCTGGACCAGGGTTCTTTACCAGATGAAGAGTCCAAAATCATCATTCTTACAGTGTCTGAATCTCCCATTTATGGATCTTCGCTGTTCTTCATTCACTAAGACAATTGGTTGAAGGAGTAGAAGTCACCAATAAACCCCCCTTTTATAAACCACCAATAAAATTGCCAAACATAGTTCTCCTTGCCACTACTGTAGTAACAGTCCAATTTTACTCAACATTGATAAACTCAAACAATTCCCTTCTGCTTTTCTTTTCTTTTCTTTTTTTTTAGACAGAGAGATTTTTGCTATAGGGTGCATGTACTTGCCAGAGAGACAGAGAGAGACAGAGAAACAGAAAGCAAGAACTCACTCCTCAGGGGGATGGCCATGTCACAATCCCTTCTCAGGATCTTGGACACACATGCACACATGCCCAGCATGTTTTTTTTTTGTTTTGTTTCATTTTTAAGAGATATTGTTGCAGGACCAGCAGTTAGCATAATGGCTATGTTGCTGTACTCCCACGTAGTTCCAATGCTTTGGCAGTGGAGATTGGCCTTTGACCTTGGGCTTCTTGTGCCACTAAACCAACAGGCAAAGAAGAGAGTTATTGGGACCAAAAGATGGCCTAATGGCTACATTGCTAGACTCCTATGTAGCCAATCATGGTTCGAGTCCCAGACCCAGTGGCTTAAACTCACACCGGGCGCGTGTGCGTGTGTGCCCAAGATCCTGAGAGGAGAATGGAGAAGGGATTGCGGCGTGGCCATCCCCCCAGGTGGTGATTTCTCGCTTTCTATCTCTGTCTCTATCTTTCCAGCAAGCGCACACGCCCTATAGCAAAAACCTCTCAAAAAATAAATAAATAAATAAAAAGAGAGATTGTTGCTATAGGGCACATGTGTGCGCCAGAGAGACAGAGACCGAAAGTGAGAAATCACCCCCCCACCACCACCCTGGGAGGATGGCTACGCTGCAATCCCTTCTCCTTCAGTCTCTTCTCGGGATCTTGGGCACATATGCATATGTGCTCGTCGGCGTGAGTTTTAAGCCACCAGGTCCAGGACTCAAACCATGATTGGCTACATAGGAGTCCAGCAATGTAGCCATTAGGCCATCTTTTGGTCCCAATAACTCTCTTCTTTGCCTGTTGGTTTAGTGGCACAAGAAGTCCAAGATCAAAGGCCAATTTCCACTGCCAAAGCATTGGAACCATCCCTCCTTTCTGTGATGTGAGGGGGAATAGTGATGCTGAAAATCTCATCTCTTCTAATCCCCTCCTCCTTTCAGGATTTTTGGGCACACACAGACACAGGCACACACCCAGCATGTTTCTCAAGTCACCAAGTCTAGGACTCAGACCACACAGTTGGCCATGTGGGATACAGCTGCCTTAACCATCATGCCACAGGCTGCTTCAAAATTAATTAATTCTTTCCTTTTTTGTAGAGGTTTTTGCCTTAGGGCACACGTGCTTTATAGGGAGAAAGAGACACAGAGATAGAGGAAAAATGAGAAATCCCAGCGAGTTCCAGCAGCTCCGGCGGTGGGAGGAAGGATAGGGATTATTGGCTCAACTCTGCAAAGGCTCTAGGCGCACCGCGGCCTCATCAGGCACCCAGCACATACCCTGTTCGAAGCCTAGATGCCCAAGAAAAAGGTCAGCTCAGCCGAGGGGGCGGCCAAAGAAGAGCCTAAAGGAGATCGGCGAGGTTGTCAGCTAAACCTGCTCCTGCAAAAGTGGAGACAAAGCCAAAAAAGGCGGCAGGGAAGGATAAATCTTCAGACAAGAGAGTGCAAATAAAAAAGGGGAGCAAAGGGGAAACAGGCTGAAGTGGCCAACCAAGACACTAGAGAAAATTTACCTGCAGAAAATGGAGAAACTAAAAATGAGGAGAGTCCACCCTCTGATGAAGCAGGTGAGAAAGAAGTCTGAGTAATGTCATATACCATGTCTTCTCAGTGGTCCCTGTTTCCCTTCTTGTACAATCCAAAGAAATATTCTTAACAGCTATTTTGTAAATGCAAGTTTTTCAGTCGCTCTAGAAACATTTTTAAGGAGAGAACCCCACTTCATCCCATTTTTTAAGTGTAAATGCTTTTTTTTTAAGAGGTGAAATAATTTACTTGTTGTTTATTTTTCAGTACAACCAGAAAACAGTGGGATATTGACTTATAGGAGGCTTTGACTCTCCTGCCTGTCAGCTTAACATTCCATAGGTGGGGGCGGGTGGGTAGTTTTTATATCCTAAATACAAAGCATAGTAAATGGCAGTTTGGAGTCACAGTCATGCATTTAATGTGTCTTGAATATTTTTAATTACTTCTATTATGTTTTTTAGTAGTACTGTTTCCTAAAGAAAACCACTCTTTGATTGTTGCTCTCCCTATCAGAATTGTACGCACTCTGTAACATCTTTGATCGTGGTAGTCCAGTTTTCCTAATAATTCTGTTAATGTGCTGTGAGAGATTGGAAATTTGAAGTATCTATTGTGTATGATACTAAATTGTGATTTGGTGGGACTTACATAACAGCTTTCAACATTTGAAGACAGTGGTTCTTGATATCCTCTTAAGGAAAATTTGCCTACAAATTTGAAGCTGGAATGTCACTGGAATAACTTAAAAAGAATCACTATACTTGGCTTTTTAAACTTTTGGTACCTATGTTAAGAATTGGGTACAAATTGAAATGTCTGTACTAATCCTTGACACAACCAATAAATCTCAATTATAAAAGAGAAAAAAAGAGAGAGAGAGAGAGAAATCCGTCCTGGGGGGATGGCCACATCGCACTCTCTTCTCTTTCATTCTCTTCCCGGTATCTTTGGCACGCACACACACACATGCTTGGCATGAGTTTCAAGCCATTGGGTCCAAGATTCAAATTGCAGTCAATCATGTGGGAGTCCAGTGACAACCACTATGCCATCTCTGGCCCCCTAAAGTAATTTTTCTAACTAGTGATAATAATTGAGGATAGGCAGAAGAATATCTTTATTTTTAGGAAAGGCTCAGTGAAGTCCAAATGGCTTCCTCAAGGAAAATTACTGGACACAATTGTTTGAATTGCAAACTGAACCTTTTTTTCCTATAGAATGCCATTTCTACTTGTAAGAATGATTGACAAACTGGTTATTCAGGCTTGTGTATTTGGCTGACATTTCTCAAAAACAAACTGAGCTGGTCATTTCAAGAAAACTGACATTTGTTGCCAATAGTACAATTCAAGCGTTAGAGGGAAAATTACATGTTGCAACTACCCTTCAAGACACTACAACTTGGGATCAGCAGATGACGTAAAGGTTACATCACTGGACTCCAAGTAGTCGACCGTGGTTCGAGTCCCAGACCCAGCAACTCACACTGGGTGCATATGTGTACATGCCCAAAATCCTGAGAGGAGTGTGGGAGGCTGCGCACCAGCGAGTCTGCCGAGGTTTCTCAGAGAGCAAACAATTGCCATGATTGGTTCCCTTCAAAAAACCTGACCTTCGAAACCTTGCTCTGATTGGCCACTAGAATCCCTCAGATTTGCATATCCGGCACCTCATGATTGGTCCAAAAGCAACCAATCATAACCCACCTTTTACAATCAATCACGGCCCACTGTTTACAACCAATCACAGCCCACCAGCGTGTATATGACCATGATGCCTGCCCACAGTAGCCAGACGACGACCCTGGAGAGCCTGAAGAGCTGAAACACCGCACAGTCTCCAGACGACCCTGAAGAGCTGTAACACTACATCGTCTCCAGACGACCCTGAAGAGTTGTGACACCGTGTCGTCTCCGTGCTGCTCACAATAGACGACGCAACCCTGAAGAACTGTAACACTGCATCGTCTCCGTGCTGTATCGCGCTGCCCACAATAAACAGATGATACTGATGACACTGTGTCGTCTCCGTGCTGTGACACTGCACCGCTTGTCCCGGATCTCACTCCTTCCCTCAGGAAACCTGTTTGACTGTCCCCCCGGGTCGGGACACGTGGTGCCCGAACAGGGACGGGACAGAGGAGAATGGGAGAGAAGGGATGTGGCGTGCCCATCACCCTTGGGGGTGATTTCTCACTTTCTCTCTCTCTTATCTCTGTCTCTCTGGCAAGCACACATGCCTTATAGCAAAAACCTTTCTAAAAAAAAAAGACACTACTACTTGTAGAATTTTGTGGTTATCAAAAAAAATCCATAACTACATAGTCTATTAAAATATTCCTCTTTTCCAATTGTAAATCTCTCCAATGCTGAATTCTCTTCACATATTTCAATCTAAACAGCATTATCACCTAAGATCTGCAGAAGCAAAAATAAAAATCTATCTATTTTCTATTAAAGAGGTTAGACTTTGACAAAATGTAAAATAAGTCTACTCTTCTAATTTATGTTTTGGAAAATACATTTTCCATTTTAAAAAAGGCTAACATGTCTTTATTCCTAGGATATGCATACTGAAGTACTTAAAGTCATGGTGCATTTTTGCATAGAAAACAGAAAAAAATTACATGACTTTTTCAACCCAATTCATAAAAAAAAAAAGGCCCTCATATTATATGTATGTATCACGGATAGACATTTGGCCTTTGCTACAGATGTCTTAATTCAATTTCTAGACTAACAAGTGTGGTAAGAGTAGCTTTTGTCTTTTTTGTTCTAAGGAGGTAAACCTTGACAGGACCCTAGACAGCTTTGAGATTTGCCAGAAAAATCAAACTTCTGGCTTCAACTCCCAACCTTTGGGGATGGGAGAGTGTCTGAGGATTGAGTTAATCACTGAGTGGCCAATGACTCAATTAATCATTCCTATATAATGAAACCTTCATTAGAAGTGTCCTAAACAATGGGGTTCAGGGGTCAGTCAGTGACACAGCAGTATAATGCAGCACTCTGCAAATCTGTGCCATGTGGAAAGTTCCTGAACATCCCAGGCACATCCATGCTCGGGATCCAGGGCTGGCTGTGGATGGTTGTGTCAAGACCCAGTTAGGGATTTTGTCTATCTCTCACTCATGGAAGAAATGAGTGAAATATATGCAATTTTTAAAATATGATAACGTTCAGAGATCTACATTGGTGAAAACTCACTGCAAGGGTGGCCCTACTGGAGAAGGCATGGAAGCTTGACAACTCTCCCCCCAAACCTTGCCCCTGTGCATTTCTACTGGTCTGCTTCTGAGCTGCATCCTTTATAATAAACCAACAGTGGGTAGAACACTTTCCTGAATTCTGTTAGTTGTTTTAAATTATCAAAGCTAAAGGAGGAATTGGAAGATTTATCTTTATTTATAGACTGTGGGTCAAGAGTACCAATGACAACATGGGAATTACAATCATCATCTGAAGTTGGGGAAGTCTCGTGGAACTGAACCCTTAATTCATGAAATTCGACATTAACTCCTGTCAGCTGTCCAAATTTAACTGTAGATGGTACTGAAGTTACAGAAATGGTATTGGAAAAGACATCATGCATTTGATGTTGGAAGGGCTGTAAATCAATTCACAATATGTGTATGAACCTACTGTATGTATCTATGACTCACTTCCAAATGGTTCAGCAAAAAGAGAAAAACAATGTTGTAAATATTCCTGTGCCAAGTAATACTTCACTCAATGACAGACCACATACATACAGGGGTCCCGTAAGATGATAGCTATTAAGGCTACTTTAGTGTACTCCTTATACAAAAAAGTTTACTGTAAAACGATATGCTGTTATACCAGCGGCAGCATCGTAACCAACTATCTTGTGTTTACCAGGCCTATAATTTTTTTAAATCTTGTTATATTTTTTTTTTTTCAGTTATTTATTCGGAGAGAAATAGGGACCGCCAAAAGGGTCTTCACACTGTGATCCACCTCCAGTCTCAGCCAGCCAAAAACATGGGCACAAATGCTCAGCGCACTCAGAAAACATACAAACCCCAGGGCCTTTCCCGTGTGGGTCCAGTTGCATTACCATTGCCCTGATGTCTCTTAATTGCATCATTTTCTCTTGTGCTTGATTTAATCTCTTTTTGTTCGTCCTGACCCACAAGCCAATAGGCTGTATCATATGGCTTAAGTGTGTAATAAGATATATACCACCTTGGTTTGTGTAAGTACACTGTATGATGTTTGTATGATGATAAAACCAACTATTCATCCTTAAGGAACACACTTCAATGGACGAAGAATATGAACGTTCCATTTTTTCTTTAAATGTGGGAAGAAAATCAAACCCAAGGTCACTGGGACAGAAAACAAGCATTCGAATGGTAACTACATGTAAAGGTGAGCAGGTCCATTTCTATCAATCACCTCTGTTGTACAGGAGCTACTCACACAAACACTCTCTACAATCTAGGCAAGATTGGAGAGGTCTTAAAATTCTTTCATTTATACATTGTCCTCCTAAAGCAGGCCCGTTAACTCTAACAGAATTGTTAAGACCTTGTTCTTGCTATGGAACTAGAGGTCGAGGGAGGGAGTTCGGGAGCTATCTCTGCAGGCAATGTAGGTCCACAGAAAGTTGGAAATTTAGTTATCAACCTAAATGTCCCATCTCCTTTCCAAACCAGTGCCTCTACTTTAACATAAGAGATCTAGTATAACAGAGCGTTTCATTGGTGCTGCAACCTACAGCCCTTACAACCAACCGTGGGCTTGTCCCATAACTGCCCTGTGATCATAGGAGATGGCACGCCATAGAGATTCTCTAGCTCTTATTTCTATGTTTTTAGCTGGGTTTTTGGGGGTCTTGTTTTGGTGTTTTTTTTGTTTTTCTTTTCCCTATGTATCTTTTTCCAGGGCTGTCAGAAGCAAGGTATCTACAAAATTTTTATAGTCTCAGCTCACCATGATCAGAGTGTCATAGCCCATTTGGTTTATGAAGGTCTTCCCTTCCAACTATAACTTCACTCCATTCTACTACACAGTGATCATTTTAGTTGTGGTGTCATTATGGCTTATTCATTTCATATTACATCCTCCCCACAAATTACATTAGCTCTGTCCACTTTAAATACATGGGTCATATAATCCCAGATTAGATGCTCCAGTTTGAGCATCAGTTTCCCAGAGCCACTAATGGTTATTACTGTAGACATCATGGTACCAACAGGAAAATGTCACTCAAATCACAACTTGAGGAGGGTGTGATGAATTTTAGGTGTCAACTTGACTGGATTAAGGAATACCCAAATAGCTCATAATGTATTATTTCTGGATATCTCTGTAAGGGTATATCTGGAAGAGATTGACATCTAAATTAGTGGGCTAATGATCCACCCTCAATGTGGGCAGGCACCACCCAACAGCAGAAAGATGAATTCCTAACTCTCTCTTGGAACTGGAATACTCACCTCCTGCCCTCAAACATCAGAACTCCAGGTTCTCTGGTTTTTGGAATCTGGGACCTGCATCAGCTGGCACTCTACCCAGGTTCTTGGGCCTTCAGACTTAGGCTGAGCCTGCTACCAACTTCTCTGACTCTGTAGCCTGCAGATGGCCTATCATGAGACTCCTTAGCCTCCATAATCATGTGAGCTAATACCTCTAATACATCCCCTCTCATTTCTCATTTATCTATTTATCCTATTGATTTTGTTTCTCTGGAGAACCCATGTATTAAGGTTTAACAGACACCATTTAAACATGAGTACAGCAATACTACAGGGATAGTAAGATAAGAAAGGTTAGTTAACACATTACGCCCAAAGAATAAATAATGGAATGGCTACTAGCAATTGAGAGAACTGGTCACTTTTAGTTGAGGGACACAGCCAGCTCAAGTAGACCTTGAAGGGAGGAAAACCAGAGAAAGAGAAGTCTAAGCTCATGTTCATATCCAGCCAAGAGCCAGAGAACCCCAAAAATCCTAAGAGAATGGAGAAGGGATTGTCGTGTGACCATCCTCCCTGGTGGCATGACTTCTCACTGTGTCTCTCTGGTGAGCACACATGCCCTGTAACAGGAATCTCTTTAAAAAAAAAAAAAAATCCAAAAGTGAGAGAATCTAATCCAAATTCTTTTCAACACTTAACAGAAAAAAGCTCTAAGTACCCTTGAGTTGTTTCTCCCAACTCCACAGAGCAAGAGACTTTTGCCATGTCCATCCAGGGCAGCCTACCAGGGTCAGAAAGTGAGAGAATCTGGAGAAGACCTGAAGTCTCTGGATCCAAACCCCATATTTTCACAATACCTGTCAAAAAGTCTAAAGGAGAAGAAAGTCAGAGAATTTATATTTCTCTTCCTTCTCCCGGTATTCCCTTCATTTTTAATTGCTTTTCCTACACAATCACAAGGCCCATAGTGCCTGGAAGTGGCCAAAGAAAATCCCATACTCAAGAACAGAGATATACTACTTTATTAGGAGTTCAGGCCAGAGACAGGGTATACCTAATACAAACCAACACAAAGTTTGTTAGAATTTAGCCTTGACTAAAGGATTCCCCAAAGGCACCTGAGCTAGCATGCTGCCAGGTGTTGAGGATACAAGTATAGACAACTGCCCTTTTTTACTATAGCAATGGGATGGTTATAAGATCCACTGGATCAGATGCTAACCCTAGTTTCTGACGTCAAACAGTCAATATCAGGATAAGGGTTTTCAGTAGAGACTTTGCTAAATTGATGAACCAAAAGGGAATTGTGCCACTCTCCCAGATAGGTAAGCCATGGGCTCAGATTTTGGAGTAAGCCAGCTGCGGAGTTTAAATCCTGCCTGCCACTAACTGTTACTTTGACCAAGTCAGCTATTCTCTGGAAACCTGTAATTTTATCACCTGTAAAATGTAGGTAGTAAAAGTACCTTCCTCATGTGATAATGGTGAAAATTAAAAGGGAAAATAAATATTCAATATTTGCCATTAACCGTACTACTTACCCTGACACTCATAAAATGGGAGTTAACAATCCATACCCCAACCATACTCTATGGTCTGGTCTCCAGCCTGAAAATCACGCTGGGCAAGTGTCTGTGCAGGCTAAAACCCTGAGAGATGAGAAAAAGAGACAGAACCAGCAGTTAGCATAATGACTATGTCGCTGGACTCCCATGTAGTCGACTGCGGTTTGTGTCCCGGACCCGGTGGCTTAAAACTCACACCGGGTCCATGTGCATGCATGCCCAAGATCCAGAGATGAGAATGGAGAAGAGATTGCGGCATGGCCATCTCCCCCTGGGGGGTGATTTCTCGCTTTCTGTCTCTCTGTCTCTGTCTGGCGAGCGCACACACCCTATAGCAAAATCCTCTTAAAAAAAAAAGGGATTGCAGTGTAACCATCCCCATTCCCACCCCCCCCCCACCCCCACCGCCCAGGAATGACTCCTCCCAGCTTAGAAAAAGATTCACTTACAAGTGCTTGGATCATCAACAACCTTTATACTTAATTCTGAAGACAACCATAGAACTCTTAAAATTATTTTTCAACTAATAATATAAAGGGTTAGTTTTCAAACCTCAACACCAGGAGGTATTTTTGGTGCAGTATTCAGGGCTGAAACCCTCAAACTCCTCAAAATCTTCAGTGTTTTTTTTTTTAAAAGAATTAATTTTGTATTTTATTTTAATTTGGCCAGATTGGAGAGAGACAAAGTGAGAAAGCAAGCCTCCAGATCCAGGTCGGCCATGTGGCAGTCCAGTGCCCCTAACCACCATGCCATCTGCCGGCCCCAAAATCTCCAGATTTCTGATAAACTTTCTTACTACCCTTTTATCTTTTTGTAGCAATGAAGAGTGAATACATCAAAGTGTTTCTTTTTCTTCACCTTCCAGGGCCAATAGTAAATAGAGACGACAAACTCTTACCTGAAAAACAATGAATTAGAGGCTCCTGACTGAGCATGACTGGTGTCAGTTGCCCAAACCTAGTGCTTGGCTTGCCATGGTCTAAATTTGGTGTGTGGCGGTGGGGGAACTGGTGTGACAATCATGTGATCAGATTCATGCTGTTAAAATGAGTAATAAAGGCAACAAATTCTTTTTTCTTTAAAATTATTAAAAAGTACACTGGGAAAAAAATCACCAGAAAAGCAAAAGTGGGAAGTAAAATTGTAGCTGGCACCAAGGTCAATTTAAATCTGTACTGAAGAAGGTTGACTAGGTACCCTCACTTAGATGAATGCTTTGTCTGTCATATTCTGCTCTCAATCCCACACCCTTCTAAAATACCAACCACTATCCCATTTTTCATCCTTCACAACCAAGCTGTTCAAATAAGTTGTCTACATACCCTGTTCTCCACTCCTCAACCAACCTGCCCCCTAACCCATCAACATGGAATGGCCTTCACATGACCAAAATCATCAGAAATGTCAAGGCAATGAAAGTCAAGGAAAAACTAAGGAAATGCCAGACAGAAGCAGACTAAAGAGATGTAATAAATTATTATGGAATGGATTACACATCGATTGGAAGCTTTTGATAAGAGACACAGGACCAATGACAAAATTTTAATGGGATCTCTGAAGAGTAATATACTAGAGGTTTCTGTACCACTCTTGCAACTACCATGTATTTGGGAAATAAAGCTAGAACAAGGCTACACTGAAACTCTCTGGCTTACTTTGAATAGGGCAAAATTGAAACTTCACATCACTTTCCAAGATACACGAGTTACTACACAGAAAACTTTAGCTAAGGCTTGGGGCTTGGTTAGAAGATGCACTTCGTATGTAGTCTTCTTACTACTAGGGAAGTTAGTCTCCAACTGCTGAAATTTAGTAAAACATTTTTTTTCTCTAACAGCAAGAGAGAAAGTAAGTTGGGAACCAGCAGCTAGCATAATGGCTATGTTGCTGGACTCCCACGTAGTCTACCGCGGTTCACGTCCCGGACCCGGTGGCTTAAAACTCACGCCGGGCACGTGTGCATACGTGCCCAAGATTCCGAGAGGAGAATGGAGGAGAAGGGATTGTGGCGTGACCATCCCCCCCTGGGGGGTGATTTCTCGCTTTCTGTCTCTCTGTCTCTCTCTGTCTGGCGAGCGCACGCGCCCTATAGCAAAAACCTCCCCCCCCCCCCAAAAAAAAAGTAAGTGGCATAAATTTCTTCCTAACTACAAGTTATCCAACACAAGGATAAACTATCAAGAGCCTAAGGGTGAAATAGAGAGAGGAGCATTTCATTTATTCATGGGTCACTATTAAGCTAGGACTAAAATGGCTGTAAAAGCAGATCTGGAAAGGTCAAAATTTTGTAAGGGACTAACATGCAGCAACCATCTCGTGGAAAAATCCCATGAAGCAAGATCTTTTACTCAAATGGACATACATTTTGGGTGAACTGTTACACAGCAAATAGTTGCATATAAAATTTTAAATGTTTTATGCACTTCAAATCCCTTTTCTATCTCAAAAACTCTTTTGAGCAATACTATAAAACTGAAGTCAGTAATTAACTGTAGAAACTCTAAGAACTATTGTTTCTCTCTTCTGACTGAATTTTTGAGTCAATATATTTCATTAAAAGCAAATTTAGGGCCAGCTCGCAACATGGTGGCTAAGGTGGCTAGATCTCATGTGACGAACTGTGCAGTTCAAGTCCCAGACTTGACAGCTTGAGAAACACACTGGGTGCCCAAAATGGCAGGAGGAAGAAGTGGAGAAGGGACTGCAACAAGGCCATTCCCCATAAAGAGTACTTTCTCACTTTCTCTCTCTGCCTCTCCAGCAATCACATGCACCCTCTAGCAGATTAAAAAGAAAAAAGAAATTTACGGTTAAGTGGAATCAAATAAGTCATAAGTAGTTTTCCATGGATCTTTCAATCCCTACGTAAGTTCCCTAAGAGAAATTTAAATGAGACCTCAACATTAATCTAAGCAAACAGACCTTAAGAAAGGCAAAATAGAGGCCCATTTAAGGTAGTGCAGCATTCCATAATGCTGAGGCCATACAAAGATCAGGGTTCCATTCCTGGGTTAATCTATACATGCCCAGTGCACACAAGCCTGTGATCTTGGCAGGCTGGGAAGGTTGTAGGGATAGGATCATAGCATAAGACCCTTCTGAAGGATGGGGCCTGCAGATGGCATAATGGTTACATCACTGGACTCCCACATAGTCAACCATGGTTCAAGTACCGGACCCGGCAGCTGGAAACTCACATCAGGGGCGTGTGTGTGTATGTGCCTAAAATCATGTGCATACATGCGTGCATGCCCAAAATCCTGACAGGAGGATGGAGAAGAGATTGTGGCATGGCCAACCCCCATAGGGAGTGATTTTTCACTTTGTTCCTCTGTCTCTCCGGTAAGCACGTACACCCTTAGCAATAAACCTCTCTTTAATAAAAATTTTTTTAAAAAAACCCTTCTGAAGGCGCCTATCTCTGCATCTCTTTCTCTCTCTCATGAGAGAAACTTAAAAGGATGGTACGGACAAAAAGACTATAGATGAAAATGTAAGCTTGAAATACCCAAAAGAATTGATTATACAGTTAAACATATAAAAGAATCACCAGACAGCAAAGCACTTATAAGGAAAAAGAAAAGGCACATACACTTTGGTATTTCCATTTTTCCACTTGAATCAGGTAGATAGATACAACTGGCCCACACCATCTGTTCCCAGAAGGCCTCAGAAGATTTAACATTCTAAAGCAAACCCACTCCAAAACATCATACAGAAAGGTATTCTACTTGTTAATAAAACCCCTTCAACAGATAAATTATACATTCATTCTTAGGTTTGTGAAACTGGGATAACACAAAACACATATTTCTTATTTTTATTTCAACATTTAAAATATTCACAGGTGGTATATTATATTCATTGACATCTCCATGGAAGATGTACTAAACAAAGCTTACAGGCATTCCACAATTACAGAATTACAAGTTTGTGACTATGTGAATTCTTCTCTAGAGTTTATCTGGAAAAACCACAACTTCAAAAAAAAAAAAACACACACACACACACACTTTTGAGTGTTTCACTGGATTAATTTGTTTCACTGGATTAATTTCAGAGAACTGCAAAGAATTTCAGGAGAGCTACCTATATGTTAACACTTAAGATTTTAGTACTCTAATAAACCTCTGCCAAGAATACTTTAAGTAATATTCTTTTCTCCTCAAGAGCCAAGCCAGGATATATTTTCTTTTGTCTTTTCCCTCCCATCTTTATTTCTAAACACAATAGGTAGATCATCACGGCATCTTGACTAGCTAATGAGGTAGAAGTATTCTTCAAAAGTCCTTAGGCATTTATGAGGCAAAATGAAAGAGAATTATCAAATTAAAGAGTTTGTCTTTTGTGTGTTTGCGTGTGTGTGTGTGGGGGGGCTTGTTCTTTAAATAAAATGCCAGGAGCAGTAGAAATTGGTCAGGCGCTGCTCAAAAAAAAAAAAGGAGAAATGATAGGTACCATTAGAAAGCCCTTTCTGAGCATAATAAGGACAAAATCTGAGTACTGGCATTAATGAAAATCATTTTTGCATCACAAGGTAAAATATTTATGCCTCCAAATGCCACAAAACTTACCAAGATAAAAGTTTAAACAGAACATATGCACTCTTTTCTTTTTGACACAAGTTGCCTATTGTTTTAACACGGCTTTCATCCTTTTTTATACACACACACACACACACACACACACACACACACAGAGAAAGAAAAATAATTTTGGTATAGTACATATCCAGTAATGTATTTAAATAGATTTAGCAGTCCATTTACAACCTGGATCAGAGAAACACTCCTTATGTGAATGTTATATTGACATAATGCTAAATAGCTAGAAAATGCCTAGGCAATAGATTTCAGCACCATCTCTAGATTGTTTCAAAATGTATACACTACACCCCTCCCCCAATTCATATAAACCTAGGAAATGAACCCATATTTCCTCTTCATCTACACCAAATCAAAGTTCTGTGTACCCTTTCTGTGTGCCAAAAATAAGAAACACTTTACCCTATTAAGTTAAGAGGACACACTAAATTCCCAAATAAGGGGGAGAAGTTATGAAGCATAATCTGTCTAAAATAGATTGCTTTGATCACTTTGGTACCTATCATTTGACAAAGGCTAAACTACCAGAAGAGAGATTTATTTTACTAATTTTCACCAACAGGTTACTGCTAAATATACTTTTTAAAAGTCATCTAAAAAGTGAAAGGAAAAAATACAAAATAATAGCTTCTGGGGAAAAATTTTAAAATGCTAACAATGTGTCCTGATAAATGATTTTGAAATTGAGTTACTGGCAATTCTACTACAAAACGTTTTAAATATAGAAACGAGAACTTGGTAGCAGAATAGTGCAACTCTGATATGGCAGCTTTTAATAGCAGTAATCATTTTCATTTTGCTACCAAATATAATTTGTCAATGAGCACCTTTTATATATCTTTAAACCTTTATTACTATTCTATATAAAGTTGTGTCCCATAAATAAGATCAAAAATCTCAAAATATTATTTGTATATCATTTAGGTTTGAAAAGAATTCTCTCCTCTTCACTACCACCTTCTATAATTTCAGTTATAGTACCCTTTACATAAAACATTCTTTTCCTAAGGCACACCATGCCCTATTTATTGCTGCAAAGTCCTGAATTCTGTGCCTCAATCTGTCTGTTTTATCATGATTACATAAAAACAATTTAAGAATGTCTGCTAAAATTTAGTAACATGAAGTCTAGAATGCCATTATCCAGATTAACTGGAAAATAACCAAGTCTACTGAAACGGTCAAAAAAAAATATAGGTTCTATATGCTCTTTCTCCTAAAGGCTGACCACATAATCTATCGTGACATTAAAGTTCAGTGACATCTCTGGCTACGTATAATCCATACTCAACATCATAAAATAAAATTTTAGGCCAGCAAGCTTTCAGTTTTTATTAAATCCTAGTAACAATATCTGATTTTATAGACATCATCCCATGGTGAACATGTTTAAATAAGTGAAAGCAAACCAGTTATCCAAGTCAATATTTTCTGCAGACTAAGCAATAACGACTACACAGAACACTATGGGTAATAACATACACTTGCTCAGTTTTCTTATAATCCATGTTATTTATCAAACTATATCTGCAAATGTTTAAATACAGTAGATTAAATGACTGTAGTTCTCACATAATACTTTACTTATAGAGTACCTTACTGAGTTAACATTGACAGTTTCACTGACTTTCCAAATTAGCATTACTATGTTCAAGGAACAAACTAAAAATAAAATGAAAACTGAACACAGAAAAAATTAAGTTATTAAAGGAAAATGAAGAAAAGAAAGGAAAGTGAAATATCATCGGGGTGGTAAAGTTGAACAAGTCTAAACATTTGGAAGAAACAGATCAAGGATGGATTTCACAAATTAAGTTTATAAACTCAGTGCAACATAAATCTTTTTTTTAATGTAAAGGCTGAGCTGAAACTAAAAGTTCTATTAAACTGTTACTTTTGGCCTTACACAGTACCAACTCTCCTGATCAAAAAAGGCAACAGTTAAGATTGTATTACTTGATTTTATTTTACACTAGGTACTGGGCACAGAGCAATTCTCCTTAATAAAGTTGACAGTTAGCTTTGCTCAGAACATTTTTAATGCACATTAAAAAAAAAGTATTCATCTTACAAATTGTTCTGCACTCCAAATATACAATAGCTTGGAAAACAACGTTTAGAAAATAAAAGCCAATGTAAAAAGACAGATTAAAACAACTAGAACAGTACAGGTTTTTATATGGCTCAGATGTTACAGTTTTCTTACTGCATCATCAATGTCAGAAATCTGTTCCTTCAGCTGACTCCATTGCTCCGGATTTAAAGAAATACCTAAAACAAAGTTTAAAAATACATAATTAGAAACCTATTTAAACTTTCTCAAGAATTTTCAAGTTTCCAACTAAAATATTGTTTTACCAAATGGCATAATGCTACAATATCGAAGCAAAGTTCTTATATTTGTTAATTACAGATTCATCACAATTTCCTAAGCATATCAACCTTACATTCAGTTTTACTTCCCCCACCCACATTCTGCATAATACCTACTATAGCCAATAAAAACAAGTGATGGTTTGAGAATAAGAAGACTACAAAAAGTTATGAAAAAATGAAAGTATAAGTTTATCTTCATGCAACAAAAAAAAAATAGGAATCCCAGGCACTTTGTTCATGATACCTATGTTCCATGAATTTTCTAAACTCCACTTCTCATGTATCTCATAAATACCTATAAGTCAGCAAGCAGGTTAAGTGGCTCAAATCTGGCATGAGACACTCCATTGTTACATTTGGTCAGTTGCAACATTTGCCCAAAAATTACACAGAAACTCAAGATGAATGACTTTGTCCTACATTCTTTACAGAAGCACTCATTTCATTTTGGAAAAATCCATGGAAAATTATTCATCCAGAACTTCTTAGAATGTATATACTGCACAAGAGTGCATCTAAAGTCATGGCTGCCAGGGTTCAAATCCTAATCCATCACTAACTGTATCATCTTAAAAAATACACTGCCTCCTAAAATTCAGTTTCCTCACCAATGAAAGGGTACCTATACATCAAAGGGTTACTGTGAACTATCAGATCAGGTAATCTGAGTAAAGAGCTTAGAAAACACCCAACACCTAAGTAAAACTTATAAAAGGTTAGATAATAACATCTTTCTTATTTATTTTTATTGGAGACTTTTTTTTTGCCTTAGGACACATGTATCTGAAGGAAAGAGAGAGACAGAGATAGTGAGACAGAAAGTGAAAAATCACCCCCAGGTGGGATGGCCACATCACAATCCCTTCTTCTTTCTCCTTCCGGGATCTTGGGTTCACACATACATACACACACACACACACACACACACACACACACATACATGTGTGCCTGGCTAGAGTTTTTGGGTCTGTTTTTTGTTTTTGAATATTTATTTAATTCCCCTTTTTTTATTTTCAAATTCGACCAGAGAGAGAGAAAAGGAAAGTGAAAAAGCAAACCGCCAGCCCTGGGATTCACACTATGGTTAGCCATGTGGGAATCCACGCCTTTAACCACCACACCACCTGCTGGCCCCCTGGCTTAAGTTTTAAGCCACCAGGTCCAGGACTCAAACCAAGGTTGGCCATGTCAGAGTCCAATGACATAACCATTACACCATCTGCTGGCCCCATCTTTCCTATTTAAGGAGAATCTATTGGGACAACACCCAGAAAGTGCTTTAAAGTGATACTGGAATATTCCTTTCCAGGGTTTCAGTCCCAATAGCTGTATTTAAAACATCTCTTCAAAAAAGGGTTAAGTATCATGGCCAAAAGATACATGACATCATTAAGTAAATAAGGTTCTTACTTGACCTGTGTGCCCCGTCAACATTATTTCAAGTAAAATAGGTTATTTAGACAGGTTTTTTTGGTAAGATTTATTTAATTTTATTCATTATTAATTTTTTAAATTTTTCTATGGCGCACATGTGCTCACCAGAGACAGACAAAAAGAGAGAAAGAAAGTAAGAAAGCACGCTGCCAGCTCCGGGACTCAAACCCCAGTGAGCCATGCAGGAGTCCAGCACCTTAACTACTATGCCACTTGCCGGCCCCAGAAAGTTTAATTTAGTCCCAACAGCAGGTAGTAAGCCACTCCGCAATACTAAATCCACATGGAAAATCAGGGTTTGATTGCTGAGCTAACCTATGTGCATGGGTATGATTCAGGAAGCCTGGAGGGGAAGATTGTGGCATGCAACCCTACTTAAAGTTGTGATCTGACCCTGTCTCTTCCTCTCATGAAATAAAAAAAATTTAAAAGTTTCAGTTTAGTCTAACATTACAACCACATTCAAAAAAAATTAAACCTTACCTTTTCTTCCTGGTTTCATTTCTCCTTCTGGATCCATCCAATATTCCCTGATATCAATTAGAACTTTCCCTTTAAAATCCCGAACACTGACATATCTCATTTTCCCAATCTGCAAAATAAACAAAACATAAAAAGAGGTGTTCCTTTTGACGATGGCATCCAAACTTATATTCATGATTTGTTACATACTCACCCTACTTCTAATCATAAAAAAGACTAGTATCCTATCAAAATTGCAACCAAAGTTGACAGTTGTTAAAAATATAAAATTCTAGGGGCCAGTGGCTGATGTGGTGATGAAAGCACTATGTTCCACATGGCTGACTCTCTGGCTCAAGTTCCAGACTCAGTCGCCTGAAAAAAATACCAGGCATGTGTGCATGCATGTCCAAAATCCCAAGAGGAGAGTCGAAGAGTGGACTAAGTCATGAACATACCCTCCAGGGGTGAGTTCTCACTTTCTCTCTCCAACAAGCACACATGCCCTATAAAACAAAACAATCTAATAAATAAATATTCCTTAGCATTAATACGTAGCAATGAGAGTACTATGCATAGAAAGCCAGATCCCACATGGTTGACAGGCGTTCGAGTCCTGGCTTTAGCAGACTGAAAAACACCACATATACACACACATGAGCCCAGGATCCTGACAGTATAGAATATTAAGGAAAAAAGGATTGTACCATGACCAAGTCCTACTGGGGGCGGAGTTGCTTTCCCTCCCTTCCCCTTTTGTGCGCCTTCTGGCATTAAAAATAGAAAAAAATCTTTCTAAAAAGATAGTATATTAAGGGGCCAGCCAGTGGCATGATGGATAAACCAGCTGGATTCCACGTAGCCAACTGCTCAGAGTCTCAGATCTGGCAGGCTGAAAGTCACACCAGGCATGTGTACATATTGCCCAAAATTCCGAGAGGGGAATAAAGGAGAGATTGCAGCATGAACAAAGTGCTTTCTCACTTCTCTCTAACAAGTATGTATGCCCTACAGCAAATACAAATTTTTAAAAATAAAAAAGCACACCTCACATTTCTAATCACTTAGAAATATTATTAAGTCATTCAATTTAAGTCCAGAGGCCATGGTCTTTCAAGTGAGCCTGAGAAAAGAACAGACACAGATCCAGTTGGAGACGACCTTGGAGTAAAGATTAAAGAAAATGAGGCCAACATAGTGGCTAAGGTGGCTGGGATTCCACATGGCCAACTACATGGTTCAAGTGCAAGACCTGGCTGGCTTGAGATATACACCAGGCTCATGCACATGTGTGTCCAAAGTACCAAAAGAGAATGAAGAAAGAAATGCAGCACAGCCACGCTCACCAAGGTGGTGGTGGTGGGGTGCTTTCTTATTTACACTCTCTAGACAGCACACATGCCTTCTTAAGAGGAAAAAATAAAATTAAAAAAAAAAAAAGGTACCAACCATAAGGTATCATACAGAGGCCACTTGACAAGCAGCTGGCCCTGGCACTCCCTTCTCCTATCTGTCCATTTGATTCTGCCCAAAGATTCTGTTATGTACATTGCTTCTTAGGTTTCATGTTCTTTCTTCTCTCTTATCTTCAACTCACTTTTATAACTAGACTGTTCAAAAAGCAACACAAAAACCTAAATAAAGTTCCCCTTAAGTTAAAAAATACATATATTCCCTATACGAAGGGGTCTTTAAAAGTTCCTAAGAGAAGATAAAGTGGAAACAAAAGAGTCTCCTTGGCATCCCCACCTGCTTATTCAAGCACTCTTGGATGGGTGCTTACAGAGCAGGCACCAGTGCCTGAGCAAGTCAATGAGTAGCAAACTGTGGACACACCAGGTTGAGTCTACCAAAAAGCCAGCAAGCCCAGCCGTGATCCCCAATACCTGCAGCCACCCCCATCCTGGCCAGTGTCCCTGCTGTCCTCCCTGACCATGACACTGAAGCAGATTTAAAAAGAATTAAGTGACCTGCAATGTGATCTACCTTGCTCACTATTCAGCTGAACCTGTGGAAGATGACCTATTCCACTGGCAAGCAACTACCTTGGGGCCTCCTGACAGCACCTATCAAGGTGGAGTCTTCCTTCTCACTCTACATTTTCCAACAGGCTACCCTTTCATACCACCAAAGAGTGCTTTAACAAAAATTTATCAGCCCAATCAATATAGACAGTAATGGAAGTTATTTGTCTTGATATTCTGAGGTCACAGTGGTCACTAGCTGACTGCATCAAGTTTTACTGTCCATATGTTCTCTACTTCTTGATCCTAATCTAGATGACCATTTAGTACCAGATATTGGTACTAAATCAAACAAAAAACAGAAGGCATGCAAGAGAATGAACTCAGAAATACGCAATGTAAAATAAAAATTTTTCATATATTCCAGAGTACTGTAAAATCTAGGTTTTTTTTCAGCATTAGCAGTAAATTGAGTGCTGTCTACTATTTTATTGTACTATGAAACTCTGATGTTTACCCATTTTAAAAGTGTTTCTGAAGCAAGACAAAAAAAAAAAAAAAACTTCCAAAAATACCCTGAAGACATGTATCATTTTGTATGCATTTGAGATATTTATTATGGTTTTTAAGATACTTGGACATCTGCAACTTCAACTCACAAGGTCTACAATGTAGCTGAAAAACAACCAAATTATTTTTTGCTGAAACAATGTTTTTACATGAAAAAATACTGTTTTAAATAAAATGTTCTCAGTTTTATAAACCTGTGTTTGGACTTCATTATTAGCTCACTTTATAATTTGCTTTTTTTTTTACTGTATAGACTAAATATATTCCATTTATATGTATGTCAACTCATTACTTTTTTCTGTGAAGAGTACTGAAAAAACCCAACAGCTGACAGTTAAATGAATTAACTGCATCTCCCTTATCTTAGTATATTCTATAGGGAGACTGCAGATTTCTTAAACCTGAAATGATCTTTACATTGGAAATTCTCCGTACACTGATTACGGAGAAACACTTATTTTGACTTTGTTATACTTGACTTTATTTCAATGTGAATTAACTGCACTGTTAAGGAGGAAGACATGTACCTTACCTGTTGCTATTCACATCTGAATTTCTTTCTGTATAGGCAATGTTATATTGATACCTTCTACAGACCTTACTGTAGCTTTCTCCATATAAATAAAATGGGGGGGGGGGCTGGAATCCATGGGTGAACCAGTGGCATTCTGGTTAAGGCAGCTGGAACCCACATGGCTGACTGCAAAGTTCAAGGACGGGACCCAATGGCTTAAAAAGAACAGTGGGTCATGTGCATGCATGCCCAAAATCCTGAGAGGACAACAGAAAAGGGATTGAGGCACAGCCATACCCCTTTGGGAGTGCTTTCTCATTTTCCTTCTTTCTCCATCTCTATCTGGCAGGCGCCTACGCCCTCTAGCAAAAAAAAAAGAAAAATCAGATTTACATTGTGCTTGGATCTGTACTTTTAGAGACACACTGCTGACAGCACTCCTATGAGCACCAAAAAGAGAAAGGAAAAGTCTGACACAAAATGATTTTGTGATTTATGTTCTTTTTTTATTCTGGATAACTGTACTGTCATGATGCAAACAGTGAAAAACTGCCACCAGGATTTAAAATTAAATCACTTATGAAATTAAGATATAAAATAGGCTTTTTGCCTCATATAAAACATTGTTTTTATAACCAGTAGACACAATGAAATCAATAAGGGGAAAAAAGTCTCCTGCCTCAACCATTCTGATTTTGATTTTTTTTATTTTTTAAGAGTTTTTTTTGTTTGTTTTGCTATAGGGTACACACACTCACCAAAGAGAGACAGAAAGTGAGAAATCACCCACCACCCCCCCCCCCCCCCCCAGGGGTGTTGGTCATGTCACAATCCCTTTTCCTCCATTCGCCTCTTAGGACCTTGGGCACGCGCCCAGAGCAAGTTTTAAGCCACCAAGTCTGAGACTCAAATCACCATCAACTACGTGAGAGTCCAGCAATGTAACCATTACACCATCTGCTGGTCCCCCATTTTGACTTTTTAAGACAGAGGTTCTAAGTAATTACAAGACAGCTCTTCAGTCTGTCTTTAATATCACAGAAGTCATCTTAGGTAGGTTAATTCCTTATGAAACCAAGTTTTTAAAACTCAGAGCTGAATAAACCAAAAGGCAAGCTTCCAATAATATTTACTCTCTAGTCCTTTAAAGGACTAGTGCAGTGATTTTCCTCTAGAATGATTTTCTAGATGCTACATCTAGAGAGCTACTTATGTTTGAAGTACATCACCTTTTCAGAATTTACAATAATTTCCTCTAGTTCAATTTATAAGAGAAAGATTAGTTTTTGAATTAAAATAAAACACGTATCATGGGCCTGGACAAAAGATGACACAACAGTAAAACACAAAGCTCTGCAAGGCAATCCAACATGAAAAGGCTCCTGGCTGATGTCTGAAAAACCTACCTGGCTTAGTATGCTGGGCTTGTGCTTGCCCATGATCCAGGTCTGGCTGAAGGCTGGGAGTGGATAATGGCACCAAAACCCTGTTGGGAATACGGTCTATCTCCTCTCTCTCACTCACAGCAGAAATAAATAAACTTAAAAAGGGAAAAAAAAAAAAAATCCTGTCTTACTGCTTCTGGCCAATACCAAATTTTCATTTGGATTTTAAATTTGTTAACAACATAAATCAGGTAACCTGGGTCCTGAAAGATTTCAACATTTGAATACCTAGCAATGTCTAGGAGGTGCCTTCAAAGCACTTTTTTGATAAATAATACAGAAAACATACAGCTCTATAAAAAAAAAAGAAAGAAAAATTCATACAATACTAATGGGGGACTGTTTTTCCTTCCAAAATCTCATCTTTCTAATATACTGGGTCATTGGAAAAAAAACGCTTCTTTTCATAGAAAAACAAAAATATGTCATGACTCTCTGACACCCAATACTTATCAGCTGTGATTATTAATAAAAATGAAGACCTCATTTTAATATTATATAACCAATGTAGTCTAACATGCAGTTAAACTGATTAAAATTCAGTAAAAAATAAAAACATAATCATTTTGGCATAAAAATATATTTTTCTATAGCCAAAATACCATTTCAAGGAAAAAGCTATAATGGTAATGAAATTAAATGCTACTTTCACTACTAAGTCTGTGAAAGCCATTTGGAAAGTAAGACTTAAACGGGGCTACAGGTGGCATGGCAGTTACAATGCTGTATCACAAAGGGCCAACTCTGTGATTCTAGTCCTGAATCTAGCAGCTTGAAAAACTAGGGACCAGCAGTTAATGTAATGGCTATGTCGCTAGACTCTCATGTAGTCGACCACAGTTCAAGTCCTGGACCAGATGGCTTAAACTCATGCTGGGTACATGTGCATGTGTGGCCATCGCCCCGGGGAGTGGTTTCTGGCTTTCTGTCTGTCTCTGTCTTTCTGGCGAGCACATGTGCCCCATAGCAGAAACCTCTCCCCCCGCCACCCCCAAAAAAACTATGCCGTGTGTGTGTGTGTGTGTGTGTGTGTGTGTCCAACCAAATCTAGACAGGAGCCAGTAGGTGGCACGGTGGTTAAGGCACTGGACACTCACATGGCCTACCCGGGTTTGAGTCCCAGACCCAGCGGCTTGCTTTCTCGCTTTCCCTTTCTTTCTCCATTTCTCTCTGGTCAAATTAAAAAACAAAAAAAGGCAGTAACAACAAAAAAAGATTAACGAAAATAATCATAATTCTTTTAAAAAAGAAAATCCAGACAGGAGGATGGAGAAGAAATGGCCAAAGATTTATTAAAAAATAATAATTCTTTTAAGAAAAGAAAATCTAGACAGGAAGAGGGAGAAGGGATTGTGGTGTGTGGCCAGTCCTTTGAGGCAATTTCTCACTTACCCTCTTTCCAAAATCAAAACAATAAGTAAGAAAGAAAAGAAAAAAGAAAAAAAGACTTACATTCCTCCTAGAAGCAGATTTTCAAAAGGTGACGTGTCTAATAGTCTCAGGAGATATGGAAACCTTTCTACACGAGGGTTTAGTAACTGAAGCCCATTTTTTCTAGTGAGAAAAAAACCAGCTCTAAAAATTGTTTTGGTTTTCCCCCAAAACTACTTTAACATAATAGAATCTCTAAAAGGTGGAGCCTGGTTTCCTTCTTTTTTTTTAAAGGTCTCTGTCATAGGCGTGTGCACTCACTAGAAAGGAGAGAGAGAAACAGCAAAGGAAAGTAAGAAATCACTTCTCCCCTACCCCAAGGAGAAAGGACACCCTGCAATCTATGCCCTTCCTTTTTCTTCTCAAGATTTCGGGTGCACATGTACCCGGCCTGTCAGGCCAAGAAGTCCGAGGCTCCAACTGCGGTTGGCCATATGAGAGTCAAGCACCTTAACTACCATGCCACCTGCTGGTCCCAGGTTTCCCCACCTAAAATCAGGGGATGACAAAGACAAGATAGAAATCTTTTAAAAGACCACAGAAGTTATCTACTATTAAGTAGGCATATAGTTAATAGAACCAATCATAAAAAAAGCCCAAGATAGTTGCCCAGCAAGTACTTAACAAACATTAAAGTAAACTATTACAAAGTAGTCCTTCCTTCTACTTATGTGGAAAAAGTCTATGAAAGGAAGAGCTACTCTCTTGCAGATTTTACATTTCATTCTCCCCGCTGTACACAGAATAAAATCCAAATTCCTGAAGAATTCCTAAGAGGAAGACCCTGAAAGATTTGGCCTTCAGTCTCCTTCCAACTGGACCTCTTGTCTATAATCCAGCCAGACTTTCCAAGCTCCAGCCACAAATTCTTGATGATCTAAGCTTTTTGCCTCTTCAGTGTACTAGCACAACTCCCTCTACTTCAAAAGTCCTTCTCTCTCCCATATATTTGACATAGCTGGTTCCTCCTTTGCCTTAAGTTTTAAATGTCACTGTCATAGATTCCCAGCACACCTACTCTCTCAATAATAACCTGTCCTTTTACTTCTCAGCTTAAAATTTAATAATCTTGCTTATCAGTGTTTCTGTCCCCCAAAATTCCATGAAGCCAGAAAACATCTATTTAGTTCACTCAGAACCTGGTAAAGCCTGAAATGTAAAACACAGCAAGCATTCAACTTAGTATCTACTAAAAGCAATGAGACCCTTTTATAATTCTTCCTCACATACAAGCATTTACTTTTGTTCTCTATCAAATTAGTTTAGTTTAACCCAAATCCTCTAAATTATACAGAAGTGAAAGGATTTAAATCCATAACAAATTAATCTGCACTTTATCTATTTTCCTAATCCTGTAGTAGAACAAAAATGAGTATAAATACCCAACTTCTATATTCCTGTTCTCACTTTAATCCTGGCACACCACTTTGCAAGACCACAACAGGTTAAAAAACACACATGTAGGCTAGCTTCACTTTCTAGTCAAATAAACGTTTGCCATTTCATTCTGTCCAATCTGATAGCATACTTAAGTCTCCCTGAAACTGTTCTAATTTTTCCTTCACCGTCTCTTGTTATCCATCCTCTTTCCCTTCAGCCTGTATTGGAGTATCACCAAACAGACACCCTCCCCATCCATTTTCTCCATGGACAGCTTCAGTCAACCATGCTGGGGATCCCATCTGAATATTTCCCAACAAACCTCCCCATCTGCCACAGGACAAACCCAACATACTTGATCACATCACGCATCAGGTCTTGTTTTCATTTCTTGCATAATTCCTCTGGTCCAGTCTTCCTCACCAGCCATTTTATAACTGTCACTATTTGTCCTCTTTGGGAAAACCATCTAAGCCCTTAACACTCACAAAGATTAAAGTATTACAATTACCTAAGTGACCTCACCTACATCCCCATATCCCCAACACACACCTCACCCTTCACAGATACTTGTACAATGACAATTAACAAGTCTCCCTGAACTAAAAAACCCAGAAAAGAAGTTATACTATTCCTCTCCAAGTGATTTCATCAAATTCCTCTAATGAACTTCCCTAACTTTACCTATTCAGGCCATTCCCCTTTTCTATTTCTAACCAGGCCTAAATTAGGCAGGTCATATTGCTGCTTGTTATCTAATAATCTTATTCATACTCCAGAGCCCACTATTCAACCTATCTCTCAAGTTACTTTCTAAATGTGCAGTTCTAGATTTCTTTTCTTGGATTTCTGAAACATTTAAATTTGCACTGTTTTAAATACAGTTGACCCTTCATATCCATAGGTTCTATATCTGCAGGTGAAACCAACTACAAACAAAATATTCAGAAAAAAATGGACTGTATCTTCCCGAACCCACAGACATATTTCTTGCCATTATTCCCAAAACAATACAAATAACAATTATTTATGTACCACTACCATTGTATTGACATTATAAGTAATCCAGGGGTGACTTAGTCTTTAGGTAGATATGCATTGGTTATATACAAACACTATGTCATTTTATACAAGGGACTTGAGCATTTTCAGATTTTGTTATTAAAAGGAGAGGTCCTAGAACCAATCTATCCCCTCCTGGACACCAACAATGACTATATAACAAAACTATAGACTTTTACACTCTAACAATAACGCAGTATCATATAAATTATTTTCTTTTCTATTAACTTGTTTCCTTTTTTCTTCAAGATTTTTGCTATAGAGTATGTGCACTAGCCACAGAGACAGAGAGACACAGAAAGACATAAATCACCCACCAGGGTGGATGGCCATGCCGCAATCCCCTCTTCTCCAGTCTCCTCTTTGGGCACGCAGCCACACGTGTCCGGCTTAAGTTTGAAGCCACCAGGTCGGGGACTTGAACCAAGGTCAACCTCGGTTGGGAGACCAGCAACGTACCTGTTATGCCATCTGCTGATCTGTTTTTTTTTTTTTTTTTTTTTAGTATTTCTTTGTAAAGAATTATTTTATTTTAACTTTATTTATCTTAATTTGAACAGAGAGGGACAGTGAGAAAGTGGGGGGGGGGGGGGGGGTGGGCAAAGTGAGATAGTAAGTCACCAGGTCCAGGACTTAAACTGTGGTTGATCATGTGGGAGTTCAGCGCCCTTAACAACCACACCACCTGCCAGCCCGTTTTTATATTTTAATAAATATTCTTAGTCAAGAGGATTATAACAGACATAACAGGTTATTATGCAGTATTGGATCAAGTTTTTTTTTTTTTAAAGACACTTTTGCTATAGGGCATGTGCATGCACTTGTCGGAGATATAGAGACAGAAAGTGAGAAGTCATCCCCGGGGAGATGGCCACATCACAATCCCTTCTCCTCCATTCTCCTCTTGGAATTTGGGGAATGCACATACGCACACGTGCTCCACCTGAGTTTCAACTACATGGGAATCCAGCAACATGACCATTATGCCATCTGCTGGTCCCTTTTTAAAAAATTTGCCAAAGGGTACGTGCACTCTCCACAGACAGTAGAGGGAGAGAGAGAAAGCACTCCCCCAAAGAGAAATGATCACACCACATTTCCTCTCCTCTATTTCTCCCTTTCAAGATTTTGGCCATATGCACATACACACCTTTCAAGTTGTCACATTTAGGACTTACACCACACAGTATGCCATGTGAGATCCAATACTCTTAACTTAACAGACCATGAACTGGCCCACATTAAGGTACATAAAATTTTTTTTTCTTTATTCAAGACTGAATGTGAGGGAGGGAGGGAGGAAAAAAGAGCAAAAAGGGGGAGGAGGAGAATGGAGAGGCAGGGAGGGAGAAGAACAAATGAGCACCCTCAACAGGATCTGGTCACATCTCGTGATTCCCTTCCTCTACTCCTCCAGCCCATCAGATCTTGAGCACTCACGAGCGCTATGCAAAGCTGAAGAAACACATGAAATTTAGTTTATCTTGAGTAGCACATTACTACTGCACCATGGATCTGACGCAGATTAAGATATTTTTATTTTTCTTAAGATCAAGCCAGATAATTTCTCTGGCTTAATCACCAACTTACTTGAAACATGTTATCATCTCTGCTGCTGCTGCTCTGTTTGGAAGATGACAGAGCTCTAGAAGTTTCACCAGTCTTTTGCTTCTTTACAGGTTTTTCTGGAGCAACTTGCTTTTTCCTCTTTAACTTGGAATACAAAAAGGAATAACATAGTTAAAATTAGCATACATAAGAGTAAAACATATCTACACCAACTTATTCATTTAGGAAAAAATCATAAATGTATAAAGGATGTTAAAAACTTAATGAAAACTGCAATTAAAGTATGAGTTTATTTTTATGCAAAAAACTTGAAATTCACAGGCTTTCTTCATAACAGGCATTTTCCATGAACTCTTGAAAACTGAAATAAACTAAGTTTCACTTAACAATAAAGTATTACTACTCTGCCTCTAATAAATACTTATATCCAATTGTGTTTCCAAATTCCAAAGAATACTTAAGGCATGAGAGTGGTCATTTTGTGGATGGTGATCTCTTATATAACACTTCTTTGCTCGAGTTAAAAAGATGGGAGGCTGGCTGCATTTAAGCAAACTTTGAGAAATCATGAATCTATTAATCAATTACTTATTTTACACAAAGCAAATATACTAAGTAGGAAGAATACAACTATTCCATTACTAGGGCATTACTAACTTATTTTTATGCCCTGCCTATTCTATAAAGGATTTAAATTGGATTAAAGAATTTAAGATTATGCAAAGTTAAAGAAAGCTATTTTATGCTGGGCACTTGAGGTCAACAACTCAAAAACTTCCTCACAAAACAACCACTGAAGATACAGATAGTGGGGACTAGCAGATGGTATAACAGTTATGTCGCTGGACTCCCACGTAGTTGACTATGGATCGAGTCCTAGACTTGGAGACCTAAAACTCATGCCGGGAGCATGTGCCAGCATGCCCAAAATCCCTAGAGAAAGGATTGTGGCGTGGCCACCCCCCACCCCACCGGGGAGTGATTTCTTACTTTCTGTCTGTCTCTCCCCAGCAAGTGTTGTGCCATATACCAATATCTCTCTCAAAAAAAGATATAAACAGCAATGTATTGTTAGACTAGCATTCAAAACACAATGTTTTTAAAAGCAGTATTATTCTAAAAGTGTCTATATAACCTCATTCTCAAAAGGAGCCAACAGCTAAGGAACCAGCAGCTGGCATAATGGCCATGTCGCTGGACTCCCACATAGGTGACCACGGTTCGAGTCCCAGACCAAGTGGTTTAAACTCATGCCGGGGCGTGTGCTTGCGTGCCCAAGATCCCGAGAGGAGAATGGAGGAGAACGGATTGCGGTGTGGCTATCCCCCCCGGGGGGGGGGGGGGGGGGGGGTGATTTCTCACTTTCTGTCTGTCTCTCTCTTTCTGGCAAGCGCACGCGCCCTACAGCAAAAACCTCTCCCAAGTAAAAAAAAAAAAAAAATTAAATTTAAAAATAAAGGAGCTAACAGCCTATAAAAACCACTAGAGTACCCAACCTAAACAGTAGAGGGCAGTCATGTTTCTCCTAGGAAAGCATATTAAAAATATTTTAATGCTACTAAATTAACTCACTAAATTAAATCAAGTTACGTAAAATATTTTACATATATGTAAAACAAAATGAAAAACATGGATGTATTTCATGTAAGTGCTTACAAGATTACTAGAGCTATGTTGGACAAATAGCAAAAAATTAGCTCAATAAGCGGAAAGCAGTAATTATAACTCTTTAAATGAGGATTTAAGTAGTCCCCATGGACTAGTACATGTCTAGTACATAAAAGCTTAATACAAACTTGTCTTATGAACATATGCAAAGGCTACACTGAGCGTACACATAAAACTCACAGATTTCTTCTTCAAATTCAGCTATCTATACTCTTTGAAGCCTTACTTCAACCTTCCAGAAGGTAATACATTGTGTATATTTACTTCCAAGGTTCCAACTTCAAGATTCTCCCATAAGCTCTTCTTGTTCTTTCAGTTAACACTAAACTTTGGGGGAAAAAAGATAGGAGGGGAGGGTGTCTGCTACTGTTGAATAAACCTCTGGAATTCAAAGTACTACTACAACTGGTTAACTATTTTCTTACAAAAGAGATATACTAATTAAGAAGAATACAACCAACTTATTCTAAGATACATTTACTCATATATAAAAACTTCTATGAGATAAAAGACAGTTCTGCATGCAAGGAACCCTTGACCGCAGGGTGAGATGTTCAGTTATGCTCCACTGAGATGCTCATGTAGAATGCACCACTTAACAGCAGTTGTCATCAAATGCAGAGAAAGCCTATTCTGTCAAAATGGGTTGCTTCATGTTAGCTTTATTGGCTGCTGATTTACTAAAAGAAAGAGACCAGAACAAATAATATTCAAACTTAAAACTGTACCGAGCTTGAAATTTAGCAATACTTACAGGCAGAATAAATACTAATGGCTCCAAAGAGAGTCAAAATTAGTATTTGTAATCAGAAATTCAGGTAATTTAGCCCAACTACAACACCTAGAGATTACACAGATTTCTAAATAAAGGCAAATAGTGGCTTTGACCTAATTAAATTCTACTCCCCTAGGTCTAACGCATGGTTCTACAACATTAGAGTTCCTAAGATCCTCAAAAGAAGACTTAAGTCTGATTTAAGTCCTAAGAGTGTGGAGGTGCAACAAACATCCTACGCAGTGGGCAAGTGATGCAAAGGTAATAGACACTCCCAGAAGTTCATTTTAAGATTGTGATATGCTGGGACCAGCAGACAGCATAATGGTTATGTCACTGGACATAGTCTAAATTAAATCAAGTTATGTCACTAAATTAAATCAAGTTATGTAAAATATTTTACATATATGTAAAACAAAATGAAAAACATGGATGTATTTCATGTAAGTGCTTACAAGATTACTAGAGCTATGTTGGTAGCTATGTGTCACCCACATAGTCTACCACGGTTCGAGTCCTGGACCTGGCAGCTTTAAACTCACGCTGGGCACATGTACATGCATGCACAAAGTCCCAAAAGGAGAATAGAGGATAAGGGATTGTGGCATAGCCATCCCCCCGGGGAGTGATTTCTCACTTTCTGTCTCTCTCTCCAGCTAGCACATATGCCCTAAAGCAAAAAAACTCTCTTAAAAAAAGCAATTGTTATGCCTTTTACTATCTTTCAAAACTGAATGCAAGCAATATTACTAAATTATCACAACAATGATGAGCAATAATAGTCACCTTCTTGTCAACTTCACTGTCAGAATCACTGCCAGAAGAGCTTGATGAAACAAGTTCCTTTGATTTAGGCATTCTGAAAGGGAAACACATTATGTAAATGATTTATTTACAATTGCTCTATTACCTTCCACTTGCTCTATTATCTCTCCCTCAATCAAAAACATCAAAGATAAGTCCTTCTATCATTTTTTTGTTACTGGAGTTGTTAACACTGAGCACAAGTTTTCATTTGTACTAAACTGCAAATAACTTGAACAGCAAAATATTCTGGGCCCAGTAAGGAGAAGGAACTAAATGCCACATACACTCGCAATCCTATAACTCTTTCTCAAAGCCAGTCGATCTTTTTCTTCTTCATTTTAGTGGGGTTACAAGTTTATGGGTAGGGTAAATTGCAAGAAGGCAGCTGACAATAATTATTATTAAAATCAGAAAAAACAAAATGTGAATAATTCTACTCAGCATTGCTTTATTCTTCTGAATTCATACCAGTGTAAAATTATTCAGTGTAGGGAATTGACTCCAACATTCCTACAACAGAAGAAACAGCTGTAGATGTGACATCTAATTTTGCCATTATAATATTTTCATATTTTATATATTAATTTTGTCTTTGTGGCCTTATCATCAAAACAATCGGTATTAATTCAGAGTTTACAAAATGATACACGGGGGCTTCAAAATATTTGTGGACAGGGCCAGACGGGGCCTGATTGTTAAGGTGCTGGACTCTCACATGGCCAACCACAGATGGAGTCCCAGATCTGGTGGCTTAAAAAATCACTCTGGGTGTGTGTGCCCATGTGCCCAAAATCCCAGAAGAAAAATGAAAGAGAATGGATTGGAGAAGAGATTGTAGTGCGGTCATCCCCCTGGGGGGTAATTTCTCTCTTTCTTCTCACTACCTCTGGTCTCTAGCCAGCACACACGCCCTAAGGCAAAAAGCTTTAAAAAAAAGTTTGTGGGGAGAAAAAAACTCATCTTTTAATTCCACTTTTTCACTAACTTCTAAAGCCCCCTCGTATATAAGTCACAAAAATAATTTTCTACTAGGGGAATATAATTTAAATTTGAACAGTCTGTTTATAGGAGAGACAAAATCTTTCCTCAAATTCACAACATGCAAATAGTTTTCCAAGTTCCCCAGAGAGAGGCAGCAGTCTAATGCCTTAAGTATAAGTGGATGTTTACTGAGAGCCTGAAGGCAAGGCAAAAAGCAAACCAGTAAGCCTAAACCCAAATTTCAAGAAAATCCAAAGTTATATGTGTCCCTCTTTTTAAAGTCATTTATTAATAAATATAATACCAGGTGGTAAACCACTAATTACCCAAGTATCATTTGCTCCTTGCATCTCAGAAGAGGCTGAGTCCTATTAATTTTTTTATGCCCTGAAGGTCCTAATAAACAACACACAAAATTTTTGTTACATAAAGAGGAAAAAAGACCTTGCTTTCTCAGTTAAAAAATAATGTATCATAACTCTCTAGATTATACTTGCATTAGCACTGGCATTAAATGTGATCCACAATAGGAGGTCAAGGTAAAGGAAATGGGCCATCCCCATCTGGTCATTAAATTCAAAATGGTGAAACGATGCCCTATCCAGCCAAGCTGATTTTAACTGGTAATTTCTTTAAAATGAGAAGAGTAAATTGTGAAGGAAGCAGCGACGTTCATAACCACCATTTGTTCATTTTTTTTTTCCTGCACTGTTTCATTTCACAACCTAATCTCCAAAGTCAGTTCAGTTTTTTGTGCTATTTGCTAACACAACTGCCAAAAAAAACTTTTCTTATCTTAAAGGTACTTAAACCGAACATAATCAAGCATAACTGCCGTCTGTCAAGCTGCCGAGGAGCCTAAGATCACTTCGAAGAATCCCTTGTACTTAACCCAAATAAGTCTACTCGAAAAAACACGGTATCGGTAACTAAAGCCAGCCTCTTTGAACGTTTGACAAAATATATTTTTACGTTTAATAAGCCTTTATGGTTTCCGAGAGGGGGGAGGGGCCAGGAACTGGCTCGTAATTTAGGGACACGACACTAAAAGCGTTACTGCACGTTATCTACAAGTCAACTTAAAGAAAAAAAATATCTTCGGTCTTGCTTTTCGGCATGGGGAAGGATAATAAAAACCGAGGAGAAAATAAACTTAGGAATGAAGAGCACTTGAATTGGGCACCAACACGCGGGTGACAAGCACGAGGGGGTGGGGAGGTCGGTGCCAGGAAGCTGCGAGAAGCCAGGGAGCAAACCCAGCAAGCCTAAACCCCAGGGGCTGGCAACGACTCCGGGGAGGAGGGACAGGTTGGTCGGAGGGGGCGTGGGAGGCGGCCAAGTGCGGAGCAGACCGTGTGGGAAAAGGAGGGACTTGCACCAAGCGCCATTTTCTTCCCTCGACGCGTTCCCTGCCCCCCCGCAAACCAGCCATCCTCCCCGGCCGAGGCCCCTCTCGCCCCCTTCCGACTGGGTCTGCTCTCCCCCGCGCCCAGAGCGCCCCCGGCCCGCAGCGCCGCGGCGGAAGCACAGAGCGAGGCCAGGGGGAGGGGCAGGCCCGCACGCTCCCCAGTCGGCGCCCAGGCTGCCGCCGCCGCATTGTCCCGGGGGCGCCGCGGCCCCCTCCCCGCAGCTCCGTCTCCCCGCCAGGCCGCGCCACACCCCCGGAGGCTGCGCGCCGCCGCCTGGGCTCCCTTCCTGAGGGCTGGCATGTGACGCGAAGGGACCCACAGCCCGTCGGGAGAGGGGTCGGGGACGGAGGAGGGGGTTCGGGGACGCCGAGGCAGGGAAGGGGGAGGTCGGGCAGAGCCGCCATTTCCCGCAGCCGTCCCTAGCGAGAGGGGCGGAGGGCCGCGGAAGGCTCGCGGCCCGGCGGGGAGGATAGGGGTCGGCGGCGGAGGGGGGCTAACGGTGGGGGAGGTCCCGTGCACTCACGCTCCGCTCCTGCTATCGAACAACCTCCTGCTCGTTCGCTCCCGACTGACAGAGAACAGGAAGTGACGGCAGCCAAGAGCCTCCGGCCCCGCCCCGCTGGGGCTGCGACACGTGATGGGGCGTGGCCTCCCGGCGGAACCGACCCCGAGACCCTTTCCAGGGCCTTAAAGGGACCGCCCCTCGTCCTGAATGGATGCCGTGAAAGTGAGATGCGGTAAAGATTGCATCTGACCTGAGAAATGTGTGAAAGAGCTAATAAAACAGATGACAAACATCGAGGTTTGTATTCTATAAATGTTTGTTCTAGCGAAGGGAAGGTGCCATACTGAAAAAGATCAACACTCTGGCTCATTTTCCCAGAAAAGGTCTTCCTCCTACCCCACCGTCCCCCTCCTCAGTGTATGACTGGATGCTAAAATCCAAAGGAAGTCTGTCACAGCATCTGATTCGGAAAGTGCAAAAAATCTTTGCAGAAGTCCTTGGCTTCACGAACCTTATCCCTAAATTGAAGTCCTGGAAGTGGAAAGTAGACAGAAGACAAGAGAAATCCACTACAAGCTAACTAATGTACAATCGATTTTTAATTTTTTTTGTGTGTGTGTGGAGAGGTTTTTTGCTATAGGGCGCTGTGCACGCCAGAAAGAGAGAGACAGAGAGACAGAAAGCGATAAATCACCCCCCAGGGGGGATAGCCACGCCACAATCCCTTCTCCATTCTCGTTGGGATCCTGGGCATAAGCGCACACGCGCCCTGCGTGAGTTTAAGCCACCGGATCAGGGACTCGAACTGTGGTCAACTACGTGGGAGTCGAGCGATGAAGCCATTACATCAACTGTTGGTCCCAATTTTTAAATTTTTTTTTTTGAGAGGTTTTCGCTATAGGGCGCTTGCGCTCGCCTGACAGACAGAGACATAGAGACAGAAAGCGAGAAATCAAACCCCAGGGGGTATGGTCAGGCTGCAATCCCTTCTCCTCCATTCTCCTTTGGGATCTTGGGCACACACGCACACGCGCCCTGCGTTAGTTTTAAGCCACCGGGTCCGGGATGCTAACCGCGGTCAACTACGTGAGCGACATAGCCATTACGCTAACTGCTGATTCCCCCAATTTTTAATTTTTTTTAAGTTTATTTATTTATTGCTTGTCTGAAAGAAAGAGGCACCCTCCCCCATCCCCCACCACAGGATCTTCACACAGCTATCTCAGCTGGCGTAGGTCTCAGGCTTGTGTACATAGTTTGCTCAGAGAGGTCCTGGGATGCAAACCAAGGACCTTTCCCACATGGGTCCAGCTGTGTTACCTCAGCCACTACCTGGTCCCAAAACAGATTATATGAATATATATTTGATCAATTCCTTCTACAGCCGAGAATAATTATTCAACAAAGGCTTATCAACACTTCCTACTGCCAGACCCTGTATGAGGCACTTCACTTAAGTATTATTATTCATACTCACAAGCCCTTTCCAAAGTAGAAATGATTATTCTCTCCATTTTATAAATGAGGAAACTAAGGGTGAACAAAGTTAAATAAGTTGCCCAAGGTTATGCTGAGAGTAAGTCATGATTCAAATCCCGTACTATCTGACTCACATTGCTACCTACTGAGGGAGAATGGGAAAGATATAGCCCACGCCAACCTTATGTAGCATTAGGCTAGATGACTTCATTTAAAAAAGGAAATACTTACTATAATTTTATTTTTTAATTACCAGAGGGCCTGTATGCCCACCGGAGAGAGACAAGGGAGAGAGGGAGAAAGCACCGTTCAATAAAGCATGGTCACACCACAACCCTTCTCATTTCTCCATCCCGTTTAGGATGGGGGGCATGCAAGCACATGCACCTAGCATGTTTTTTCAAGCTTCCAGGACCAAGATTCTAACCTTGCTTGGCCATGTGGGATCCAATTCTCTTAACCATTAAGCTATGAGGTCGCTCTATAAAATTACTATTATATGAAGTTCCAAATACAAGCAAAAATCATCTCTAGGAATAGAGGTCAGATTATCCTGGAGGATCTCACTAGGGGGCAAGTAGGAAGAAAACCACTAGGATCTTGGGTCCAGGTGGTGATGCAGGAGTACCTAGCTAGACCCAAACAGGAAGGTCATAGGTTCACACCCCAGAACCTCCCTAAGAGCACTAATTGCACCTGTGCCCGTGATCCAGCTTGGCTGAGACTAGGATATGGATTGTAACATGAAGATTCTGTTGGGAGTCTCTCTCTCTCTGTGTCATAATAAATAAATAAGCTTAAAAAAGAAAAAAAGAGGGTGGGCCAGCCAGTGGCGTGGTGGTTAAAGTGACTGGATCCCACAAAGCCAACTGCACAGTTTAAGTCCTGGACCCAGTGGCTCAAGAAACAACACCAGGTGCATGTCCAAAATCCCAAGAGAATAAGTGAAGGATGTGGTGTGACCGCCCATCTGGTAAGGTGCTTTCTCACTTTCCTGACTCTCTTTGTCTCTCTTTCTGGTGAGAACACACACCCCATAGCAAATTAACAAAGGAAAAAAGAGAGGGCTGGTTCTGTGGCCTAATGGCTAAGGCAGCTGGATCCCATATGACTGATCACACAGTTTTGAGTCTCAAATCTGGAGGCTTGAGAAACAGGTCAGGCATGTATGCATTCATGCCCTAAGTCTGGAAAGGAGGAGAGGTGGAGAAAGGATTGCAGTGTGACTGTTCCCCATAGGGAGTGCTTTCTCGTCTCCCTCACTCTCTGTTTCTCTCACTCTCTGTCTCTCTTTCTGTCTCTGGCAAGCACACATACCCTCTAGCCATAGGAGGTTAACTACAGGAAACAGCCTGCCTGCACCCTGGGAGCCAAGGATGTGGTTCTCCCTTGAAAGCTGGACGCTGGTAGGAGAGGAACAGGCTTCAGAGTAATGTTTACAACTTTCTTTCCTCTCCTCCAAGATAGTAAGGGCTGCCCAAAGTTCTTTTCCCTGTTCATTCACTCATTCGATTGGCTAAAAGCCCTCATGAGCTCTCAGTGCTCATGACTGGGTACAACAGAGGGGGTGTTACATGTAAAAGAAGGTCTGAGTTAAACTCAAACCCACTGGGGTCCAAGCAATTGAGGTCCTCTTGCCTGTGTTGAATGTACTGGGGAGAGAGAGCTGAGCTTCCTTCTTGGCACAGCTATAGAATTGGGTAGACTCAAGGCAGCCACCAAGAATGAACTCATAAGCCTTGATGAGCAGCAAGAGAGGATGCCATGCCCAGGGGACAGAGGAGGCCACAATGCCCAGCAGAGAGGCAGTACTTAATGGGAACTGTGCTCAGCCATAACCACCAGTCCCTCGGCCAATCACATTCCTTGCAGTTGGAGAAGAGAGGAAGAGAAGTGTAGTCTCATGGTTGCCATACCAGAAAACATATGTGGTATAGAATCCCAAAATAGCCAGACCTGGTGGTTAAGGCAGCTGGATCCCGCATGGCCGATCACATTGTGCAAGGTCCAGATCCAGTGGCTTGAAAACCACATATGTGCATGTACATACGTGTCCAAAATCCCGAAAAAAGGGAGAGATGGAGCAGAAGTAATTGCAGAGCATTCCCAGTGTTATGTCAGAGGGGTGCTTTCTCTCTCTCACTCTCTGTCATAATTTTTTTTAAAAGAATCTCAAAATATAAGAACAGCAGATGGAGTAGTGATGAGGGATTTAACAAAGTAAAAGAATCCTGTAGGAGTTCAGAATTGCAGACTAGAAGCATTAATGAAGGCTGAGGAGGGCCAGTGGGTTGAAAGAAGGGGGTGGTGTTTGAGTTTACGTATGGAGCAGTTAGACCCATGATACCCACCCACACCTACCCAATCCTGCCCTCATAGAAGACTGTTGACATTTCCTGGAAAAATTAGCTTGAGGGGTGCAAAATGTGTGAAGGAAATGAAGAACCAAGAGTACAGGAGATAGGATCAAAGTTTAAAAACTAAATGCGAAAATATCCCTCCCTGGGCCCTCCCCCCTTTCAGCATTATTTGACTTTTGAAAGAATAAATGCAGATAAAAATACAAATTAATTCCTTAACATTTTTTCTGTGTGAAATCCTTAATCATAATGAAATAAAAGTAGGCATGAAAGTAAACACAGGGGCCAGCAGGTGGGTTGGTGGTTAAAGAGCTGGACTCCTACATGGCCAACTGCTGTTCGAGTCCTGACCTGGTGGCTTGCTTGCTCACTGTTTTTTCCCCACCTCCCAACTCTCTCTCTGGTGAGTGCATGTACCCTATAGCAAATTTAATAATAATGATAATAATAATAATAATAATAATATAAGATGTTTGCCTAAAAATTAAAGAAAGTAAACAGAGACACCACACACCTGCACACCTCCACACTTACCTAAATAAATAATTAACACTCCAGTTAAATTAAATTCATATGACATTTCTATCTCTTTTCCCTTTAGCAAGAGTTCTTATTCAGGTTCTGTGTCTAAGCAAACTGGGTAAAAAGCTTGCTATAGTTCAGGTTTCAGTTCTCAGAAGCTCCGGAGGTGAACTGTTGGGGAGATATATCATTTTAGAAGCAGGAGACCTGGTGCTTTGCATGCAAATGTAGTTGGCTTGATTTCTTTGGGTGTGATACTTTGTGAAACTGTTAGCAAATCCTTGGTCCTAAATGACTTCCGTTCAATAAAAGTCCATGTAATTAAAAAAAATAAACGACAATAATTTCTCACATGTAGATAAAAGAGAAAGAAATTTTTTTACTTTAAACAAAATAGGATTGCAGTTTCTTCCAAATAATGGACGGGAGGTGTAGTTCACTTGCATTCCTGTGGGATGGGGTGGGGAATAGCTCCTTTTGTAGGAAAATTCCTAGAGGGTATTTTGGGACCCTCACTCCTTAGTACAGAGCTTAGCCTCTTTAAACCTTGAAGAGCATGGGAAATTAGTCCACGACTCAAGTTGTGTCTTTCTATGATGTCAAAACTTTATTCACATCAAACATCCTAACACACAAGCAAGCATAACCAGGTGAAGGACAGGGACATGTGAGCCCATTCAAGGCCAGTGCCTGCACCAACACCATGAAAGGGCCCTGCTCTGAGAGTCAGTCCAAAGCCCTCATGGGGATAGAGCCATTAGCATGAATCCTCCTTCTAATAGTCCCCTCAGCAATGCAGGTCACTGCAGATTCTGGGCCAACCATCCCTCAAGTTACAGCAGTGGGCCAGTCTGATTCACTCTTATCAGGGTCCCAGTGCCTCCAGATTGTAATGAAGAGAGATGCAAAGTTAGTGCTTGGGCACAGCAGTGTCTCCAGTTCACGCACAGGAATGGCCAAAGAGCAGATGGCATTGAGCTGAGTTCCTGGTTTATACTCCCCTTTACCAAGGCCTTGCCCTGTGCCATACGTTATCATCTTTGTGACCAGTTTGCGATGATGAAGAAGAACAAGAAGAAAACCTTGATGCAACCGGAGAATATAAATGTTCAGGAAGAGATAGTTTGATTTTTTTGGTTGATGCCTCCAGGGCCAAGTTTGAATATCAAGATGAAGAGGAATTGTCTCCTTTTTGACATGAGCATCCAGTGTATCCAGAATGTGTACACCAATAAGCTCCTAAGCAGTGATCGAGATCTCTTGGCAGTGGTGTTCTATGGTACTAAGAAAGACAAAAATTCAGTGAATTTCAAAAATATTTAAGTCTTACAAGAGTTGGATAGTCCAGGTGCTAAAGGAGTACTAGAGCTTGACCAGCTTAAGGGGCAACGGGCAAGAAACGGGTCTAAGACTAGATGGGCCATGGATCTGATTACTCATTCAGTGAAGTGCTGTGGGTCTGTGCCAGCCTCTTTAGTGATGTCCAGGTCAAAATGAGTCATAAGAGAATCATGCTGTTCTCCAGTGAAGATGACCCCCACCGCAATGACAGCACCAAAGCCAGCCGGGCCAGGATCAAAGCCAATGATCTTCATGACACAGGTATCTTCCTTGAAGTGATGCACCTGAAGAAACCTGGGGACTTTGACATACCCTTATTCTACAGAGCCATCATCAGTGTAGCAGAAGATGAGGACCTCGGGATTCATTTAGAGGTGTCAAGCAAACTAGAAGACCTAAGGAGGAATGTTTATGCCAAGGAAACCAAGAAGAGACCACTCTACAGGTTAACATTGAAGCTCAGCAAAGATATAGCACTGTCTGAGGACATTTATAATTTGCTCCAGAAGGCTTTTAGGTCTTCTGCAATAAGGCTGTATTGGGAAACAAATGAATCAGTGAAAGTCAAGACGTGGATATTTTATATCCAGGCAATTTTCTCCTGCCTGGCAACACCAAGAGGTCTCTGATCTATGGGAACAGTCGGTTCTACTGCAGAAAGAGGAAACAGAAGAGCTGAAATGGTTCAATGAGCCAGGTCTTATTCTCATCAGTTTCAAGTCTTAGTAATATTGAAGAAGAATCATTACCTGCCCTCCATGTTTGTACATCTCGAGGAGACCCTGGTAAACCAGAGCATGACCTTGTTCAGTGCTCTCCTCAGCAAGTGTCTGGAGAAGGAGGTCATGGGAGTGTGCAGATACACACCCCACAAGAACACCCCACCATATTTTGTGGCTCTGGTGCCACAGCAAGAGGAGCTGGATGACCAGAAAATTCAGGTGACTCCTTCAGGTTTCCAGCTTTTTTATCTATCCTACGCTGATGACAAACGGAAGGTGCCATTACTGAAAGAGTCAAGGCAAGCCCAGAGCAGGCGGACAAGATGAAGGCTATTATTAGAAACTCCGCTTACAATGTGATGACTTTGAGAACCCAGCACTACAGCAGCACCTCAGGAGCCTGAAGGCCTTAGCTTTGGATGTGATGGAGCCCAAACAAGCCCAACAATGTCATAGATCTGACATTGCCCAAGTTGAAGAAACGGATAAAAGACTAGGCTCTGGTAGACGACTTTAAGGAACTCGTCTGCCCACCAGATTACACTCCTGGTGGGAATGTTACCAAGAGAAAACAAGATGATGAGGGTTCTGGAAGTAAAAGGCCCAAGGTGGAGTTTTCTGGAGGACCTAAAGGCCCATGTCAGCAAGGGCACGCTGGGCAAGCTCACTGTGCCTGCGTGGAAGGAGGCCTGCAGGGTGTACAGGCTGAAGAGCGGGATGACGAAGCAGGAGCTGATGGAAGTGCTCACCAAGCTTTTCCAGGAGGCGTGACCAGAAGTCATACAGCCAGCACCCCTTGCACTGTAGCCAGGCTGCCAGGTGTCGTTCTCACTGAATTAAAAAATGTTTCTCCTATGCTACAAAAAGTTGATGCATATGAGAGTTTCTGTTGCCAGGAGACCAGGTCTCCCTCCCACTTCACTGTGCCTAATTCTGCTGTCTAAATAAAGAGCCCTGGGACCAGCAGATGGCATAATGGTTATGTTGCTGGACTCCCATGTAGTTGACCACGGTTGGAGTCTGGGACCCAGTAGCTTAAACTCACGCTGAGGCGTGTGCGTGCGTACCCAAGATCCTGAGAGGAGAATGGAGGAGAAGGGATTGCGGCATGGCCATCCCACCTGGAGGGTGATTTCTCGCTTTCTGTCTCTCTGTCTGTCTCTGTCTTTCTGGCAAGTGCACATACCCTATAGCAAAAACCTCTAAAAAAAAAAAAAAAAAGAAAGAAAGAAAGAAAAAGAGAGAAAGAGAAAGAAAGAAAGAAAGAAAGAAAGAAAGAAAGAAAGAAAGAAAGAAAGAAAGGAGAAAGAAAGAAAGAAAAAGAGCGAGTGAGCCCAACTTGATTCCGCATGCCACCCTCTAGAGTGAACGAGTCAGTGCATCCACCTGGCACCCAGAGGTGAAGATCATGGGTGTTAGCTCAGTCTTCTGTCACACTGGGAACAGGTCGCAGTGGTAACAAAACATGTCAGTGGAGATGGGGAGGCTGGGATAGTTAGGGGCAGGTGAACATGCTGCAGGAACGGCCAGCCCCCAGCTTCTCTCCTCCCACTGATTTTTCTTTCATTGTGCCATATTAAGATAAAAAAATTAGATTTCAGAAGCTAGCAGGTGGCATAGTGGTTAGGGCACCGGACTCCCACATGTTTGACCGTGATTTGAGTCCCAGACCTGGCAGCTTGCTTTCTCTCTCTTCAAATTGAATAATAATAATAAATAAAATAAAAATAAAAACTATAAAAAATTAAATTTGCCTAAGGTTTTTCTTTCCTTTTTTTTTTTTTTTTTATTTGATATAGAGCATGTGCACTTGCCAGAAAGAGAGAAAGTGAGAAAGCATCTTCACGGGAGATGGCCACACCTCAGTGCCTTCTCCTCCAGTCTCCTCTGATTTTTGCACCAGTGGTTTTTTGTTTTTTTGTTTTTTTTTTCTTTTTTTTGGAGAGGTTTTTGCTATAGGGCGCATGCGCTCGCCAGACAGACAGAGAGAGACAGAGAGATAGAAAGCAGGAAATCACCCCCCAGGGGGGATGGCCACGCCGCAATCCCTTCTCCTCCATTCTCCTCTCGGGATCTTGGGCACGCACGCACACGCGCCCGGCGTGAGTTTAAGCCGCCGGGTCCGGGACTCGAACCGCGGTCGACTACGTGGGAGTCCAGCGACATAGCCATTACGCTAACTGCTGGTCCCTGCACCAGTGGTTTTATAAGCTGCCAGGTCCAGAACTTGAACCCCACAGTCTGTCACGTGGGATCCAGCCACCTTAATCTTCATACCGCTAGCTAGCCCATCTAAGGTTTTCCTATTAACAGCCTAGAAGAAGTAGATAATACATAAAGGCAGCAAAACTGAGTGTACTGAATTCTGGAAATCTGTGGGTAACCCAAAAGGGGAGGCAATTTGGGGGCAAAAAGAGAAAAGGAACATCTCAGAAACCTTGGAAATACCAGAGCCTGTGAAGAAAACAGCCAGGTTAAAGTTCCTGTAAAGCTGGACTATGGCTGGGGACTGTTCAGTGGATGGACGCCTTGTGCTATTGGCAACCTGTTACTTCTTCCAAAGCTTCAGAAAGACTTATTCGCATAGCAGGGCATCATTTTGAAATGTAACCACTGGATAATACATGCAAGGGAAAATACATGAGGGAGCCCTGGGCATTCTCTAGTGCAGTGACTCTCAAGAGTTGAGAAGTGAGCAGGTACAATATTAGGGAAAGTTGTTACCAACTGAATGCCTGTGGCTCCAACCCCAAATTCATTTGTTAAAACTCTAAGATCAACAGGCTTGTATCAGTAGGTGGGGCCTTTAGGAAATAGTTAGGTCATGAGGATAGAGCCCTTATGAATGGGAATAGTGTCTTTATGAGAAGAGAGAGAGAGACCAGCAGATGATATAGTAGTTATGTCACTGGACTGCCACATGACCAACCCTGGTTCAAGTCCTGGACCCAGTGGCTTAAACCACGCCAGGCACATGGGTGTACATGTCCAAGACCCCAGGAGGAGAAGGGATTGCAATGTGACCACCTGCCCCCGGGGGTGATTTCTCATTTTCTCTCTCACTATCTCTGTCTCTCTCTCCAGTGAGCACATGCTTCCTAAGGCAAAAACCCCTAAATAAATAAAGAAGAAGAGAGAGCTTACTTCCTCTCCATTCTCTGCCATGTGAAGATAAAACAAGACAGCCATCTACAAACCAAGAAGTATAGCAGGAAGGCACCTTGATCTTGGACTTCCCAGCCACCAGAATTGTAAGAAATAAATGTTTGTTGTTTAAGTCACCCACTCTATCAGACGATGGTATTTCTGTTATAGGAGACACAGGAAGCATCTATTGGGTTGTCGGAAAAGTCATGATGCATTTTTGCCTAGAAAAACATTTTTTAAAACGTCATGACTTTCCCAACAATCCAGTATCTTTACAGAGCATGGGTTATATCCCTTAGCTGCTCTGAAAGGTAGGGAGGAAAAGTCTTGTTTCTTAGGTTGTGAAGAATATGAGAAATGGAATTTCCTTTCTCTTTTTTCTTCTCTGCTGAGACCCAAGAGAGTTAGGCCTAGAGACAGACAGGAAGGTACCAGCCTGCATGTTCGCCTGGTATTGTATAGGCCTGGACTCCACAGGACACGACACTGGATCAGAAAGCCAACAGCAGTCAAACGCAGAGAGGAGGATGCCTTGATCAGCAACTGTGGGCAATGCTGGTCATCTAGAGATCAAAGAGGATAATTTGATATGATTGAGAGGGAGAGAAAGAAGGATTGAATTTGTTCCCCAATGGACAGATCTGTGACCCACTCACTAAAATTTTCCACCACCAAACAAGCTACGACAGGCCTTTGTATTTTATCTATACTCAGAAATGAACTTTTATGATGTGGCATAATAGAATTAATGATTTATAATTCCAAAAATTTAATAGTCCTTCTCACTCAAGTAATTATAAATAAACATGAATTATATGTAAGGTCATATGCAATGAGTAACAGGAATATATTTAAGACAGCTATTTAAATACAAACTGCCGAGCATTTTCCCCCTAGGGTGACTTTTCTGAACTTGGTATTAAAGCTATTCTTAGATCCAACTTTCACTTGAAATGCTGTGTCACCTTTTATTGAAGAATGCATTTTATAATGGCAAATATATAGCATTTTTAGTAGCTAAGTAACATAACTCCTCTTACTACCTATACCTAACTTATTTAATGTACTATAAAATAGTATAATTAGTTTCTGGTAAATATGCCATAACTTACATCTGATGAGTTTTTTCTCCTTCAGAAGTCAAATTCTTGGAGGCTACATGATCATCACAGTGACATTGGTGAAAGTTAACTTTCAGAACTCCTCTTTGAGAATGGCTGTGAAAGCTCGAGGCATCATCTTTTACATGTCTCTGGTGACAAGAAATCTTTACATTTTGAGGTCAACGTCTATTTCTAAGCTCTATAATCAGTAATATGAGTAACCAAGACATTTATAAAGTGACATCCTTGTATGGATCACTAATTGGCCCAAGTAGCAATTCCAAAAAAAGAAAGAAAAAAAAAGGAAAGAAAACATGGAGTGTAAATGTAGGATCACTGTTTGAGCAAATATGTAACCTTTCAAGAAGACTGTGAAAGACAGTCCATTATATGTCATTTTCTTACATAAACTTTTTTGCAGTACTCAATACTTAATATGTGTTGCTATGCTTGTGATAGTCAATTAAACCAACATGAAAATCTAATTTTAGCGTTCTCCTCTTTAGCAGTAGGCTGGCTGGCTGACTATCACCATAAGAAACAGCATGAACCCATATGAGCCAATGGGTTAGGTTTAGTGATTGAACAAAGAATTGAATATTGTCATGGCCTCTGCTGCAGCAAAGACTCAGTCTGCCAACAGCCCTGCAAAGCCACTTGGCCAGAGCCCACAGGGCTGAGTGATGCTTACTTTGAGAAATCCAAATAATCCAATTTGGCAACACCTCCAGAATACCAGAGTTCAAGATTGCTATGCAGGATATTTAACTCTGAGCTAGCAGAGAAACCAACAACCCAGGGTCAAGATTACAATGCCACCCTTTCGCATTCTGAACCATGGGGTTTTTTAACGCTGTTGTATTGCCAGTAAACACATTTGTTGTACAAGGTCAGCTTATCACTTTCAGTTTCAAAAATTTAACCATGATTATCAAGCCAAAACAAGTGTATAGAATTTAGTATGGCTGTTTTTAGGAACACCTTATGTGAACATCCTTGTCCCTAAGTGACCTCTGCTAGATCGTCAAAATCTTGACATCAAGAATTAAGTAGTTTTGGGACCAGCAGTTAGCGTAATGGCTATGTCGCTGGACTCCCACGTACGTAGTTGACCGCGGTTCGAGTCCCGGATCCGGTGGCTTAAACTCACGCCGGGCGCGTGTGCGTGCGTGCCCAAGATCCCGAGAGGAGAATGGAGGAGAAGGGATTGCGGCGTGGCCATCCTCCCTGGGGAGTGATTTCCTGCTTTCTGTCTCTCTGTCTGTCTGGCGAGCGCATGCGCCCTATAGCAAAAACCTCTCCCAAAAAAAAAAAAAAGAATTAAGTAGTTTTGTTCTTTCACAGCAGTATCTCAGCAGTAGTTGACTTTACATCCCTGAGTATTACAAAATAGTACATGGGAGCTCATGTAGAAGTGCCTCTAACTGTGACAGCCAAACAGGGACAACAAGGACCTATACATAAGCACATGGCAAGGTGAAGAAATCAGCAATTTCATTCCCATTTTAATTATTTTTTATGAAAAATATGAATGAATAATTGTTCTCATTCTATTCAGGAGGCTAAATGGGTAGACAATTTCTTTCCAATTTTAAAAAAATGTATTCTCTATAAGAATCATAACTGTTACAACTGTTAAGCAAATTTCTCAACAGTTCTCTCTTTTATTTTAAGGAAGATTTTTGCTATAGGGATTATGTTCTCGTTGGAGAGACAGAGAGACAGAAAGCAAGAAATCACCCCTCAGTGGGGATGGCCACTCCACAATCCCTTCTCCTCTATGTTCATCTTAGGATTTGGGGCACACATGCACATGGGCCTGGCATAAGTTTCAAGCCTCTGGGTCCAGAACTCAAACCACAGTCAACCATGTGGGAGTCCAGCAACATAACCATTACACCATCTGCTGGTCCCCAGCTCTCCTTTCTTATGCACTGCTGATTTAGTTTTCCACTATTCTGTTTTTAGTCCTTACTCAAAGTTTATTATTATTATTATTTTTAATTTCCAAAAGAAACTGTTAGTCTTGCTTTGAGATGAGACACTGAAAAAGCATAGCCAGGCCTTCTTCAAGCCCTCTGTTGCCAAGTCCATTGGACATTAACCCCTCTGATGTGGAAAATCAGTCACCTGACAAACTTATCGAATACCTACTATGTTCAAGTCACTGAGCTTGGCTCCAAGGACCAAGAGTCTGAGAGGGGAGCTGGCATCTATTGAGTATCTACTATGTGCCAGGCACATGACACATGTTATCTCATTGAGTGACCATGACAACCTTACAAAGGAGGCATTTTATCCCAGTACACAAAGGAAGAAACTATAGCCAGATTGGTGGAGAAAGACACTTGTTAATGGGCTGAATTATGTCTCTCAAAAAGATACAAGTCTTAATCCCCAGTACCTACATGCTATAGTTTTAATACATCCCTGAAAATTCATGTGTTGATTCTTGATTGTATTGCCTATATTATAAAGGTATTAAGTCAAAACTTAATTTCTTCATGATGACCCAGAATAAGGCCTGGTGGGCAGTGATTGGTTCATAGTGATTACATCATGGAGGTAGCAGGGTCATCTCACAAGACCTAGCAAGGTCTACTCTAAAGAGAAGGAGTTACTTTTCTCAAAGACTGGTTGTTATGAAAGAGAAATCAGTCAGACCTCTTTGCATGTGACCACCATCCTCTGCCTAGCGGCACTGCAAGCCTGAGACTTTGGATTTTCTAGCCACCACAATTGTGAGTTTCTGAATAAATTTCTATCTTTTTTATAAAAATTACCCAGGCTCAGGTATTTCAGTTAGGAGTGCGAACAACTGACTAAGACATTGTGAATATGACAACATTTGGAAATTTTTTTTCAGATGTAACCGCATTATGATGAGGTCATATAAAATTAGGGTGGCTCCAAATCCCATGACAAGTGTCTTTATAAGAGAAAGGAAAAGGAGAAGAGAAGAAAGGTATTACAGATACAGGCAGAGATTGGAATGATTTATGTACGAGCCAAGGAACACCAAGAATTGCTGGCGGCCTCGAGAAGCTAAAAAGAGGGTTGAGGGAACCAGCAGTTGGCGTAATGGCTATGTCGCTGGACTCCCATGTAGTCGACCGCAGTTCAAGTCCCGGACCCAGTGGCTTAAACTCACACCGGGCGCATGTACAAGCATGTCCAAGATTCCGAGAAGAGCATGGAGCAGAAGGGATTACAGTGTGGCCATCCCCCCTGGAGGGTGATTTCTCGCTTTCTGTCTCTCTGTCTCTGTCTTTCTGGTGAGTGCACACGCCCTATAGCAAAAACTTCTCAAAAAAAAAGAAGGTGCATGGGCCTGATGACCACGTGATTTTGTACTTCTAGCCTCCAGACTGTGAGAAAATGAATTTCTGTTTTAAGTCACCCAGTTTGGTAATTTGCTACAACAGTCCCAGGACACTAAACCATCAGCATCACAAAGCTGAACAGCAATACTGGAGTTTGTTCCTACCTGTTGCTTTCCCAATACCAAGCATAACCCATACACCGTGCTTTCAAGGAGGGCTTTTGTTTGTACCTGATTCCTGAGCTTGTTCAAGGGTGCACTAGACTTCATGAGCCAAGTAGAAGTATGAGGAGTCTTCAAAACATTCATGGAAAAGAATGGAATTAAAATGGGAGTTTACTGGGGCCAACAGATAGCATGGACATTAAAGTGGCTGGATCCCACATGGCCAACTGCACTGCTTGAGTCCCAGACCTAGAGGCTTGAAAAACACACCAGACGTGTGTGCACATAATGCCAAAAATCCCAACAGGGGAATGAAAAAGAAGGGATTGCAGTGTAGCCATCCCATCTGGGGGTGGGGTGTGCTTTCTCTCTCTCTCTCTCTCTCTCTCTCTCTCTCTCTCTCTCTGTATGTCTCTGGCAAGCACACATGCCCTATAGTGAACAAACAAACAAACAAACAAAAACAAAAGCATGAGCATATTTGGTGCCAAAAAAATGAAATTCATACAGTTTTTTTTCATAATTGTCATTTTCCGTTAACTTTTTAAAAAACCTCCTCGTAGCAAAATGACTGAATTCAAGCAGAGTTTCGTATGTCCAAACCGTGTTATTTAGTCTCCAAAAAAACCTGATGAACAGGGAACTGTATAAAGGGATGAAAAGGATGCTCAAGAGCTGGATCCGGAAACTGACAGTGATATTGACCGTAATTGATTCAGGGCAAGTCATTTCATCTCTTTGGGTTTAATTTCCTATTCTCATCAGAGGTCAGGCTAGACAGTCCATGGGATTCCACACAACCATGTAACCAATTGACTGGACCCACTATGGACTGTTTTTATATCTACGTTCGTTCCATTGTTTTATTAGTACGTTTTATTTGGTTGCTTATTTTTAAAATGTTTTGCCACTGGATTTGTCACATCCACATTCATTTCTTTCTCGTATCTGATCATTCTGAAGCATGCGGAGTTAAAAGAGCAGCCATTTCATTGCCGTTCACAACACTTCCTTCTTCTGAATCGATAGCAGCTCACACTTTCAAGCAAGTATCCGAGACAGACCAGTGCTCTGGTAGCCACAGCAGGTGCAAAGAAGAACTGGAGTGTTTCGAAGACCAGAGCAACGAACCGTCCCCAAATTAAGTATAGTACGGTGATTAACCTTCCGAAACCATCAACCGTGCAGAGTAACAAGTACTAAATTGGGAGGTTTACCAGGATGCCCTTTCTTCAAGAATGTAAAACAGGCAAAAATGCATCTGCTTCTACAGCTGTGACTCCGAACAGAATCAAGCAAAGTCCTCCAGTGACGCACCCTGTCCAATCTGACAGGCACGGAAAACAGGCATTCTTAGCTAAGAAGAAGTAAGCTGTTTCACTTTGACTCACCCTTCTTGTTGTGTGTCCAAACAAGCACTATTTATAAAAAGTTCTGAAATCAAATGATTAATACAACCGAGGAGCTTTCGAGGCACCCTCCTAAACATTGGTTCTATATATTTCTCCTCTTTCAGCTACATGAGCTCCGGTGTCTGTCAATAAGAAGAGGAAGCAAAAAGAAAATTCTCTCCAATCTCCACAAATTCCCTCTCAGAGGTAGAGATCCCTACAGTCCTACAGCAACACAATAACTTCCTGTGTCATTTTAAATCCATAACCAGGATTGTTGCCAACAACATTATTGTTATTATTATTTTTGTCTTTTTATTATTATGATGTGGGAGAATCTAGATCCCTGAGCATAAATACAGGATTCTATGAGATGTAATATATATATACATACACACACCCATATTAAATAAGGTTATAAATTGTTGTTGAATAAACAAAGAATGCTTTTTTAAACAGAATTATTTTTTATTTAACTTTATGTACTTATTTACTTATTTTTTAATTTGACCATATAGGGACAGAGTGGGAGAGAGAGAAAGAAAGTGAGAAAGCAAGTCAGCAGGTCCAGGATGCGAACCATGGTCGGCCATGTGGGAGTCCAGCACCCTTAATCACCATGCCACCTAATGGCCCCAAAGAATGCTTTTTTAACCCTAGATGTCAATAAAATTAATTAATACTGAGTCAATACTATGAGCAAGGTACTCTAGATGCTAGTTTTTTGTTTTTATTTATTTTTTTTTAATTTGTTATAGAGCACATGTGCTCACCAAAGAGAGACAGAGAGAAGGAAAGTGAAAAAGCACCCCCACCCCCAGGGGAGATGGCTTTGCTTTTTATTTTTAGCTCCTGTTGGGATTTAGGGCACACATACACCTACACCAGGAGTACTTTTCATGCCTTCAAAACTGAGACTTGAATGGTGCAGTTGTCCATGTGGGACCCAGTCAGGCCAGCCACATGCTGGTCCTGTGCTAGTCATTCTGATACAAAGATGATACATTCAAAAGAAAAAGTGATATTGGGACCAGCAGTTAGTGTAATGGCTATGTTGCTGGACTCTCATGTAGACGTCGCCACATCCCAGACCCGGTGGCTTAAAACTCACGCCAGGTGCGTGTGCGCGTGTGCCCAAGATCCCGAGAGGAGAATAAGGAGAAGGAATTGCAGCCTTGCCATCCCCCCTGGGGGGTGATTTCTTGCTTTCTGTATCTCTGTCTCTGTCTGGCAAGCGCACGTGCCCTATGGGAAAAACCTCTCCAAAAAAAAAAGGAAAAAAGTGATATTAATGGGCATATGGCTTTTCGTGTGGTGACAAAATGTTCAGGAGTATATGACGAGTGATGACAGCTGTACAACTCTGTGGATATTCCAGAACCACTGACTGCACACTTTATTTATTTTTAATTTCAAGTGGATGCATGAGCTTGCAAGAGAGGGAGAAACCATCCTCCAGTAGGGCGTGGTCACACTGCAATCCCTTCTCCATTTTTCAACCTGTTAGGATTTGGAACCTGCACATGTGCCTGGTGTGTTTTTCAAGGTGCCAGGGTGCCATGTGGGATCTGGTTCCCTCATACTGGGCCACTAGGTCAGCCCTGAATTGCACTTTAGAAGGGTGAATTTCATGATGCATGAATTAGATATCAATTTAAAAAAAAAAAAAAAAGATAACTAAAGAAAGACCAGTATGTGCTAAGGATTCCGTGCTGAGCACTGGGTAAAATGTAGCTAACTCTTCTGAGTCACTTACTAAGGCCTTGGCATACATTCTCTCATTTGATCTTTATCCTCTCCTTAGAGGGAAGATATTAATACAGAATTTCGTACCTGAGAAGATGGATATAGAGGGTCCTTTGCTCAAAATCACACATGTAAAACTAGGTTGAATCATATGAAACTGCCACTTTGTAGGCAGTTATTGTATTCAAATGGCCTCAATTTCTTATAGCTCAATCTGTCCAAGTTCTTTTTCTTTATGTTTATTTATTTAATGACAGAGAAGAGACAAAAAGACACAGAGAGAGAGAGACATCCTCAACAGGGGCTCACACCATAGCCCTCTCTCAGCCTGTCCTAGTCACCCAGGATTACAGGCACATACATGCTGGGACATGTTCAAGTTGACCTAGGATCCGAACTCTAATCTTCCACATGGCTTCCAGCATTGCAGAGCATCATACCACCACTGCAGCACTGTAGCTAGTCCTCTCTAAATTCTTAATTGTATATATCAGCAAACTACTCTAGCCAGATTAAGCAGCAAAGAAGCACAAGAAGGTAAAAAGCCCAGATCCACAAGTGATAATGTACGCTGGAAAGGACTGAGCCAGACATAAGCTTCTATTGTGTAAAGCCACAGAGATTAAAGTTGTCTGTCACAGCACTCCACACCACTTGCCCTAAACAACATACCAGGTTTATTGGCGTCTAGCACCTGTACTCCTACCCACTGGTATTTCTCTCTTTCAATGTATTAGAACATTAGAATCAATACAGAAATAAGTTTCATAAGAATGGAACAAATAGCGAATCATAGGGTTAACAGAGATTGAAAAAAAAAAGACTTAACCAAATAAGCGTTGTTTTTTGTTCTTGTTTTGTTTTTGTTTTTGTTTTTGTTTTTGTTTTTCCTCCTCACAAAGCATAAAGCCTAGAGGCATGCAGTCCTGAGCTGGATACTCTCTTCACAGCTCCATTAGAGACCCAAGATGTGTCTACCTTTCCTCTTTACCATCCTTACCACAGGGCATTTTGAGAAGAAAGGATAAGCCAGAGAACAAAGATGTGTGTCAGTCAAATCAACCGCTCTTTAAAGAGCTTTCTCTGAAGTCCCTCTTAAGAATGACCACTTGGCAAGGATTATGTCAGCGGCTGCGTGAAGCTTCAAGGGAAACTGTGAATGTGATTATTTTAGGATGGTCACATTCATCACCCTGTGCAAAACGGTAGTGCTGTCAGTAATGGAAAACAAAATGAAGACTAGGAAAGCAACACATTCTGCCTCACTTAGGAAAAAAGGTCAGAAGCCTGGGTAGACAGATATTGGCAGATGCCAAACACAGGGATCAGCCAGGATTTGAACCCAGATCTGATAGCTCCAGGGATAGGACTCTTTTTTTTTTTTTTTTTTTTTTTTTAATTTCCAGAAGGCACATGTATTTACCAGAGAGAGACAGAGAGGCAGAGAGACAGGGAGAGGGAGAAAGCACATCCCGAAGGGTGTGGTCACACAGCAATCCCTTCTCCATTTCTCCATCCTGTTGAGATTTGGGCCATTCGCATACACCTGTGCATTGGAGGTGTTAGCAGCATCTTTGACTTCTACCCACTGAATGCCAGTGGCATACCTCCCATTTTCTTTCTCAAGAAAAATGAGAAAGCAGCCCCCTGAGGGGTAACCATGCCACAATCCCTTCTCCTTCATTCTGCTCTTGGTACTTTGAGGATGCAAGTACATGTGTCTGGCATATTTTTCAAGTCACTGGGTCTGGGATGCAAACTGCACAGTAGGCCATGTGGGATCCAGCTGCCTTAACCACTGGTTTACCCCATATTATTTTTTTTTAATTTGTAATTCAAGAAATAGCAACAGAGATGTCAGGTGATTTTTTTTAAGCACTGACTCTCTCTCTATATATATATATGAAGATAGATACAGATATATAGTTTACATACAAAGTTAATTATTTTGTGTATGTGTATGAACATATACACATATGTATAAAATACATTAAATATATTTTATAAAATATGATATATGATGGGAACCAGCAGTTAGCGTAATGGCTAAACTCCCACTTAGTCGACCGTGGTTCGCGTCCCGGACCCGGTGGCTTAAAACTCACGCCGGGCGCATGTGCATGCATGCCCAAGATCCCGAGAGGAGAATGATGAGAAGGGATTGCGGCGTGACCATCCCCCCTGGGGGGTGATTTCTCTCTTTCTGTCTCTATGTCTCTCTCTGTCTGTCTGGTGAGTGCACACGCCCTATATCGAAAAACCTCTCAAAAAAAAAAAAAGATATATGAGGGCCGATAGGTAGGTGGTGTGGTAGTTACAGACCCTGGACTCCCAATGGCCATCCATGGTTTGAGTTTCTGACCTCACAGGCTTGCTCTCTCTGTCTCTCTCTCTCTCTCTGGTCAAAATTGAAAAATAATGATAATAAATAAATAATTTTTTAAAATAAATAAATAAGTATGATATATGTATGTATATTATACATATATATATATATATATATATATATACATTCATACGATTTTATTTCATACAGTAATCCACCTATAGGAATTCCTTTTCTCTAGGTATTCAGGTAGTAGTGAAATGGATATTTGTGTAGCTTCGAGTGTTCTGACACACAGCATCTCAATAAATGCCCAAACAAGGCAGGAAAGTAATTCATGTCATTTCTTGTTTATGAGGTATCCTTGATGGTTACGGAGATAATAGGTCCTTAACTATCTCTGACACCGGAAAGGAAGACAGAGTGCATGGAGAGAAACCACCGGCTACGGCCATCCAGACCCCTCTGCAGCCCCCATACCCTGTCTCAGGGCTCTCACAGTAATCTGGGCTGTCATCCCTGCCTTCTCCCTCTCCTCCAGCCCTGTCCCCTCCCCTACTGGTTCCGCCTGCCTCTCTGCTCTGCAGCTCTTTCTGCCCTGTGACATCAATTTTTCATTGCTTCAAACCGGGCCTCTGAGCAGGCTGAAAGTGCCTCCCCTGCTGCCTCCTGTACAGCTGGTTCTGTGATTAGCTCTGGGAAAGAGCAGAGATGGGTCATTCACTGCCAAAGCATGACATCGTTTCCCTGACTGTCTTCCCATGAACAAGTCTGGAGGCCTCGAAGGAGACTGCTATTTTGCAGATTCTCCACAAGAGTGGGAAAAACGAAAGGCAGCAGAAAGATGAACAAACAGAAAGCACAATGGGGAAAGAGAGCACCATAGGAAAAGAACGTTCTTTAAGGGCAGGCTGCATGAAAAATTCCCTGAACTGTTTCAAAAAGGCTGTCAATGTGCACCGTATTTCCTTCCATGCTGCCTATCGGTCTTTCCTACAGCCTGTCCTTTGTGAGACTGGATCAGGTAGTTAAGCTACCCCCACCAGTCATAAATATCCACCATTAAACCATTTTTAAAAATTTGCTAGAGAGTGTGTGCACTCACCAGAGAGAGACAGAGAGAAAGAAATCACCTCCAGGGAAAATGGTCATGCCACAACCCCTTCTCCATTTTCTTCTTGGAATTTTGGGTATGCACACCCATGCACCTAGTGTGTTTTTCAAGCCACCAGGTCCAGGACATGGTCAGTCATGTGGGATCCAGCCACCTTAACCACCATACCTACCTGGCTAGCCCAAACATAAAACCAATTCATAAAGAGTACAATTAGCCATCATCTTTGGATTTTAGGGTGTATTAGTCAGGGTGGTCCAAAGAAACAGAGCCAATAGGATGTAGGGTGTGTGTGTGTGTGTGTGTGTGTGTGTGTGTATAGACAGAGAGAGGAGGTTTAAGGGATTGGTTCATGCAATTGTGTGTGCTGATATGTCTGAAATTTGCAAGGCAGGAAACAGACTGCAGACCCAGGGAAAAGCTAATGTTGCAGCTCAAGATCAAGGCTATCTGAAGGCAGAGTTCCCTATTCCTTGGTGGACCTCAGTCTTTTTACTTAAAGCCTTCATCTGGTTGGATGAGGCCTGCTCACATCATGGAGGGCATTACTCAAAATCTATTAATTTAAATGTTAAGCACATCTAAAAAATACCTTCAAAGCAACATCTATATTAGTGCTTAACCATGCTGACACTCACAAAAAGATGGCCATCACAGTAGTCCCGATAACCTACCCAGTGGAATAGAACTGGATGTGAATCAGGACTGAGATGCGGGCAACTGCCTCTATGGAGCCTCTTTGCAATGGTCTGGATTTGCAGAACTTACGGATAAATGGGAAGGTCTGCCTGCCTTCCACATGCCTCTCTACTCCCATCTTTTGTATAAATATAAAAGATATGTGCATATGCATGAAAAAAGAGAGAGAGAGCACCATCCCCCAAAGGGGCCTGGTATAATCCTTTTCCCTCCAAAATTTCTCCATCCCATCAGGATCCTGGGCATGTGTGTGTGCCAGATTTTTACAGCTGTTGAGGCCAGGGCTTGAATCCTAGTTATCCACGTAGAATCTACCCTCTTCTGCACAGTACTTAACCACTATGCCACAAAGCTGGTCCTCTACTCCAACTCCCATGTTCAAGCCTGCTCTAAAACTGCAACTCCCACTACAGCCCCCCAACTTCTTTCCCGATGATCATCATTATGATCATAATGCCTGCACAAGCCCTCCCCTCCACGTGGGAGTTTGCTGGTCTTACCACTAGTTCCGTCAGGAAGGTTAGCTAGATCCTCAAAGTGAGTCCAGACCACAGATTATTGCTGCACTAATGTGGGGAGTTTAGCTTATAGCTCAACTGAGGTGAAGGAGTCTGGGTTGGGCCCCGCACCCAGGATAAATAAGCACAAAGTAATAGATCGCCATACTGGGAGCAGGGCAACCTCGCACTAAATTTGTCACAAATAAATATTAAGCACTTAGTCTCTATTTTCTTATTTGTAACATGAGAGGCTTGGGCCAGAACCACATGGTACCTTCCAGCTTTATGATTCTTTAATTTTTTTAGAGTCCATTGTAATGTGGGCTCCGACTGCAGGCGTGCCATCCAATCCACAGCCACAGCCACACTTGATCCATAGTTTAGGAGACAAAGCATACTGGATTGCCTTTTTTTTTTTTTTTTTTTTACATTTACTTTAACTACATATTTCTTTCATGAGAGAGTCCATAGAAGAGAGTGAGAAAAAGATAAGCACCCTCCTCAGGATCTCATGCTGTGATCTTCCTGCTTGATGTGTACAAGCCAACCCAGGAACCAGACTCAATTTTGCATGTGGCCTCCAGCACTGCAAACCATCCTGCTCCTGCCGCATGCTGCAGCTAGGCCTTGGATCACTATTACTGATTTTTCTATCCATTCATTTATTCATTTATTAATTCAATACATTTGTGCCTATTCTATGCAGGAAAATCTCCATGGTAATATGAGAATTACAAAGACATGAAATACAGTAGCCTTACCCAAGAAACATAATTGATTTAGGGAATAACTCAGAATATGTTTGTTGCAAGTAACAGAATTCCTGATCAACAGTGGCTTAACCATTGCAGACCTTTATTTTTCTGCAATAAAATAATCTGGCCATTCTAGAAAAAAAGAGACTGTGGAGATAGTAAAACGATTGGTGGTTGCTAAGGGTTACAGGAAAAAGAGAGATGAATAGCCAGGGCACAGGATTTTTAGGGTACTGAAACTACTCCTGTATGACACTATAATGATAGGTAGACGTCATTGTACATTTGTCCGAACCCACAGAATGTACACCACCAAGAATGAAACCCATTGTACTGTGGACTTGGGTGATTGTGATGTTTTGATGTAGGTTTGTCAGTTGTGCAAACGTACCACCCTGGGGCCAGAGGATGTTGAAAACAGTGGAAGCTATGCATGTGTGGGGGCAGGAGATATACAGGAAATCTCTGCACCTTCCTCTCAGCTGTGCTGTGAACCTAAAAAAGAAAGTTTATTTTTTAAAAGAGTCTAAAGATTAGTAGTTTCAGGACTGGTTCAGGGGCTCAGTTACATGAGTGCACAGGCTCTTTCTAACAGCTTCTCAGTATTGTATTCTTATGTTTGTCTTTGGGTGGTCACAAGATGGCTGCTATGACTCTGAGGCCTACATCAGCACACTAGTACCTCAGGAAGGAAAGTGGACGCATAAAGAAAAAAATCTGTTTGCCTGATAAACCTTTAGTTTATCTTCAGGAAAAAACAAATTGCCAGATACACAACAGGCAAATTATCTTATCATCTGGATTTGGGTCACATTCCCAACCCTAGGGCTAATCCTGATAAACAGAAATGGGATTCCTGTCATAAGTCATTTCTGGGTTTCTCTGTGATAGCTGACCAAACAAAAAGGAGAAAATGGCTACAGGGAGAAAAAAAAAAAAACGAAAGAAGAAACTATATATAAATTTAGGCAATCATATATTCAGAAGAAGAACATATATTTATGTATGTCCCTTTTCAATATATACACAAAAGAAACTACAGATATTCACATATTCACTGTGTGAATATATATTTATATACATTTCTATATGCAGTCAAAAGAAAATTCAGATATTAGGACCCTTAGCGTAATGGCTGTGTCGCTGGACTCCCATGTAGTCTACTGCGATTCTAGTTCCTGACCCGGTGGCTTAAAACTCACTCCATGCACATGTGTGTGCATGCCCTAGATGCCCAGAGGAGAATGGAGGAGAAGGGATTGCGGCATGGCCATCAAATCACCCCTGGGGGGTGATTTCTCGCTTTCTGTCTCTCTGTCTCTGTCTTTCTGGCAAGCACACGCGCCCTATAGCAAAAACCTCTCCCAAAAGAAAGAAGAAAATTCAGATATTCATAGGGAGAATATATACTTGCGTGTATATATATATTTTTTAATTAATTTATTTATTATTTTATTTAACCATTATTTTGATCATATAATTTGACTATATATTTTATATATATATATATATATAGAAAGAGTCAAAGGAAATCCAGAAAGCTTTTTATAAGGGGGAATTTTTTTTTCCTCAAACCCTCATAGTTCTTTAGCTATTACACCTACAGCAAAAGACAGATTAACAATAGAAAAATGAACAAATTTATTAGCACATACAACATATAACATACATCATGTGGAAGAAACCTCTACCTCAAAGCAGTGGTTTAAAATTCTGGCATCTATAAAGACTTCAGCAAAGAAAAATAAATTTATGGGGACATGATAGCTCAAAGGAAAGTGGTTTTAGGCTTCTCACAGTGGGAAACTGAGGAATGTAAATATATATGAGAAAATTAATGGCATAAGCTTTGTTTACAAATTCCTCTGGTGCCAATCTCCGGGCTAGTAAGTCTACAGCTGTTTTCAATAAAGGGGAATCTTCCGCTGTCTTTAGGCGGAAGAGAGGGAGGATAATGAGAGCTTTCCTTCTATTTGCTGCTTTTTAGTTGCCTTTGGCTCAAATATAATTTTTATATCAAAAAGGCATATTTGGGGATAGCATTCTGGTTTCCTTCAACTCGATATGAACTTTTTTTTTAGAAAAAAAAAACTATTTGCACACAGGGAAACTTTAAAATCAAAAGTGGTAAAAAGATCCTTTTCATAAAGGTTAAAGTAAGATTTATAAAACATGAAAGAAGTTCATAGAACTTGGGACCAGCAGTTAGCGTAATGGCTATGTCGCTGGACTCCCACGTAGTCGACCGCGGTTCAAGTTCCGGACCCGGCGGCTTAAACTCACGCCGGGCGCGTGTGCGTGCGTGCCCAAGATCCCGAGAGGAGAATGGAGGAGAAGGGATTGCGGCGTGGCCATCCCCCCTGGGGGGTGATTTCTCGCTTTCTATCTCTCTGTCTCTCTCTGTCTGTCTGGCGAGCGCACGCGCCCTATAGCAAAAACCTCTCCAAAAAAAGAAAAAAAAAAAAAAAAACCATGAAAGAAGTTCATAGAACTTAATTTTCATTGGTTATTTTACAATAAGCAATCTTATGTTCTTTTCCTTTTAGGGGAAGCAGATTTCTTAGACCATTGCTAATTGACTGCAATGTGCCCAGTCATGCTGACAGGGAAAGAAAGCTTAACCTTAGATTAAGTGAGGATTTCAGAAATGGATCTTGATGGGTTTTGCTGACCTACACGTAGGCCATTATCTCAGAGACAAAAATCAGTCTTAGTCTTCATTTTCATTTTTATTTAACAATATATGAGGAGTCTTGAAAAAGTCCATTGAAAATGTATGAATGGTGGTTAAGACAGTAGAATGGTGGTTAAGACAGCTGGATCCCACATGGCGGACAGCACAGTTTGAATCTTAGACATGTTGGCTTGAAAAATATGCTGGGCATGTGTGAGTGTGTGACCAAAATCCCAAGAGAAGAGTGGAGGAATAGGGACTGCAGCATGGCCATCTTTCCTGGGGGGGGGGGGGGTTCTCACTTTCTTCCTTTCATATGCTCTCTCTGGAGAGCACACATGCTCCAAAGCAAGAAAAAGTAGATCCCAATGTCCCCCTCAGATATGAATCTCTAGAATCTGAATTTTAAAAAAAATTATACATAGATTTCAAAAAAATTTGCACTCAAAATTTAATTTTAATTCCTTTTTTCTTACCTTTATTAAACTCCCCAATATAACCACTATAAATATTACAATACAGTATAATCCTAGAATAAATAGGAATCAGACTTGTCAACAGTCCAGAATTCTGCTGATGATCTCCCACCTCACCTTGTGTCTAACCATGTAACATAGGTTCAAACACAAACAGGAGGTCTGGGGACCTTTTTCCCCCTTCATAAAAATAGCAATGGAGAAGATGAAGAACATCTAGATGAACTTTCCATCCCTTTCACTTACAAACTTGGTTCCAGCTCTAGATAGTGCTAACAAACCCAAGTGTGTGTGTTCAAAGTGCACTGTAAAGCCAATAGCTGAGTCACTGACGTTTAGAGTAGAGAAACATTTTTAATTCAAATTAAGAGTCACCAGGTATGAAGAGGGAAGACAAAGACAAATCTCACTCATCTTGTCAATTGTTTCTAAAAGGAGGTTTTTAAGCTTAAGCAAGGGGAAAGGAGGAAGCGATGTGGAAGCAAACTCCAGTCTCTTCTTGGTAAGAATTTCAGTCTCAAGCTCCTAGGTCTCATCAGACAATTACAGTCTTTGTTCCAGCTGATTTTCATAAGACAAGGTCATAAATTATTATTGCAGGGTCAGTGGATTTTTTTTCCTGCAGGGAGAGAAACAGAGTGTTTAAGATATAATCATTGTTATCGTAGAAAGCCTACAAGCTGGATCTTCCTACGCTGCTTACTTGAGTAAATTTGTGACCAATTAAAGCCTAAGGGAAAAGAAAGACAAGGGGGAGTTTCAATGTAGTACTTAGCCACTTGAAGACAGAGACATTCAGCAGCCTACGCTAAGTTTAGATCTAAGTTTTAATTATCCTGTGGGATTGATTCCAAGAGTAGGGTAAAAGGGTGTTTCATCAGATGACATTTCAAATGTAGACCCTCTCAAACTCCTGTCTTTACCTCTGAAGGGCATGCCAGCTCTTCCAGTCCTGCTTAGATTAGGCTAACAAAATCAGGCTAATTTTGACCTCTGAAGAAATTGAGAACACGGCCTTGGAATGGGAGATACTCAGGTAGGCTTCCCACTCTGGCCTGGAGGCATGTGCCAGATCCCTGAGGTATCCCACTTCCATCCCTTGAAAGATGGTGCAACAATTATATAGAATACAAAGGGCTGTTGAAAGATCTAAATGAGAGAAAATATGGTAAGCACTTACAAGGTACCTGGCACTTAGTAATTACTTAATGAATGTTGAAGTTCGAATTATGATTTTATTTTCCTAAATGGGTTTAAGATTAAGGAAGGGCTATGTCTAGTACCCTGTTTACACATCTTTTATTTGTAATAGAGTAGTGTGTGCACACAAGGGGAAGAGAGAAATGAGCATCCTCCACAAGGTCTGGTCATGCCATGACTCCCGTTCTCCTGTCCTGCAGCCCATGGCCCTTGCTCACTCACATTCCCACCCAACGTGATTTAGGCTGATGCAGCTGGATTCCAACTATGGTCATCACGTGGGATCCTGCTTCTCTTGAGCAGTGCATTACCATTGTGCCCTGTTGCCAGCCCTATATATTTTCTTTACTGACAGCCTCCTTCTCTACCACCTAGCATAACGTGACAGATGTCAATTCAGAATTAATGAATGATGGGCCACACCGTGGCATGGTGATTAAGACAGCTGAATCCCACATGGCCAACTGAGCAATCTGAGTTCCAGACTGGAGGCTTGAGAACCACACCAGGTGAATGTGGCTATATGCCAAAAATCCTGGAAGGAGGGAAACGTAGATGAGAAGGGATTGGGTATGACCATTCCCCATGGAAGATGCATTCTCATTTTCTCATTCTCTCTCTCTCTCTCTCTCTCTCTCTCTCTGTCTCTCTCTCTCTCGTGCACATACCCACTACTAACATATTTTACAAATAAAAGGAATTAATGAATGGTGGTTTGGCTCCCTACCACAGTGGTAAACACTGCACAGTATAATCCAGATTCCACACAGCTGACTAGGGTTCAAGTTCCAGCCCAGAAGTCTTGAATAATGTGTGATCAGCATCTTGATGGGATGGAGGATTGGAAGAAAAATGACTGCAGTGTGTAAAGTCCCCATTGGGGGAGTGGTTTCTCTAGAAAGAAAGAAAAAGAAGAAAGGAGATGAAGAGAGAGAGAGAGAGAGAGAGAGAGAGAGAGAGAGAGAGAGAGAGAAAGGAAGAAAGGAAGAAAGAAAGAAAAAGAAAGACCAGCAGATGGCATAATGGTTATGTTGCTGGACTCCCACATGACCGACGACGGTTCAAGTTCCAGACTTGGCGGCTTCAAACTCATGCCAGGCATGTGTACATGTGTGCCCAAAATCTCAAGAGGAGAATGAAAGAGAAGGGATTGTGATGTGGCCATCCCACCTGAGGGGGGTGAGTTCTTGCTTTCTGACTCTCTGTCTCTCTCTCTGGCAAGTACACATGCTCTACAGCAAAAAATCTCTTTCTTAAAAAAAAAAAAAAGAAAAAGAAAGAAAGGAACTTTAGAAAAAAATGAATGCCATATTACATTCATTAAGATGGCTACCGAAAAAAAAGAAATAATAACCCAGAAAATAAAAAATATTTGAAACATCTGGGAAAAATTGGAACTTTTGGGGAACCAGCAGTTAGCGTAATGGCTATGTCGCTGGACTCCCACGTAGTCGACCGCGGTTCACGTCCCGGACCCGGTGGCTTAAAACTCACGCCGGGCACGTGTGCATGCGTGCCCAAGATCCCAAGAGGAGAATGGAGAAGAAGGGATTGCAGCGTGACCATCCCCTCTGGGGCGTGATTTCTCGCTTTCTGTCTCTATGTCTCTCTCTGTCTGTTTGGCGAGTGCACACGCCCTATAGCGAAAACCTCTCCAAAAAAAAAAAAAAAAAATTGGAACTTTTGAGCACTATTGGTAAGAATGTAAAATCATGCAGCTGCTCCAGAAAACACTGTAATGGTTTCTCAAAATGTTAAAAATAGAGCTATCATATGATCCAGTAATTCCAGTTCTGGGTATCTACTCAAAAGCAT